>VWZK01000316.1:0-56604 GCA_013396935.1 Baryphthengus martii
CCTTCCAACCCCCACCATTCTGTGATTCCTGCCTGCATCACTTTGGGCAAGTCACTCTGCTCTTCATTTTACAGAGTAGAACTAGGGGATACTCCTCCCTTCTTGGGTTTTGCAAGGTGAGCTTTTCTGAGAGCATGGAGACTGTGGAATAAGCATCTGGATTAACTCCAGCCATGGCCAGTGTGGCTCCACAGATAAGTTCAGCCCAGAAGTGATGGCCCCTAAATCCTGTGGCTTCAAACACTGAATGGATTGCTCAATGCTATATGGCCAGATGCCTTCCCTGGTGCCCAGTCTTTGGGGTCCTGCCAGTTAAAGATGTCCGTGCTCACTGCAGGGGGGATGGACTGGGTGACCTTGAAAGGTGCCTTCCAACTCAAACCGGTTTATGATTTGATGATCCCTGTTCCAGGTTTCAAGTGAAGTTTTTCTACCTGTGCCAGCTGGCATACTGGCTGCACGCCCTGCCCGAACTCTACTTCCAAAAAGTCCGCAAGGTGAGAACCAGGCCGGAGCTCCCACGCACCCTGGGGATGCTTCAGGTGTTTTCTTCCACCAGCTTTGGGGAAAGAGAGCTGTGGGAGAGCGTGGGTGAAGAGGGGCGAGAGGTTAACATGGCTTTCTGCCCCTGCCAGGAGGAGATCCCCCGGCAGCTGCGGTGCATCGCGCTCTACCTGGTGCACATCGCCGGCGCGTACCTTCTCAAGTGAGTCGGCCGCCTCGACATTCAGTCCCAACTAGAGGGTTAGGAGGCTCTACGGAGGGATCTGGACAGACTGGATGGATGGGCTGAAGCCAATGGGATGAGGTTCAACAAGGCCAAGGACCAGATTCTGCATTTGAGTCACAACAACCCTCTGCAGCTCTCCAGACTTGCAGAAGAATGGCTGGAAGCTGCCTAGCAAAATAGGACCTGGGGGGTTTGGTCAACAGCCTGGTAAAGACAAGCCAGTGTGTGCCCAGGTGGCCAGGAAGCCACCAGCATCTTGGCTTGGATCAGCACTGGTGCAGCCAGTAGGGGTAGGGCAGGGATTGTCCCCCTGGACTGGGCACTGGAGAAGCTTCTCCTCAAATCCTGGGTTCAGTTTTGGGCCCCTCACTCCCAGAAGGACGTTGACGGGCTGGAGTGTGGCCAGGGAAGGACAACAGAGCTGGGGAAGGGTCTAGAACAGGAGTCTGCTGAGGAGCGGCTGAGGGAGCTGGGCTTATTCAGCCTGGAGCAAAGGAGGCTCAGGGGAGACCTTCTGGCTCTCAACAACTGCCTGACAGGAGGTTGGAGCCAGGTGGGGTCGGTCTTTTCTCCCAAGTAACAAGTGAAAAGACAAGAAGAAATGGCCTCAAGCTGCATCAGGGGATGTTTAGGTTGGAGGTTATGAAAAGTTTATTCCCCACAAGGTTTGTCCAGGCCTGGCCCAGGCTGCCCAGGGCAGTGGTAGAGGCCCCATCCCTGGAGGGGTTTCAGAGCCATGGAGATGTGGTGCTGGGGGACGGGGGTTAGTGGTGGACTTGGCAGTGCTGGGTTAACCGTTGGACTTAATGTTCTTAAAGATCTCTTTCAACCAAAGCAATTCTATGATTCCATGACCCAAAATGGAAACTGGTGGAGGCATCACCTCTGAGTGTAGCAAGCACCTTGGGGTGCTCTCCCAGCTCGGCACAGACAGGCAAGCTCCTGCCCTTCCTCTGAGTGTGCGCAGTGAGCAGCGGTGCCAGCGGTTAGAGCTTTGTTGGACCCATCCCAGCTCTGCTACTGGTTTGGTCCACTTTGACATTTTGGGGACAGGGGTTTCCCCCGTTGCGGTCCTTCCCCATCTCCTGCACAGAGGTTTGACTTTGGGCTGGTGCTTGGTGCCGGCTCAGGGGTGGCCGGGGCGACGCTGCCGCTGAGTTCGAAGGACCGAGGTTGACCAGCTCAGTGATGCATTTTTCTTTCTCTTCCCTCCTAGTTTAACCCGCTTGGGGCTGATCCTCTTGCTGTTGCAGTACTTGGCCGAATTCTTCTTCCATATGGCCCGGCTGGTCTGCTTCACAGATGAGAACAACGAGAAGCTGTAAGCAAGCGAGCTGTCCGTGGCTTCCATCCTCCAGTGCCCCAGAGAGCCATCAAACGTGACGGAGCGGCTCACCCTCACTTTCCAGCTCAGCGCTGGAGGCTGCTCCTGCCCACACCTCTGCTTGCCCTCCTGCAGGTTTAACGTCTGGGCTGTCGTCTTCGTGGTCACCAGGCTCTTCACCCTCACCTTGTACATCCTGGTCATCGGCTTCGGGCTGCCGCGGGTGGAGAACCAGGCTCTAGACCCCGAGAGAGGGAACTTCTTCAGCTTTCTCTTCAACAATATCCTCTTCAGGTAGGAATGTCTCCTACCATATCTACTGTTTTGGGGTTTTTTTTAATGCATCCTTTCACATGAAGACCGACTGGTGGAAGCTTCTCCCGTACGTTCCTTGGTTGTATTAGCTCAGGGTGGTTTTTGCCGAGTTTGGAAATGTCAGTGAGGATCTGATCTAGGTCCCCTTTTGGGAAGGTCCTAGCAAGACAGGAGGATGTGGAGGCAGCAAGGAGGGGTAAAAGGCTACAGAACCGTAGCAGAGAAGAAAAACCAGCAAATGAGTTGTTCATTT
Source organism: Baryphthengus martii (assembly GCA_013396935.1). Classification (NCBI taxonomy): domain Eukaryota; kingdom Metazoa; phylum Chordata; class Aves; order Coraciiformes; family Momotidae; genus Baryphthengus; species Baryphthengus martii. The sequence goes on from VWZK01000316.1 coordinate 2,623, forward strand.
CGTGAAGTTCTAAAGGACAAGTGGAATAAGGTACCTCAGGGAAAGGCTTGTGGGGTCCTGTAACCACTATTATGGGAATGCAGTCAGTGAAAATTCTTTTTTCCTTCAGCTTGGGTGTGTTTTATTGCCTGGTGATATAGGAAGCAGGGGATAGGATGAGTTCCCCACGTCTTGCAAATTATCCATCAAGACTGAGAGCCTTTCTCACCCATGTAACAGCAGCACATTGCTAGGACAGGTGCCTGGTCATTTCCAAGCTTTTTTGAAGCTATGGGCTCCTGGCACACCCAAGGTTTTGTGGTGGGCTTCCATAGAATCATAGAGTAGTTCAAGTTGGAAAAGACTTGTAAGATCATCAAGTCCAACTGTTCCCCCATCCCTGCCAGGGCACCACTAACCCCTGTCCCTCAGCACCACATCTCCATGACTTGGAAACCTCTCCAGGGATGAGGACTCCACCAGTGCCCTGGGCAGCCTGGGCCAGACCTGGACAACCCTGGAGGGGAAGAAATTTTTCCTCAGCTCCAACCTAAACTTCCCCTGGGGCAATTTGAGGCCATTTCCTTTAGTCCTATGCCTTGTTCCTTGAGCGCAGAAGCTGACCCCCACCTGGCTCCAGCCTCCTGTCAGGGAGTTGTGGAGAGCCAGAAGGTCTCCCCTGAGCCTCCTTTGCTCCAGGCTGCACAAGCCCAGCTCCCTCAGCTGCTCCTCACCAGACTCCTGCTCTAGACCCTTCCCCAGCTCCGTTGCCCTTCTCTGGCCACGCTCCAGCCCCTCCAGGTCCTTCTTGTAGTAATGACTGGAGGGACAGCACCTGCCTCCAATGCTTATTACAGCCACCCCAGGGGACCTCAGCCACCAGCCCCGAGGTGGGTGGAAGGCTGGGCTGGTGGTGGCCTCGCTCCTCTGTTCTCAGCCTACCTCTTCTCCACCCCTACCAGAATGAGTGTGCTGCTGTTGGTGTGCCTCTTCCAGGCCTCGGTGATGTGGCGCTTCATCCACTTCCAGCTGCGGCGCTGGCGGGAGTACTGGAACGAGCAGAGCAGTCGGAAGCGAGCCGCCGCCGGCACCAAGCAACAAGCCAAGCCGCTCAAGAGAGACTCGGGTGAGTGCCGGGACTGGAGCACCCTGGGGTGGTGGCACCCTGGGGAGGCCTCAGTCCTGTGGTTCAGCCCTTTTCTTTACCATGGGGGTGGTGAAACACTGGAACAGATTACCCAGGGAGGCAGTTGAGGCCCCATCCCTGGAGATATTCAAGGTGAGGCTCGACAAGGCTCTTAGTAACCTTATCTAGTTGAGGATGTCCCTGCTCCCTGCAGGGGGGTTGAACTAGATGACCTTCAGAGGTCCCTTCCAACCTAAACCAGTCTATGATTCTATGTTTCGCTCGTGCACATGATGGTGCCAACCCAGCAGGGTCATGCCACGGTGGGGACTTTCCCCATGTCTCCGGGCCAGCCCCAGGAGGGTTTAAGGTTCTGGGCTGTGCAAGGGACCAAGTTTTCTCTCTCTCCATCCCCAGGTTACCATGAGAACGGGGTGGTGAAAGCAGAGAACGGCACCTCGCCACGAACCAAGAAACTGAAGTCGCCATAGAAGCCAAGTCCTGTCTCCTGGGGAGGAGGGTGAGATACCAGGACTAAGAAGCAGGCCCTCCTCCCGCTCCTCACCAGCATCGTCTTGAACGGCTTGGAAACCGGTCGTCTTCCCAAGGTGTCTCTCACTCTCCTCCCTTCCTTTCTTGCTCTCTTGAACCATTTGCAATAAAACCAAAAAGGTCCCTTTCCCCTGCTCCCTTCCCCTCGTAGGAGCCTTTTCCAACCCTCCTGGTTTTACCTTCCTCCGTTTCATCGTAACTCAGCGTGCAATTTTCTTCTTTTCTATTTTAGTGTTTGGTTATTTTGGATTCTTGTTACAAATGCATCCTAGATGGTTCCAAACAATCCTTTTTTTTTTTTTTTTTCCTACAGCGTGTTCCTCCCCTCTCTCTGTGGTGCTTCCCTGAGCTCCAAGGTCAGGGCCACGGCAGCTTGAAGGCACCACGTGTCTGTTCTGGGAACAGGCTCCTGAGGGAACGCGCCGGGGCTCTGTGACCCTGAGGCTCAGGGGTGCTCTCGGGCAAGGGTTGTCTCTCCTGGGGCACATTTGGCCAGTGCTTGGCAAGTGCCAGAGGATAGTGGTGCTGCAAATAGAGACCAGGGTCTGAGGGATGAACCTCAGCTGTGTCTTCTCTCGTGGTGGACTTCTAGTTAAGTGGGGTTCCTCCAGCCCCTGGTTTGGAGCTAATTTTGGAGAGCTGGGCAGTGGAGAAGGGAGGGAAGTTCCCTCTTCCTGTAGCATCCACCGTCTAGCCTTTGCTTGTCCCAGCTCTTCTGGTACAGCTGGGTCCCTCATCCTCTTGGCCACCTGAGGTGAGCTGCCTTGTAGCTGTTCTGGACCTCCCAGCCCCAAGAGCTGGGCTCAGGGCCCTGCCGCTGGCAGTGCCTTGTCGTGGGGCAGCAGCATCTTCAGGTCCACTTGAAACCTCGAGTCCTACCCCGCTCTGAGTGCTGGCCTGGCTCCTGTCAGCCCAGGCCCTTTGCCAGCTCACGTGTGCCTCATGGACCTGGTGTTCTCCTGGCTCATGACCATGTCCAGATAAGCAAACCAGCTGCTGCAAAGGGTTCTGCATCAATGGGACTGGGCCCCTCGTGTTGTCACCGTAGCCTTCCTCATCCCTACCGTACCAGTCCAGCCGGGCCATCAGCAGCCAACAGCTTCACTCTTTTGTTTCCAAAGGATACAGAGCTTTGTATCCACCCAAGGTGCTATCAAATGCAGGGTTTCTTCCCCAAAAAAACCAACCTACCCCCTTCATCCCTTTCTGAGCTGTGAATGACCTGACAGGGAAGGGGAAGGCAGCCGAGGCTCCAAGGAGCAGCTTGCCTAGTAGGAAAAGCCCGACCTGTGACGCGTAGCTGATGGCAGATGGAGTTGTCTCAAATCTACCTCAGAGGCCATCTCTTTGCTGCAGACCACTTTCCCTCTTGCTCCTGCCCGCTGCCGCCCGTACATGCTGGCAGGAGAGTCGTGGGAACTCCAAATCCCACCGGCTCGGTCCCCTTGCCGCCTCTTTGCTGGGGAGCAGCATCTCCTGCCTGGGGTTTCACGGGTCAGTGCCAGCTCGCCGACCTTCTTCAGGGTGCCGTGCACCGCTCTAGCTTTGGTAGGGGTGCAGTAGATGGGCACCTCTCCCCAACCCTGCCCAGCTCTCCTCCGGGGCAGTTTCCGTAGCTGGGCTTTGCTGTTGGTGCCTCTTGTGCAGCGAAACCGGCTGTAGCTTTAGTTCTGCTTCGCCACAGTGAGAAGAAGGGGTCCAGGGTTGTGGGGAGCTGGGGTGCTCTCTGGTAGGCGAGCCAGGATTGAGATCCATCTTCCTTGTGGGTGAGGGAGGCCTGTGGTCCTTCGCGCGCCCCTTGCTCAGCTCTCTGATCTCTGGCTCACTCCAAGTGCAATTCCAGCTTCAGGCTGGTACGGTCCTTTGCAACGTGTTTTTTTTGGGAATGGGTGGCCGTTGATTTTGTGCGTCCCTTTGATTGAGTTGGGTTTTTTTCCTCTTTCCATAGGTGTCTTTTCTCCCTTCCTCCCCATCTCCTCATTGAGCCCCAGCTAGTGCTGGGCTCCAGAGGGAGAAAATGCGCAGGGACGTGAGGACAGTTGGTCACATTCCACTTGTACCTCCATCCCCAGCACCTCTGAGAGATACCAGTGGGAGAGGGATTCCCCCTTTTTCAAGGGAACTGAGGAAGGAGACTTTGGAGCAGAACCCTTGGTGGTATCTCACCGTTGCTCCTCATAGCCCTTGGTGGGTAGAACATGCACATTTTGGGTCAGACAGAGGCAGTGGCAGTACCCACAGTGCAATGTGATGAGAGGAGGAGAAAGAGCTTTATGTTGGGATGTGGAAAAAGTGCAGTGTGAGAGGTTTTTCCCTTTCTCCTGCTTCTTCCCATCCCCAGCCATCCACTGCCAGCAACCTGCTGGCCGGCGTCTCTCCAAGAGCCTCAGCCGGTCCTTTTCTGCAAAGCCAGTGCCTCGCAGCAGCCGAGGTGTTGACTCTGTTACCAGGTGACATGTACAGTCCCCCCCTCAAAAAACCCTGGCTGCTGAACAATTCCTCCTGCCTGCTTCGCTTCAGGCATCTTCTCCACTTGCCCAACTCCGCGTCCTCGCGCAGGAGCCGATTCTGCGTCGCCTCCCGAGTGCCTCCCGTTGCCTCGTAGCCTCTCGTACGCTTGGTCTGTGTCCTCTCAGCAGCAGCCAAACGCCCTCCCTGTTGAGAACGTACGTACGACGTCTGCTCCATCTCTGTGGGGTTTGCTTTCCTTTTGGTAGAGCTGCCAGGAAAAGGGACAGTTTCTTTTGGGAGCGTTTCTGTGTGTCCTTTTTTTCTTTCTTTTTTTTTTTTTTTTGTGAAACCTGTAGATGATGGGGCTTTTCTTGCCCTCCTCTGTCTTTAGTCCTCAGAAGTCCCCATCAAAACGTGGCAGGATCCATGGGGATTTTGTTTTTTCCTGTTTTATTTTTGCTGTTAAGACACTATGCGCCGTCATCCCAGAGGTCTGCGATCCACCTTGCCACGGGCTGCTTCTGTCTCTGTCTTCCAGCAGGAGCACCATCCCTCAGCTGCGAGCCTGCAGCAACTGCTTCTTACATCCATGTCATTTCTCAGCAGACCGAGCGTTCTCTTCAACCCAAAGAGCTTTTTCTTTCCCAAACGGAGTATTTTCATTGCAAGCCCTTACTGGTCAGTCTTCCTTTGACCGCTCTGCGTACAAAGATGCCACGAGCTCGCTTGCCTTGAGCGGATGCTCTTCTCCTGCCCCTTCTTGTCAAGCCCTGTGTCTCCTGCTAAAAAGATCCCACCCCAAACAGGAGGTGGTGTTCACCACAGTGCAGAAGGTGTTAGAGACTCCTGCTCACGCGCTTCCTGTGGGCTTGAGACTGGTTTTGTGGTCCTCGTCCGTTACCAACCGAAGATGGTTGGGGATGGAGTAGTCTGTGCGTGGTGTTTCCCCCACCCTAGCCTAGAAGTGCTGTGACGTACCAGCAGTAACTCTCTTTTTTTTTTTTTTGGTTATAGATAGTTGGGGAATGGGCTTGAGAAGAGAAGGGGGTGGAGAAAGAACAGATGTAGCATTTCACATAAAATTTTTGAGTGCTTCTTACGTTATGGGGCATTACGGTTGCGTTTTTGTTTGTTTCTTTGGTTAGGATTCTTTTTTCTTAACTCCTCGTGTTTGGGTTAGTAGTAAAGAAGACAAGTTCTAGTTCCCCTCCCTGTGGGTTCCCCTTACTCTTAATTCGCCATTTTAAAACATATTTTCGGTAGGCTTCCTGGGTGGAGAGAAGACCGACTACTCCAGGATGCCTCCGAGTGACTTTTGAAGCCTGTAGCCACCCAACCTTCGCTGCAGTGCTTGGGGCTTTACAGCAGCCTCAGTCTCTTGCCTTAGATGAAACCTTAGTAGGTGGACCCCGACTTGAGGCAACAGTAGGTGGAGTTTCTGGGGTTGGATTTCCAGCCTTCTGGTGAACTTCATGAGCGTGTAATAGCTGGTTTGGCAGGATTCGTACCCAAACGGTGACGCTCGTGGCTTTGCCTCGGAGCGGCGCGTGGGGTTTTGCGGGCGGAGGAGAAGAGCGGCTGTTGTAAAAGCCAGGCAGAGGCGTGTAGTTTTCCTTCGAACGTGTTGAACTCAACGGACCAAACTTCAGCAAAGGAACACGAGGAAAACTTCTGGTGTTCCGTATTCATGCTTTCGTGCAAAATTCGTGATTTGGGGAGAGGGTGGGGGAGGGGGGAAGTAACAACCTCAGAGTATTTTATCCCGTTTGTTTCTCTTCTTCCTGTCACTTAACGGTTTTGTACGGATTTTGTTTGTTGTTATTTGTTGTCAAATGACTTTTGTGGTAAACTCAACAGAAGTATTTTTCTGAAATAAAGAAAGTAAAATAAAAGGCATAGATTCTTCCACTGCTGCTGTCTGCTGATGCTTTATGGCTCTGCTGAGCTTCCAAAGCAAGCTGTCATGGGTTGGACTTCTGTCTCTCTCCTGCCATCCATGACTAGACTGTTCCCTTCAGTGCAGCATCTTCTGCCCTGCCCTGGGTGATCCTGCTCTGGCAGGGGGGTTGGACTAGATGATCCCTTGAGGTCCCTTCCAACCCCTAACATTCTATGATTGCCCACAGCTGGGCTTCATCGTCTCACTTTTCCCGTGTCTACGTCGTGGGCAGCTGCCTCTGGGTTAGTTCTCTGCGGCTGCTTTCATAGCTGGGAGCGGAGGAGAAGGGTGGTTTGTGGGGTATGGTTTATCTGATGTGGTTTAGGTGCGTGCTTTATGGTGAGCGAAATTGTCTAGTTGTGCAGCTGGCCCTTGGGCAGGCTACGTGATCTGGCTGAGGATTAGGTTACAGTTTCGTAGTCTGTGCCAGAAAACAGCTTCTGGCTTTCTTTTCTTCAGCTCCAGTAATTTCATCGGTAGGTTCTTGGTCTCTGGAAAAGCTCAATAGAGTGGACTTTAGAAGTCACCCTTTGTCAGCTACTGCTTGGAAGGCACCTCATGCCACATCGAGCTATGCTGTCAAATCTACAATGGACAGAATCACAGAATGGTGGGGGTTCTGTGAGAGAGGAACACCTCTGGAGATCATCTGCTGCCACCCCCCCTGCTCCAGCAGGGTCACCCAGAGCAGGAGGCCCAGGTGGGTTTGGAATCTCTCTGGAGAAGGAGACTCCACAAGCTCAATGGGCAGCCTGGGCCAGGATACAACACCCTCACAACAAAGAAGTTGCTCCTCCCACTCCTAGGGAACCTCCTGGGTTCCAGTTGGTGCCCGGTACCCCTTGTCCTGGCGCTGGGCACCACTGGCCAGAGTCTGGCCCCAGCCTCTTGTTCCCCAGGGGCCCTTGAGCTCTGGCTCAGTGTTGATCAGCTCCCCTCTGGGGCTGCTCTTCTGCAGCTGAACAGCCCCAGGGCTCTCAGCCTTTCCTGGCCACACAGATGCTCCGGGCCCCTCAGCAGCTTTCCAGCCTCCCCTGGAATCTCTCCAGTAGTTCCTTGTCTCTCCTGAACTGGGGAGCACAGAACTGTACACAACACTCCAGATGTTGAACCAGACCAGAAAGACAGGAGGGAGCTGTAGCAGTTCTTGTTCTGTGTGAGCAACATCACAAAACGGGCCCAGAAGGAATTAGCGGTGACCTTTCTGAACAAGGGGAGACAGGAGGGAGCTGTCACGTGGAGATTGTCAAGAGGGGAAGTGAGAATCCACAGTGCAAAAGCTGGTTTAAATAAGCATTTTGTTCCAAAATGCTTTGTTCTCTTCTCTGGGCATGACAGCTACCTGTCATCTGTGCTCAGTGGCAGGTGGCATTTGACGTGAGAAGGTCCCTGCCACCTTTGCCTTCATGGAGAGATAAGCAATGTGACTCTTAATGGAGCACAAGTGGTGGAGTCCCCATCCCTGGAGGGATTTAAAAGCCATGGAGATGTGGTGCTGAGGAACATGGGTTAGTGGTGACCTGGCAGTGCTGGGGTAATAGTTGGACTCGATGATCTTAAAGGTCTTTTCCAACCTAAATGATTCCATGATTCCATGATTCTGTAACTCTATTGCTATGCCAACTGCTAGCCTTCTCTTTTCACTCGACCTGTCTGGTAAGATGACAGGTTGCATAAGATGGTTTGAGATAGAATCTCAGTCCTAAACCCACCCTCCCAACCTTTTGTTCAAAAAATACGAAGCTGGTGTCAGCAGATGCGTGTACAGCCCCCTGCTAGCTCCATAGCTACGTGACGGCTAAACTCACCACGCCAAGGAAACCCAGAATCAGAGTTCCATGTTATTTTTTTCCCCCTGACTTTAATCCTTAGCTATTCCAGCCACGAATATAATTTATTTATTTCAAGCAGATTTATTAGCATTTTTATAGCAGCCATGCGTGACTCGCTTACATTCAGACTAACACACATGAGCTTGTCGTGGTCCGGGGCAGGGCTCTTGCATTCTTGCAATGCAAGTAACAATTTAAACGGGCAGTCTTGGCTGCTTGAAGGTTAAAAGCCCCTTTGGACTCCGTAGAAGAAATCTAGCGTGGTTATCACTCCAGGCTTTAGAGAGTTTTAGCTCTAGCAAGCTTTGCTGGACTGAATAAACAGCTCAGAGATCAACAGCAGAACCTGGCTTAGGTTCTCCAAAGTTTTTTTTCCTCACATGAGTTTCATTTCAACATCCAGCAGTTGCAAGGTTGAGTTTGGTGGTGAGCTAAAAGGGAAGAAGAGGTTAGGGAGGAAAAAATGTTAACAAAGAGTGAAATGAGTTTGCTCTAGGTGAAAAGGGAAGGGGAAGAGTGAGTGAAGCAAAGGTGAAGACTACAGCATCCTTTTTAAAGTGTGGCGTCTTCAAATCAACTTAGCAAAGAATTTTATTGCTGATCTTGTTCTGCAGCTTCTGTGGGCAGATCACAAGGGGAAGGCTCTAAGGAAGTCACGGTAGTCTATCTTGTCTTCTCCACAAGAACACAGGTCAATCAGCTGGAGGGAAAGAAAACAAACAAGCAACAAACAACATAAAGAGTTGGAAGAAGCTGTAAATTTGTTGATTTTTTTTTTCAGGGGGAAGTGCCCAGAGGTACTCTTGTGTGTCAGAGCAGATCTGGAACAGACTGGAACATCTCTTATGAGGAAAGGCTGAGAGACCTGGGGCTCTTTTGTCTGGGGAAGAGAAGACTGAGAGGGGATCTTACTCATGTTTACAAATCTCTGAAGGCTGGGTGTCAAGTAGAAGGGGCCAGGCTCTTGTCTGGGGTGCCCTGGGATAGAACAAGGGGCAACGGGCACAAACTGGAACCCAGGAGGTTCCATCTGAACAGGAGGAGAAACTTCCTTGCTGTGAAGGTGCCAGAGCCTGGCTCAGGCTGCCTGGAGAGGTTGTGGAGTTTCCTTCTCTGGAGACTTTCAAAACTTGCCTGGACATGTTCCTGTGTGGCCTGCCCTGGGTGATCCTGCTCTGGCAGAGGGGTTGGACTCGATGATCTTTTGAGGTCCCTTCCAACCCCTGACATTCTATGATTCTAGGATTCTATCTTATTCCTCTGTGTGGAAGAGCCTACCACCATCACAGTCCTGAATCCTAGGTAACCTCAAACGTTTAGAGATGACACCAGTGGATGGAAGGAGAAGATTTAAAGCGTATCAGTTCAATCCTGATCACCTCCTGAGTATCACCACAGTGGCAACCGACCTGTGAAAAATAGCGTGGCCACAGCCCGATACAGGCCGCAGCGAATTGTTCAGAATCCCCACAGAAATCCCGGCCAAAAGTGAGATGGGGGCAGCACATGGACACAGTTACTGGTCGCTGGTGTCACTTTGGTGTGTGCAGATGGCAGAAAGTGGAGACACAGATAACTGAGCTCTGCACCAGCCCTGCTAACGAGCCAGTTCTGGTATCCGGGCCTGACTCTCCGTTGTGTGACTGAGCTATTGCCTTTGTGCGCTCAAGGGGAAGAAAGAGCGTTTTTTGTTTCTTCAGTTGCATAACTCGTCTCCTTCTGACACCCAGGGAGATGGAAAATGTCTAATATCAAAGTTTCTTGAAAGGATTATTCTTCCTTTTGTCTCCTGGAGAAAGATTTGCCCGGGTTGGCCTTGCGTGACTGACAGCCATGCTCCTCTCCAAGCCAGACACCAGTTAACTCTGTGCCGTAGGTTTAATTTAGAGCACTGCCCTGCTTCTGAGGCCTCTGGGCACACTTTAATTAAGATTTCACAGAATCACAGAATTGTTGAGGCTGGAATAGACCTCCGAGATCATCAAGTCCAGCCTATGACCCTGTTTCGAGAGAGGAGAGGGATGTTTCCAGTGTAAAGGTCCCAGATGGGAATTCAAACATGGGGGTTTGGCCTCGGTTGCCACAGGTTCACCACATGTTCTTGGGCATGTCACTTCATCTCCCATTCTTGGCATGAAAGCAGGAAGGACTGTCACCACACTGTAAATTCCTCAGGGCAGAGTGGTCTCTGATGGACTTGAGTGCAGCAAAGCCCTGGGTGCTGGTCAAAGGCCTTTATTCTCTCAAAAGAACAAGGGGCAATGGTTTTAATCTAGAGAAGGGTGGATTTAGATTGGTCATCAGAAAGATATTCTTTACTATGAGGGTGATGAGACACTGGAACAGGTTGCCCAGGGAGGTGGTGAGGCTCCATCCCTGGAGACATTCAAGGTCAGGCTTGATGGGGCTCTGAGCAACCTGCTCTAGTGGATGATGTCCTTGTTCACTACAGGGGGCTTGGGCTAGTTGACCTTTGGAGGTCCCTTCCAACGTGGGGCATTCTATGATTCTGTGACTCTATGACTCTATGATTCAAGGCACATTCAGAGATATAAATATCCAGCCTGTGCACCTTTCTAACCACAGCTGTGACTCTCACAGTTGGCTGGTTTAGAAAAAGGGATTTTTCTTTTTTTTTTTAGAAAGCAAAATACACCCTCTGGTTTCTAGATTTCTTTAAACTCAAAGTCTGCCTTTATTGGCCACCAATCTGTGCATATCCCATTATGCTAAGAAAGAATCCTTACCAGTTAAACTGCTGGAAGGATTCTCCATCCCCACAGCATGAGTTTTCCTCTTCAGTTTCCCTCACATTTTCTGCTCACAGACTGGAGTCTCCACGTGCTGCTGCTCATAGTACCCAGCAAGCTTGTGTTTTAGTTGTGTTAACCAAGTGGTTCTGATCCTAATTTCCTTTTTTTTTTGGTACAATACTTAGTTCTGAAATCTTCAATTCAATTGTTGGTAAATCCAGAATACATGTAAGCTTTCCTAAGGTTCATTCCCTAAGCACCTCAGTGTCATCTCTACTCAAGCCTGGGTGCGTTTAAATCATGACAGACACTCAGCAGCTCTGCAGTAGCCTCTGCCTGATCTCTACCATGATATAAGGTGGTGGAACCTCCTTCTCTAGATACTTTCCAAACCCACCTGGATTTGTTCCTGCGTAGCCTGCCCTGGGTGATCCTGCTCTGGTAGGGGGGTTGGACAAGATGATCTCCAGAGGTCCCTTCCAATCCCTAACATTCTGTAATTCTATGATTCTATGATTCTATCCCACCTCTTTTGCTCATCTCCAAGACCTGAGCCCATCAGGCATTTCCAGGCTTCACATACAACCAAACACAACGCTGCTCATTTCAGGGGCAACCTGGGTAACTTTTCTTTCCCTGACTTAGAGGGCAGCAATTATTATCCACTCCTTTAAGACACAGGCTCAGTCCAGCAGCTCAGAGGCCCTTCTGAACTGGGACTTTCTTGCCCTTTTCGTGAAGCTGTTCCTCTTTGTAGGGTTAAGCAGCCGCTGGTTTCACCTGGCTGGGGCTGGTTTGTAGAAGAGCTCTTTCAGAAGAGCGGTGGGTGGGGAATTCAATATGCACAGCACCCCTTCCTTCTGACCTTGTTAAGAAGACCGGCTTTGGTCGGCACACTCAAGCTGTCACAAAGGGCTAAAAATTTGGCTTTGTCCAGGATGCCAGAACCATCCTTGTCACACTGAAGAAAAGCCTCCTGAATGTTCTTGCTGTTCAAATGCTTATGGAGCTTCAGCTCCTCCTGAATCTGCACAATTAATTCATCCAGTTCCTGCTTGCTGTTTCCAAGCATGGGGATGCCACTGTAGAAGAAAGGAAGAATGGGACTTCATGGAAAAGCTACTTCTAGCAGCCTTACTGTGACACTTGTGTGCTGGCTGCCCACCACGGCCGGCCAGACTGTGTTTCCAAATACACAGCAGGCTTCTAGGGTGCTCATTTTTTACAGCAAGCTTGGGCTTGGAGATGAAGCTCAGTGTTGATCTTGGAGCATTAGGTAACCTATTTTCCCTTTGCAGGACATTTCCCACTTGCACCTTTTGTCTGCAAGTGCTCTGGGACAAGGAGCAGTTCCTTGCGTGCTCCACACAGTCCCTGGAACTGTATGCGACCCATTTCAATCAGAGCCCCCAAACTACCATGATACTGACTCCAAAGTGTCTTGTGAGGTAATGGGGTTGTTACTACGTCAGTCAAAATGGGTCCAGACAGCTAAAAAAAGAGGATGTCGTCGAGGCTCTGATGGGCTGATAAGCACAGCCACAGAGCAAATGAAAAAAAACAACTCCACCAACCCTCTGCTGAGCCTGCAACTATCTAGTGGCTCATGGAGCTGTTGTCAGCAGGGAACTGCTGCCTTTTCCCAGAAGAGGACTGTGTCCTTCCAGCTGAAAGCGTCCCTACTGCCATTCCACAGTGGCTTTTGGGTTAGCAGCAATCACAACAGCAGCTTGGCCTCCTCTGTATGTGTCCAGACAGAGGCTCTTGGAGCTGAATAATCAGCTGAGCAGCCATAACACAGCAGGCTGGAAGCCATGGAGGCTACTGGAGATGCTCATGGCTGTCAACCCTGAGTCTTCATTAGCTCCACAATGGCTTTTTTTGAAGCCTACCTGTTGGCAGTCTCCTTTAGCATCTGTTGTGGGCGAAAATGCTCCCTCAGGGACTGCAGGGTCGCTGCGGGGAAACTCTCTGCGTTGCTCTCCACGTAATTAAGCACATACTCATCAGCGTCCGTGATAACAAACCTGTGGCCAAACACTGGGGAAAGGGAGTTAAAGAAAGCAGAGTTGTTCTTTCAGCACGGGGAAGTCACTTTGTCACCCAGGAAAGAGCAGGGTTTCTCTGGTGTGGCTGGGCTCAGCTTCCAGTGAGCTCTGCCCTTTGTTTCAGACCCTGAAGTGAGAAGAGTTTCACTCCAAAGAAGCTTGGCTGCAAGAAAAGCAGCTGCTGAGAGCAAAGACCCCGGGCTTGTGCCTACAGCAACTCCCACCATTAGCACTGGTGTGTTTCCAGTATTTCAGTGTGATGTTTAGTTTCCTTACAGGACAGGTCTTTGCTACTGGAAGTTGCCTGGCACAACTTTGACCCTGTCAATCCTGGCAGGATCCAAAAAGTAATCTGAAAACATACTATGGAGAACGTAACTATTCTAATTATGTCAAAGGTCCAAACACTGACAGTAATAGAGTTAAGATTGATGCAAACCAGTTGATGATGTGGAAACTCAAATGTGATGAGAGCCAGAAGGAACAGGTCTTTCATAGAATAGCTTTGGTTGGAAGAGACTTTTGAGATTATCAGGTCCAACCATTAACCCAGTAGAGTCAAGCTCACCACTAAAAAGTCTTGAGGAGTCGCTGAGGGACCTGGGGTTGTTCAGCCTGGAGAAAAGGAGGCTCAGGGGAGACCTTCTGGCTCTCCACAACTCCCTGACAGGTGGTTGGAGCCAGATGGGGGTCGGTCTCTTCTCCCAAGGAACAAGTGATAGGACAAGAGCAAAGGGCCTCAGGTTGCACCAGGGCAGGTTTAGGTTGGACCTGAGGAACAATTTCTTCCCCGAAAGGGTTGTGAAACCCTGGCCCAGGCTGCCCAGTGCAGTGATGGAGTCCTCATCCCTGGAGGGATTTAAAAGCTGTGGAGATGTGGTGCTGAGGGACATGGTTTAGCGGTGGACCTGGCAGTGCTGGGTTAATAGCTAAGGATCTGAAAGGTCTTTTCCAACAATTCTATGATTCTAAAACCCACATCCCTCAGCACCACACCTAGACATCTTTAAAATACCTTCAGGGATGGTGACTCCATCGCTGCCCTGGGCAACCTTTCAAGAGAAGAAAGGTGCATGCAGTGCCCATGCAATAAACACATCACACCAGGCACTGGAAACCGGTGCTCAGTGAATATTATTAATCCAGGCTGGACTTTACCTTCAATTGTAGAACCGATGGCGAGGTCAGAGGGCTCATAGTACGTGACGTTCTCTGTTGTAGAGCCTGGTTTGGCAACTCTGGTCTTTCCTAAGTATTTGCCTCCAACGATGCCAGAGTTACGGACCGGGGGTTCATAGATGCTGATCATGTCATCGGAGAGGAAATAAGAGAGGATGAAACGACGTTTTCTGTCCTCAGGGTTTGGTGATTCCTAGAGGAAAGGGTGTGGCTTTGGAAAAGACCATTTGAACCAGGTTTTTCTTTCCTGGGGTGCTTAGAATGAGTACCTAGTAACCCAACTAGTGACCAAGTATAGTCAGTGTATCCACAGGAGGAGTAATCCAAGAGAACTACGGACTGATTCATCACAGAGAGAGCCTGGCCGTAAAATTCAGTATTAAAGTTATATTTTTCAAGACAACGAGTGCCTGAGATAGGCTAGCGCTGCTCCCAGCTCTTAGTCACAGGAAAGCACACCCCTGACATGCCCGTGGGTTTCCTTGCTTCGTTTTAAAATTAAGTGGATCTGAACTCATCAGCTGTGACCTTTAGGAGCTCCTGCACAACAGGGAAAAGAAACCAGCCCTTATTCACCCGGAGTGTTTGGAGAGGGCAGGCACCAGGAAATGCCACTGCTGCTGGACGTGCCAGAGGCTCTTTGCATAAACCAACTGGAAAGCTGGCACAAGGGCCAGGGCCTGAATTCCACTGTCGTGGGGGGGAAAGCACCATCCCCGTGGACTCCTCAGATTTTGCACTGGCACTTGGCTGCTCCGCTAGCTCAGCCCCTTGCTGGCTGCTGGACCAGCCTGGAGAAGGCCAGGAGCTGGGAGGCAGCAGGCTCACGTTTGTGACAGCGGATGAAGGCAGGCAGCAGGGGCCCAGTGCCCAGTTGCGGTGCTGGTTAAGTCAGAGCCGTCTGTCACGTGCTGGTGGTCGTGGGAGTGATGCCATAAACAGTTGTGGGTTTGTAACATGGTTGTTTTGTACTTTCTGGCCTTTTTTTTTTCTGCTTTTGCATGCTACTAATAAGTAGATGATAACCCAGCGACATCTCCTAAGGTGGGACTAGTAACTGGCCTGGGCGACTCTCTTTTCCCAGCAGCATGGTGGAGAATTTGCTCACAGCCTTATCTGAGCAGGTTGTTCCTCTCATCCTTTTGACTCTTCGACATAAGCTGGTTCTATACCACCAAGGAAAGCACTTACCAGGGCCACCTGATATCGCAGCACCTTGTGGTCATTCTCTAGCATCTTAACGATATCTTTCCGAGGAGGTTTTGGAAACAGAGAAAAGCAGTTCTGGAGAGAGTCTTCAAGGATGCCAAAACCATTATAGGGAGGAATGACCTGCATCCAGAGGAGATATCAAGTCTAAGCAGCTGAAACTAAGAACAAGACAATGTTTCCAAGGCAGCTTATCGGAAAACATCTGTTTGGAAAGACATCTTTTGTCACTAGGTAGCAACAACTGTGATGTCTTGCCCAGTAGAAACAGGAGCTCAGCCTTGTGTTGGACTCCTTAATTATAGAAATATTTAAGAGAATGAAGACAATCTGAAAGCCCAAAAGCCAGGTTATCTCTCTAAATAAAGAGACTACGGCTACACTAATAACTAAACCTTCCTGTGCACAGGAACTCAACCATCTCTCTGGTCACACCAGTAACCCAGTCCCCACCATGGTTGTGGGCTAGGCCAGCTAGCACTCCAAACCATTCCTAGGCTCAGTCTGGGAGGTAATAAGGGCACTGACCATCCCCAGTAGGCCATTTGGACTTGGCAATGTCGTTTTGGAGGGTGAGGGTGAGTTTAGGAGTATGAACGCAGCCAGACTGTGCCCATTGGCTTCCCAGCCAAAATCAACCCCTGACGCTGTTTAATTTTCTAGTATAGGCATAGTCAGACTTCTTTCTATCACGATTAGCAAGAGCTTTGTTCTTTATAGTATTAGAAATCAACAGTTTCAGAGGACTTTCATTTTTATACTGATTATGATAATTCTTCCCTTGTTGTTTTCAAGTCACCTGCTCTTTTCTTTAAGCTGAACTTGCTTACTACAGGTTCTTACTAAGCTGAAAGTATACTTTACTATAGGAGCTTATACCAACTGCTTCCTCTTGCTTTGAGAAATTATTTGCAGTACCTGTGGAACTTCCTCGAGTGTTTTCTTCTTTATTTCCACTGGCTGGAAGTCTGTGATGCCGAATTTGTCACGATAGAAGTTCCGTGTGAACTCATCGCAATCATAGATGAAGAAGGTGCGTCCAAGGAGGGTGGTAGATTTGCCGACAGCAAAATCTTTAGCTGTGTACCACTCGAGTACCTCCTGATCAGAGATCTCCAGCACACAGCTTGGGAAAGTCTCTAAGGACAAGGGAGCAAAAGGAAAAATAAACCAATCAGGTAGATGTTAACATTTCAGAGCGAAAAGGGATACAAAAGCAGGCTGTAGAAATAGCTCCAGGGAGCTGTCGGTGCTCCTGTCCTACCACTGTTTCCCAAGAGATAAAGAATTTAGCGATTATTTAAAGGACTTTTCTTTGCCCAAAAGCTGCTGGTACCTGGAGCGTCCTCAGCAAAACTTCTCCACACTCGGTGTATCTCTGACCCAGCCACCACATACGTGTCTACCCACCGAGGCACTTGAGCAGAGGCAGATGGGCTGGTCAATTCAAACTTACTTTTCTTGTCCACAAAGGTTTTGGGCAAACGTTGGCGTTTTATCAGTATTGGGAATGGGTCTCTCCCATCATTTTGCTTGTAGACCTCCCGGACCTCCACTGTGTCATCTGCCAAGTAGTAATGGATGACGTAAGGCAGATTCTCACCAAACACGTTGTCAGCGTCATCCCACATGGCATAGAAGCGAAGGACCTAGGGTGGAGAGAAAAGAGGCAGAGAAAACAAGCATGGATTAGAATGACTAATGCTTTGTCCAAACGAAGCCAGTTGAAATGGGTTGGGTGACTGGAGGCATCTCACCAATCTTCTCTGCCAGGTACAGAAGAATTAAGCCTTTGTACTGTGGGCACTGGGATGATCGGGTTGCTGAGGCAGCAGTGGGAAGGGGCCTTACCTTGACAGCAGCAAGCGAGAGAGAGCAGTTTATGCTAAGACAAGAAATTTAGTTCAGGAAGCATGAGGAAAAACGTGAGGAGGAAGGAGGGGAAAAATTAAAAAGCAGAAGAAAATAATTGCCCAGGGATGACTAGAGAAGCAGTCTTAAGAGAAGTGATTTTTATAATGAAACTCCATACAACTAGGCAGAATCTTGTTCTGACTTTTAAACCTCTTAGAGGTTTCATGGCCAATTCTTTCCTTCTCTGATGCTGAGGAAGGCAGAGGGGAACGTACTCGGCAGTCCCAAGGAGGCTGTATCCACTGTGGACCCCATCTTATTTCTGCCTAGTGGAAATATCATCTTTGAATGCCACAGAAATCAAACTCCTCCCACTGAGGAGGAGTTCCCCGAGGAACTCAAGAGTTCCCCAAGGCACAGCTCCTAAGCAGGCAGCCCAACAGCCACCGCAGGTGGAGTTGGCCCTGCACAGAACCGAGGCACTAAGGCTAAACTGGCACGGCCCAGCTTGTACCCACACAGCAAACCCCTCTGCTCCCCTCAAAACAGGGTGATCAAGTCCAAAATGGCAACTGGATATGATCCTGGCCTGTGCTAACACCCAGCTGATGGCCAGGGGCAATACGCAGACTCAGGTCATGTTCTGGCGCTGTTTTCTTTTCTAGTATGGATGTAGCCTGTAGGGTTTCTTGTATTATTGCTAGGTGAAAAGAAGAATCACAGAATCATAGAATCGTTTTGGTTGGAAGAGCCCTTCAAGGTCAACAAGTCCAACCGTTAACTTCTCACTGCCAGGACCACCACTAACCCACGTCCCTCAGCACCACATCTCCACAGCTTTGAAACCCCTCCAGGGATGGGGACTCCACCCCTGCCCTGGGCAGCCTGGGCCAGGCCTTCACATCCCTTTCCATGAAAAAAGGTTTCCTAATGTCCAACCTAAACCTCTTCTGGCACAACTTGAGGCCGTTTCCTCTTGTCCTGTCGCTTGTTACTTGGGAGAAAAGCCCAACTACCCCTGGCTCCAGCCTCCTGTCAGGGAGTTGTGGAGAGCCAGAAGGTCTCCCCTGAGCCTCCTTTGCTCCAGGCTGAACAAGCCCAGCTCCCTCAGCTGCTCCTCACCAGACTACTGCTCTAGACCCTTCCCCAGCTCCATTGCCCTTCTCTGGCCACGCTCCAGCCCGTCAACGTCCTTCTGGGAGTGAGGGGCCAAAGAAGATGCAAAGGAGCAGGGAGGAGAGTGTTAGTCAATTGTGTGCACAGGAAGAATTCAGTCAGAGCAAGTGGTGTTTGTGTTTGTCTGAAATTGGCCACTTTAACACCTGGCATCAACGTTTTGTGGGAAGAGAGGAGCGGGTGCAACACGTCCATTCATGTTAGAACTGCATCTGGCCCTACCTGCTAACTTCCCAAGGCTGGTGGCTTATCTCATCCCAACAGAAACCAAGAGAGAAATGGAGGATGTAGAGCTTTGCAATTCAAAGGGAAGCTGTTGACGAGGCACCAAGCCCAGCAGAACCATAAAAGGTTTTGCTTCTCACTAAAGCTGAGAGAGGAGTAAATCTGGAGTCTATCCAGTGGACTGAGCTTTTTGAGAACGAGGAAATTTGCAGATACTCACAGGACTCAGATTTCAATAACTCATGGAGTGTGTGACGTGGAAAACCACTCCCAGCTCTCACCTGCTTGTCATAAGTCAGAAACTGTTTGAGTTTGTCAAAATCTGATGGTGTGATGTACTTGCGCAGAGGCATCTGCCGCAGTTCGGTGTAAGGGTCAAAAACCATTTTCTCTGGAGGGTTCAGTTCAATTCCTTGGCTCTTCAGGAACACCTAGGAAGGTCATCTGAGGTATTAATGCTGCCACAAGTTCTGAAGAGAAGAGGTATCTAGAGATTGTAGATCATAGAATCATAGAATCACGGAATCATAGAACCATAAAATCATAGAATCAAAGACTCATAGAATCATAGAATGGCTTGAGTTGGAAGGGACCTGAAAGATCATCTCGTTCCAACCCCCCTGCCAGGAGCAGGGACACCTCCCACTAGAGCAGGTTGCTCAGAGCCTCATCCAGTCTGGGCTTCAACACTTACAGGGATGAGGCTCCACAACTTCCCTGGGCAACCCGTTCCGGTGTCTCACCAGTCTCAGAGTAAAGAACTTCCTGATGTCTGACCTAAATGGGCTGAGATGAGTGTTGTCAGAACACTGTGAGTTCACCCCTCACAGACCACCAGGCTGCAGGAGCATTAGTTCTACTACAACAGCAAATACAAGAGAAGATGACCAAGACATTTGTGTTTAAGTGGCTTCCAAGCTTTGCTTGCCCTTTAATTACTCAGGGCAGTCCTGTCCTCAACAGCCCAGCTCTGGTTTTACTTGAGCACAGTTTTCCTTGCCCTTAGGGCTTTAAATGGAGAATAATTATCAATTGGCCTCTTTTGTGTAAACCAAATTCAACTAGTGAGTAACCACAGATGTAGTCAGTCGGAATTTGCAAGAGCTCTAGGGCTTCCCAATGAGTCAGACAGTGGAAGTCAGTGTATCCCATATGTGGCCCACCAAGGCCCTTCAGACCACGAGGTTATCCAGAGTGGCAGCTTCAGTCCATCTTTCAGCAGAAGCACTTTTCCCACACAAACAGGGCAATCAGCTTGTTTATAAAGGGATTTTTTGATTACTTTGGATGCATCAACAAACTCTTGTGTACTCACATCAGTCACCCAAACCCACCTGTGAAGTCAATGGACTTCTTCCCTTTTTGGCCTTGGGAAGTGACCCATGAAAACATTCAGTCCAGGAAGCACCTGTGCAAACATCTCCAACAGGCACATGAGGTCACCCTGACGTCTCACAAAGCAGGTTCACACTTTCAGAGCCACTATTTTGTGGTCTGGAGGATGCCAGTTAATGATAAATAGACTAGTGGCCTTGAGATGCAGGCTCATGAAACTCATTTAACATTTTCCACCAACCAACCAACATTTAGATGAGAATCGGTTCTTCATCTGATGTGAACTGACTTTAACAGTCATCCAGTTCCAGCAGAGCTCACCCAACATGTTCTCAATAGCTATATATATATATTAATATATTACACATGCTTCAGAACATTTCTGGGCACTGATGCCCAGGAACTGGCAAGGAACAACCTACATCAAAACTCTCTCAGCCTCCAGGACGGGTTGGCTGCACATAACTCACCTATTGGGAATGGTCCCTGGAGCATTCTAACTCCTGGAGTGCTCCTGGGAATTGGTTGGAACAAGAGTAGTTGACCAGTCCTGATGTATACTGGGGTCATTTTGTTATTACTTGTTATTAGATTGATATTATTTACTGTACAGAAATAGCACAGCAGATAATGTTTAATCTCTCTTAGGAAGGTCAGTTCACACCACGATTCTCAGCCCATGGAAGTCAACAACATAGAAATTTCCACCTCAACAGGAGGAGAACCTTCTTTCCTGTGAGGGTGACAGAGCCTGGAACAGGCTGCCCAGAAAGATTGTGGAGTCTCCTTCCCTAAAGACTTTCCAAATCCCCCCGGATCTGTTCCTGTGTGGCCTGCCCTGGGTGATCCTGCTTTGGCAGGGGGTTGGATGAAATGATCTTCAGAGGTTCCTTCCAACCCCTACCATTCTATGATTCTGAGGTTCTATGATCATGACCACTCTTCTGGCTTGGCTGTAGATGGGTGCAGTGCTCCTGACTGTACTCCCTGCCCCTGTTCTTAGCAGAGGAGTGTTAAATCAGAAAAGAGTTGGGATGGGTAATTTCCCTCTCACGTATGCACAGTGCTTCATCTGGATTCTAAGCAGTCAAACTGGTGCACACGTGGAAATGAGCTTAGATCAATTCTGCTCATGCAGAAACAAGCTTAGAATTTGTATTGGAAGGAGTATTCCTGAGGACAAAGGACGGACTTCCAGCAGCCCTGGGGCAAAAAGACTGAGCAATTAACGTGCCCTCAGCAAATACACCTTGAACTTCCCATTGATTTGAAGAAAGAATTCTCTGCAAAGAGAATTGTGAAAGCTACAGATGCAGACTACTGGATTCTGGTTGCACTGTCCACCTGTAACTCCCTGGCTGGTCTGTGTCAGCATTCCCTGGCCAAGCAGCACACCTGTGTGAACGGGTCACAGTCGACTATGCGGTAGGTCCTGCCGTACATGGTGATGTTCATGCCCCGATTCAGATCTTTCCAGTGGTAATGTTCTCCGTGGTCATTCTTGGGCACCCGGTGACGTCTGAGAAGTTTGCCTTGAGGAAGTCCAGAGTTCTGCACGGCAGGTTCTATGATGGACATGCTGTCATCTTCCAAGTAGTAATAGATACCCACTTGGCGGATCCGGAAATGCTCTTCTGTGGAGAGGGGAACATCTTCCTGGAAATAGGCATCAAACTTCAAAATCTGCCAAGGGGGCGATATAACAAAGGGAGAGAGAAAGAAACAATTTGAACACCATGATTAGCTCATTAAGATCAATAATTTATTTGTAATTAAGTGATGATAAAGAACGAAAGTTCCTAAAAGGCAGCAAAGGTGTTTCAAAAGGGGCTGTGACTTTTTCCGGCAGCACTGGGGCCCCTGCTGCTCCTGTGCCTTCAACAAAGGGGTGAAGAATTATCTGACAGACTAAACAGAATCACAGAGGGGTGGGGGCTGGAAGGCACCTCTGGAGATTATTTCTTCAAGCTCCCCAGCTCCAGCAGGGTCATCCAGAGCAGGGGGCCCAGCAGCACAGTATCCAGGCAGGTTTGGAATCTCTCTGGAGGAGAAGAGTCCACAAGCTCTCTGGGCAGCCTGGGCCAGGCTCCTACACCCTCACAACAAAGAAGTTGCTCCTCCCGCTCCCAGGGAACCTCCTGGGTTCCAGTTGGTGCCCAGTGCCCCTTGTCCTGGTGCTGGGCACCACTGAGAAGAGTCTGGTCCCAGCCTCTCGCCCCCTGGGGGCCCTGGAGCTCTTGCTCAGCATCGATCAGCTCCTCTCTGGGGCTGCTCTTCTGCAGCTGAACAGCCCCAGGGCTTTTAGCCTTTCCTGGCCACACAGATGCTCAGGCCCTTCAGTATCTTTGTAGCCTCCCCTGGACTCTCCCCAGTAGTTGCCTACCTCTCTCGAGCTGGGGAGCCCAGAACTGGACACAGTACTCCAGATTTGGCCTCACTGGGGCAGAGTAGAGGGGGAGGAGAACCTCCCTTGACGGCAGCATCCATATTAGTGTGGAGGAACAGCCTCGCTAGCTAGCACAGGACATCTGTTCCCCAGGTTGGCTGCAGGTCACCCTTCTAGGCCCCACCCCTGCACCGTGCAAACCCCTGCACCCGCTCAGCTCTGCTGAGCCTCACACACTGGGTAGCCACCACTCAGTCCAAGCTCACCAGCTTCCAACCGGCACATTTAAAACAGAGGGTGAGCTCAGGGCTCCTCCATGCAGACACAGCCACCTCCTAGTCCGGTACCATCCCCAAGACAACACAAGAAGAACCAACGAAGCAGCGCAGGCTGTGACACGCTGCGGTGACAAACACCAGCATAAGCAGACAGACCACAGTTCAACAGCCTAACGGGATCCCCATTGCAGACTGGCTTTTACAGTTTAAGCTCAGTTACCATCTCAATATAGTTTTGGAAACCTAGGCTGCGGTTCACAGGGCAATGGTTATAAACAGAAGCTTTTCAGAATTCATCCAACTTCTTTTCCAACGCCTGCTGGAAAGGCTCTAGCATAACTTGTGGGGAATGTCTTACATCGTTTACGTATCATAATCCTCCTCCCGAGCAAAGAAAGCCTCTTTCAGTCTGGGGTTCAGCTGTCTCTGACTAAGGGCTCTGGCATCTGAAAACTGCGCTACACTGTCCCATGAACCCTGGAGCTGACTGTTTACGTCTCCGGACTTGGCCAGCGATATTCCTGGAATAAGCTTCTTTCTACCTTCTTGTCAAAAGCCACGTGTGCTGGAACGAAGCCTGAAGGTGGAGGCCGCTTGGCTGGCCCGTAGGTCAGCGTGGGTCTCTGGTTGGATAATTCCTCTAATTCAGCCTGAGACGGCTGATTCACGTACAGTCGCTCCCGGCCGATCCCCACGGTCGGCAGCCGAGAAAAGGCAAATCCGTTTTTGTAGCCCAGCGTCTGGGACCGATGAAAAGATATTTTCTGTGGAAGGAAATCCAGCTGTTAAAATACTGAGTGCACTTAGTGGATGCAGCTATAGAAAGCACAGAAAAACAGTAAAAGAGTCAGACCCAGAATGCCCCCCCTCTCAGTATTTTACTATAACCCACTGCAGCAGAGAATTTACAAACAGATTTAACACTTAGATCAAAGAAGCTGATAAAAAAACCCAGTAAGTGGCTGGAGGAGCAAAGCATCAGAGGGAACTCAAATCCTAGCACTGGTACAGATTGGCACAGAAATTAAATCATTTAATTTCCCTATTGCCACCATTCTCAGTGCCCAGAACGAGGCGACAACGTTTTGTCTGCCCTAGTACTTCTCTCACAAACTCTTTGTTCCTTACTCTGTGTTACAGCAGCACAGAGCACCACGGGGACCTCGCTCTGGTTTTGAATTATGGTGCTCCCTTGACTATTACATCTTGTGCACCTTCTGTGTTTGCCGTCACCATTTATTTTGTTAACCCTCTCCTGGAGATGATATTGATAGGATTTTCTTCACTGGGCTAAATCAAGGTGTGTCACAGAATCACAGAACGGTGGGGGTTGGAAGGGACCTCTGGAGATCATCTGGTTCAGTCACTCTGCACCAGCAGGGTCACCCAGAGCAGGGGGCCCAGCAGCACAGTATCCAGGTGGGTTTGGAATCCCTTCGGAGAAGGAGATTCCACAACCTCGCTGGGCAGCCTGGGCCAGGAAAGGAACTCACAGGAAATAAGTTTTTTCCTTTTGTTCAGAGGGAACCTTCTGGGTTCCAGTTGGTGCCCAGTGTCCCTTGTCCTGGTGCTGGGCACCACTGAGCAGAGTCCGGCCCCAGCCTCTTGCCCCCCCAGGGGACCCTTGAGCTCTTGCTCAGCATTGCTCAGCTCCCCTCTGGGGCTGCTCTTCTGCAGCTGAACAGCCCCAGGGCTCTCAGCCTTTCCTGGCCACACAGATGCTCCAGGCCCCTCCTTTACAGCCCTGCACTGGCCTCTCTCCAGCAGTTACCTGTCTCTCTTGAACTGGGTAGCCCAGAACTGGACACACTACTCGAGCTGTGGCCTCACAGAGCTGCAATTGTGAAATGCACCAAAGCACATGAGCTGTTTCACCACCTTTCTCCACAGTCTGTGCAAGGGTGACACATTAAATAACCACAACCGCAGTGTAAGACCCTACAGCAGATTAACTAGAAGGAGGATGAGACGAATCTATCTATGTGAGCACTGTATACTGTTGGCTATTGGAATCATTTGTTATTTTTTGCTTTGTTGGTTTGAGCTTCTTGGAGCCTTCCACCTGTCTTTGGTCTCTGCCCCACGCCACCTCCAGAGCCATTCTTCAAGCTAAATGATTATCCAGATGGCCCAGGAAGGCACTTGCTTTGCTTAAGGACACACAACAAGAAAATAGAGATGTGAATAGGACCTGATCTCTGTCAGCCCAGTCCTGTTCATAGAATCATAGAATCACAGAATGCTTTGGGTTGGAAAGGACTTTAAAGATCATCCCTGCCACAGGCAGGGAAATGTTCTTCAGTGAAGAATGTTCTTCAGTACTGAAGATGATCGAACTTCAGTGACAGTCCAACTCTTGATGGACAATCCACCACGCCTGGTACCTCACCTACAGTCCTAAAAGGATTTGAAATCACACATGCCAGGCTGGTTCCACTTGGCTTTCAACACCTAATGCTCCAGAGAAAGAAGGAGAAATTGTGAGTCTCTGAGAATAAAATCCCAACTTGACCTTGATTTCTGCCAAGTAAACCAGAATTGTACACACTTCTAGCACTGAAAGAACAAGCTTCAGTTCCTTTTCGAGACCCAGACTTGCAAATAGTCCAACCTCAGGCATGTGAACCGCTTTTTTTCCACCCCCTCCCTCACTCCTCATGGTTAAGCCTCTAATCTTATTTATAACTTCAAGGCCCCACTTGAATTTCACACAGTTGCCTGTTTTCTCTTGGAAGTGGTCCTAGGGTCTTGCAATGCCATGGAGAGAGCAGTTAGGAAAACAGGTTCAGGTGTTTACTGAAGAGTTTACTGAAGACATGGTCACAAAACACGTTATAAGCATCAGCCCTTCCACAGAATTGCCATTCCCGTCTGTTAAATAAACACCAAGGGAGAAAGAATCAAGGAAAGCCAGGAAGTTTGTCTCTAAATTGGGCAGTATCGGTGTTTGTCAGAAGCGCGCAGGCTTTTAAAGGCCCACAGTTGCTGAAGAAAACACCGCCTGAATTCATAAGGCCCTCCCAAGTGAGCACGGAGGCCAGATAACATCACACGCTATCAAGTGACTCATGTAAATTTAAAAGGGAAAACCCAGAATGCAAACTCCTAATCTCAGCTGCTGCCAGGCTGTATCTGAGGAAATTCTGCTGAATTAAGGCCTCCTTTTTGCCGGGTCTGGAACGCTTCGTAAGACTGCGGCTCCCTCTCCCAGTGTCTCTGTTCCTTTGCCACACGAGTATTAAGTAATAACAATTCTACCTGATTTGAACACAGAGGTTTTCTTCAGCCCTTCTCAGCTGGAGAAGGAAAGACTGAGAGTCCTGGGGCTGTTCAGCTGGAAAAAGAAGATTCAGAGGGGATCTGATCAATGCTGATCAAAAGGATGGGGCTGGACTCTTTTCAGTGGTGCCCAGAGACAGGACAAGGGGCACTGGGCACCAACTGGAACCCAGGAGGTTCCCTCGGAGCAGGAGGAAAATCTTCTTTGTTGTGAGGGTGTTGGAGCCTGGCCCAGGCTGCCCAGAGAGCTTGTGGAGTCTCCTTCCCTGAAGAGATTCCAAACCCACCTGGATACTGCGCTGCTGGGCCCCCTGCTCTGAGAGACCCTGCTGGAGGAGGAGGGTTGGAACAGATGATCTCCAGAGGTCTCTTCCAACCCCAGCCATGATGGGATTCTGAGATTCTGTGAGTATTGTCCCAAGGTATGTCTCTACCTGTTTTTTTTCAATACGACATGTCCCATGACAAATGTTCACATGTGAGTACATGAGATTCCTTATCCTGGAATACCAGAGCATGATGGGGCCCTGTTCTGATGGATATATTGGGAGGGAACAGGGGGAAGAAGGGACCTCACTGAGAATATGGAGCCTTATGGAAATGGAGAAGCCTGTTCTTAAGGATATTAAGCTCCAGAGAAATGTGAGGCATGCCCTGGCCTATCTGTTCCCGACAAAAGTCTGGGCGCATTGCTTCTGAGGGAAGCAGCCTAATAGTGGTTTCTCAATCTGACCTTAGTAGCACTGAGTTGAAGTTGAGCAATGGTGTCAGGACTCAAGATATCAGTTCTCCAGGGAGAAGGAAGGGCAGAGCTGCTCCGAAACAGCACTGGAATGAACTCGGGGAGTATCAGTTCCCATCTGTGGTACTGCTTCCTCAAGAGGATATTGTACTGGGAGGGTTTGGAGTTATCAGCTCCTTAAGTGTTTGGGCCATGGGGAATGGGGAAAAGAAGAGGGTTGCTTCCTCACTTAGGTGTCAGTTCAAGTGCAGAGGATCAGGATGAGACTACTTCTTCCAAGGAACCTGGGTGTAGCTAAGAGGGTCTCACTTCCTCAGGATGATCCTGGAGGATGTGGTGGTATCAGTTCTGTGGAGGGATATCAGTTCTCTGAAGACCACCAGGTTCTCAGGGTCCAGACTATTAGTTCCTTGTGGATTCAATTCTCCAGGCAACCCTGGGAGAGCATTTATGGAAGTATCAGAGCTTTGGAGGAGGGGTTCTCAGGAATGTATTGATTGTCCAGGGTGTGTCTGTCCCCCTAAAAGTGGTGGGTGGGTCCAGGACATATCTGTACTGGGATGGTTTGGGGGATTAAATCTTACTGGAGGATTGCTAGAGGTTTGGACAGTGTTGGTTCTCCTGGGCATATCAAGACAGTTGAGAGGCCACGAGGTGAGTTTATGGGTCCTGGTTCAGAGCAGCATCAGAATGAGAAGCAGGTTCAGAACATATCCCGTTGGGAGAACTGAGATGGTTCAGAGGAACAGTAGTTTTCCTGGGGGTATCAAGTCTCAAGACTGAAAAATGTGTTTTGGGGATGCCCCTTCCCTTGGGATATTACATGAACTGGCAGGGGAACTATGGGATGGATTTGGGAGTACTGGATCTCCATGGAGCGAGTTTGTAGAGAGCAGTTCTGCAAAAATAATATCTTGTGTCTCAAATAAAGCTGGGGGAAACTACATCTCAAAAGGTATCAGGACAGTTTAAAGGGTTATCAGATCGGTGCAAGATGCAACGGGTTCCCTGGGGACAAGGGAGTACCAAGACACCCAGAGGGTGGGCTCAGTGGTGCTTGGTCCCCTGGGAACAGACTTTCAATTTCATTGGGAGAACTTAGGGAGTATCAGATCTGCTGTGGGCGGGAGCAGAGGACACAAGGTGGGGTCAGAGAGTTCAGGTCTCCCAGAAGTTAGTTCAGCAAGTATTTTTTGGCTTTGGGAAACAATGAGTCTCCTGGTGGAGAGTTCACTGGGTATTAGGTCTGCCACGGAGCATCAAATGAGTTTACACCTCAAATACTGGGTTTAGTTTTGGGCCTTTTGCTATAAGAAGGACACTGAGGGGCTGGAGCGTGGCCAGAGAAGGGCAGTGGAGCTGGGGAAGGGTCTAGAGCAGGAGTCTGGTGAGGAGCAGCTGAGGGAGCTGGGCTTGTTCAGCCTGAAGAAAAGGAGGCTCAGGGGAGACCTCCTGGCTCTCCACAACTCCCTGACAGGAGGCTGGAGCCAGGTGGAGGTTGGTCTCTTCTCCCAAGTAACAAGCGACAGGACAAGAGGAAACAACCCCAAGTTGTGCCAGGGGAGGTTTAAGTTAGAGCTGAGGAACAATTTCTTCCCCAAAAGGGTTGCAAAGGCCTGTCCCAGGCTGCCCAGGGCAGTGGTGGTGTCCTCATATAAAGAGGGATTTAAAAGCCCAGGAGAAGTGGTGCTGAGGGGCATGGGTTAGTGGTGACCTGGCAGTGATGAGTTAATTGTTGGACTCGATGATCTTAAAGGTATTTTCCAACCAAGCCAATTCTACAATTCTATGATTCTAGAGGGCATCAGGTCCCTTGAGGGTCACTTCACAGAGTACCGTGTCCCCTGAAGGACGTCTGGTGAGTTTGAAGGGTACCAGGTTCCCAAGACATGGGTTCACAGGACACCAAGTCCTCTCAGGTCTATTAGGTGAATTTGGGAGGTACTGGCCCTCTTTGGGGAATTAGAGAAATAGGCATCCTGGGCAGTTAGAGAAGAGTCTGAGGGAACACCAGGTTCCCAGGAGGTGTCTTCAAGGGGCAGCCGGGCAGGGTGCAGGTCACTGACGAGCCCCTGGAGCAGGTGAAGGAAGTAGACGAGGGGACATCTCCGGGGGGCATTAGGGGTTTGGGGGTGTCCCGGGAGGCAGGATAACCCCGGAGGAGGGTGGGGGTGTTGCTCTCACCGTGGGGTCCCTGAAGGCGTAGCCCGGCAGGAAGGGCAACCCCGGCCCCGCTTCCGAGCTCATGGCGTGGACGCTCCCAGCGCTAGGCCCGGCGACGCCGTCTCCATGGCAACTGCCCAGTGCGCACACTCGGCACAGGCTCAGGCGCATGCGCAGTGAGGAGGCCGCGCCTGCGCGGTGAGCGGCAGCCGGGCGTTGCCATAGCAACGGGAGGAGGTGGGGGGAGCACGGTTCGTGGGGCCTGTCCGTCCTTGGAGGGGCCCGCCCGGCCCTACCACGCTGGGAACGGGAGGGTTCAGGGAATCCTCCTCCCCGAAGTGTGGAGAAGAAGCGATCCCGGGAGCTGTGCGAAGCATTAATCCTGTTTTCTTAAGGGTTGAAGCGCGCTGCGGCCAAGTCCAGCCCAGGCCGCCGCCATCTTCCTCCGCCCCCCTCCCAGTCCAGCCACCCGCAGCGAAACCTCAGCATGGCCTCTGCCCGGCCCTCACTCCCGCGATTAAAACCTCTTTGCTTTCCAAAACGGGTTGTGTGGCAGTCAGGCAGCCTTTTGGGAATTGTCCCCTACTCCTGTGTTGGGCCCAGGGAGAGGAATCGTAGAATCACAGGATGGTTTGGGTTGGAAGGGACCTTAAAGATCAGCTGGTTCCAACCCTCCTTGCTGTAGGCGTGGAGGTCTAAATCCATACCTGGAATGCTCAAACATTTTAGTAGAAGGGATTGTGCTGGTTTATTATGTGTGTAGTATTAGCTGTGAAATAGTGCGGTCTGTAGTACGTAGCACTGACATAGTTCCGGTCTTTTAAACACGATTTTTCTCTCTTTTCTGAAGGAAGCAGCAAAAAGAGGAAGCAGGAGGGGTATCTAGGGAAAAGCAGTTGTGCAAAAGTCACTCCCAAACAAGAGAGAATAGAGAGCCAAGTCAATCACTACGGAAAAAAAGAGGGGGGTTGTGTGTCTTTTCCTTGGTCTCTTTATCAACGGCACACAAAACGGGCCAGGCTGCGATTCAAGGGCAGGCAGCAAGATCTGAGAGTTTTGTAAGCAGAAGTCAAGCAGAGAGAAATGCAACCAGACCGTCTGTCTAAGTGTGGTGTGGGAGAGAGAAGAAAGCCAGCCAGGGGGAGATAAAAGAATGAGTCTGATGAGCTTAGAAAGGAAAATAATAGATTGAAGGCCAAGCAGGGCTGAAAAAAAGCTGGATCTGAAAGACAGCAAGCTGCTGATGTGACTGCTGACTCAGATGCAGGTGCTGGGACCGAAGTTTGCTCTCCAATTTCTCCTGCTGTCGTATCCAAGCACCATTTAGCAGGTTTCCTTGGACCAGGAGCTTCCTCAGAGGCCCCTCCATGGGCCACAGGTCATCCTCTGAAAGAGTGACAGTGACTTTTTAAGAGGGCTGTGTGGCAGAGTGCCCCTGTGTGTGGCTTGCAGTGGGGCAGGAGTGCTGCCCTCCTGCTCTTTGTGTAAACTAAGAGTAGGGAACTAAGTCCAGGGGAGTTATCCAGGATCACAAAGTAGGCTCGTAGGCTCTGGTTGTGAGCAGGGACAGGATCAGAAGACTGTGATCCCAGTGTTTTAAGGGAGGTGGGAAGGAAGAAAATGAGATTATGGAAAGCCGGAACAAGCTTGTGCTTTCTTAGGAATAGTGACCGTAGAGCGAGAGAAAGGAGAAATGGGGAGTAAGGAATTGAAGCAGAACTCAGAACATCTGGATTCATCTTCAACATCGTCGTCTGTGCAGACAAATCCATCCTGCCAAGGCTAAGAGAAGCCTCTCTAGCCTCCTAGATCCCTACTGTCTGTCCAGGAAAGGGAAAAGGAAGTCTTCTCAAGATTTTCTATCTTTTAGCTGTTTAAAGCTTATGTATTTCAGGGGCAAGACCCTGCTATTTCTTCTGCATACGCTACTTAATACACACCAATAAAACACTCTGACTGGTGAATCTCTGTGAAAGGAGAGTGGATGCTGTTTTAGCACGACCCATCTGTGCCCTGAGGCATCCAAGGACTCCTTCTAACAGGTCCCCATCTCTTGGCTCCCAAGGGCCACCAAATATTTGATACAAGTGTTAAAAAGGATACTGGTAAGGATTGAGAATAGAGCTCGTCACTTTACAGCTAGGAGAACAGTTTTGGTTGGAGAACAGGTCTTACCTTCAGGCAGAACAAAGCAAAGAATCAGAGGATGAAGGATGAGCCATCACTGGGAACAGCTGCAGAACTGCAGCAGGGAGCTTAATGCCTTCAACTTTGGGCAGATTGAGACTGGAGAGAAGGAAAAAATTTTATACACTGAGAGTGGTGAGAGCCTGGCCCAGGTTGCCCAGAGAGGTGGTCGATGCCCCATCCCTGAATACCGTCCAGGTGAGGTTGGCTGGGGCTCGGAGCAACCTGCTCTAGTTTCAGATGTTCCTGCTCAGTGCAGGGGGGTTGGACTAGATGATCTTCAAAGGTCCCTTCCCACCCAAACTGTTTTATGATTCTACGTTCAGTTATTTTTTTTATTTTTTTTTTTCCCCCAGGGTTACTAAGGCTCCACTGCGCTCTCTGAGGTCAAGAGGCAGTACTGGGATATACTCTTCCCCTGACTTAGTCCATGAGACCATCTTCAACATCTTCTTAACAGAGCATGGAAGGAAACATCTCACGTACTTAGAGCTGTCTGCAAATGCTGTGTCTCTTGGCCCATGTTATCAGAGAGCTGCAAGGATAAGGCCAGATAACAACCTGCCAGTGGCTAAAAGAACCTCTTCTGAGGCAATTTGCTGCTGCAGTATCTGGTCCTTGAAATAAAAATCATTACTTTCTCTCACATCCTCTGCTCTGTGGCTGGTGACACACAAAATGACCGAAACAAAAGGCGTCATTCCTCTGCCCTGGAAGTTCTTTTACTTTGGGCTTTTGGCTTCACGTGCTTTGGATGGGCCAGTTCCCTCTTTTGCCAATAACCATCTCTGGCTTTTCGTATCTCAAGGATGTTTCTTTGTGGGTAATATCGGATAATAATGGGCATGTAGTTAATTACAGAATCATGGAATGGCTTGAGTTGGGAGGGACCTGAAAGATCACCTCATTCCAACCCCCCTGCCATGGGCAGGGACACCTCCCACTAGAGCAGGTTGCTCAGAGCCTCATCCAGCCTGGGCTTCAACACTTCCAGGGATGAGGCTCCACAGCTTCTCTGGGCAACCCATTCCAGTGTCTCACCATCCTCAGAGGAAAGAACTTCTTACTAATGTCTAATCTGAATCTCTCCTGCTCTAGTTTAAAACCATTGCCCCTTGTCCTGTTCCCACAGGCCCTTACAAAAAGTCCCTCCCCAGCTTTTCTTGCAGGCCCCTTTCAGATACTGGAAGGCTGCTGTAAGGTCTCTCTGGAGCCTTCTCTTCTCCAGGCTGAACAGCCCCAACTCCCTCAGCCTGGCCTCATAGCAGAGGTGCTCCAGCCCTCTGAAATGTGTTCTCTAAAACCCTTTCTTCTCAGCATACCACAAGTCTCTGTTTTTATTGCTTGTTAAAAACATTCACACTCCCCCTTCTGTGCTTTAGTATTTTCTCCCATTCCTCTCCAGTTTTTACTTTGTAGAAACTTAAAACTTTTGGCCTAACTCACCCAGTGAAATCCCTGTCACTTCTGGAGTGGATGAGACGTTGGCAAAGCTCCCGCCTCACTCAGAAATGCCTCTCTTGGCAGGGTTGGCTCTTCTCCTGCTTGGACCGGAGCATTTTTCCCTAAGCTCTGCTTTCCTGGCACTGGAAGCCTCTCTGCGGCCACAGCTGAAGACATTTCGCCCTCTGGTGGGTAAAAACACAACAGTACAGAAGCGTCGATCAACCTCTTAAGAAATAATAATTAAAATGCTGAGTGTGGAGGTGACAGAAGGAAAAAGAGCAGATTTTTTTAGAGGACTGGACTTCACACTGAGTGTATATCCTGGGGGATGGGGTCCGTAAGTGATTGCACACGGTCCTCCTCGTAAAGAGCGTTTAAACTAGTAATGAATTTGTTTTATTTTTTATTTTTAGGGGAGACCTTATTGCCATGTTCCAGTATTTAAAGGGTGGCTACAAAGAAGATGGAGACTCCCTTTTGACAAGGAGTCACATGGAAAAGATGAGGGATAATGCCTACAAGTTATACCCAGGGAGACTCCAATTAAATAGGAAGAGAATTTTTCATCGGCCGTTGGAATAATCTCCCCAGGGAAGTCGTGGAGTCCCCAGCATCGGACACATTTAAGATTCAGTTGGACAGGGTGCTGGGCCATCTTATCTAGACCCTGCTTTTGCTGAGAAAGGTTGGACCAGATGATCCTCGAGGTCCCTTCCAACCTGCTATTCTGTGATTCTATTGTTACGTGACAAAGAGGAAGTTACCAGCAGCCCTGTCATGGAGTGATGGTCAGAGCTGATGAGGCTGCAGTGAAGTAAGGGAAAGAGATCACAAAATCAACAAACCAGGATTTAAATGGGGCAAGCTCCAGCATTCACATCTAATCAAGGAAGAGCCTTGAAGGCACCATTATGGAGACATCTCCAAAATCCTTTCTGGGAAATCAGTGTGCTGGGGCATCTCTCTGAAGTGCACGTAGAGTCATGCGGGTGGCACAGGGACTCACATGATGAGGTCGAGATCTGTGTGCAGCTGCAGGGGCTGTGGCCTTCAAAGACCTCCAGAACTACAGGTCAGTCAGCCTCGCCTGGATCTCTAGGATGGTGATGAAGCAGCTGAACCATTTCCAGGCACAGGAAGGAGAAGGAAGTCATCAGGAGTAGTGAGCATGGCTTCGCCAAGAGGAAGTCATGCTTGATCAACTCAATAACCTTCTCTAAAATGACTGGCTTGATAGATGAGAGGAGAGCAATAGGCATTGTCTCCCTTGACTTCAGGAAGCCTTTAGACACTGTCTCCCCCAAGACCTTCATAGACAAGCTGTTGATGAGCACACAGTGAAGTAGATTAAAAACTGACTGGGGACCACCCGGCTGGAAAAAGAGCTTTGCAGAAAAAGACCTGGGAGTCCTGGTGGACCCAAGGTGACCATGAGCAAACAATGGACCCCTGAGGCAATGAAGGTGAAGGGTATCCTGGGCTGCCTTAGGCAAAGTGTTGCCAGAAGGATGTGGGAAGTTCTTCTCCTCTACTCAGCACTGGTGTGGCCACAGCTGAGCTCCCCGGTCCAAACAAGACATGGTCATAGTGGAGAGAGTCCATCAAAGGACCACCAAAATGATGAAGCATGATGATGGAGCATCTCTCCTATGAGCAAAGGCTGAGAGAGCTGGGACTGCTCAGCCTGGGGAAGAGAAGCCTCTGAGGGGATCTTATTATCAGCTATAAATACCTGAAGGGAAGGTGAAATGAGGATGTGGCCAGGCTCTTTCCAATGGTGCTCAGGGTCAGGACCAGACCGAAACACAGGAGGTTCTTCTGAACACCAGCAAACACTTCTTTTACTGTGAGGGTGACCGAGCACTGGCACCGGCTGCCCAGGGAAACTGTGGAGTCCCCATCCTTGGAGATAACTCAAAACTCTGCCTGTAGGCCTGGGCAACCAGCTCTCAGGGGTGCTGCTGGAGCAGCAGGTTTGGAGCAGATGACCTCTAGAGCTTCCCTCCAACCACAACCATTCTGTGATTCTGCACAGCCAGCAGCAAGAAGAACAGACGCTCTGGCCTTCACGTAGGCTCACGCCTAACGGGTTGATATCCTTCTGTCCATCAGTGGTTGCGTCTCTTCCGTTTGATTTCAAGCATGAGCTGAAACATTTTGCTCAAAAGGGTGTTTATATTCACAGCTTGGCCACCGAAGCTGCACTGCTTTGGTGCCAGGCCACCAAATCACTAGATACCTCTAAATAAATTAAAGGAAACTGGACACTCCAGGACTTTCATGGATGATGAAATTCCTCTGATCGGGGTCAGGGCAGCCCTTCTGCACCTCCCTCGTGAGAAGGGAATGAAGTCACGTCGTGCTTGTGTAACCTGGAAGGTGCTTTGAGCTGCACGGATGAAACCACACCCTGCTGTTCATGATTGGTATAATTAATTATCCACTCTCATCTATCCGCTTTGTAATTATTATCCACTTCTCTTCCTAATGACTCATAATCTTCTGGAGTTGTGCCTTTGGGAATTTCACACCACGCCAATCGTTTTGCTTTTACAGCTTATTCTTCTTATTATTATTTTCCACTAACTTTTAAAAATCATAATCGGTACAGTACAAATATTGTCAAGGTTTCCAGCAATATAAAGTCAGCAGATGAGAGTTAGGAAGGGGATGGTTAATACCTAACACTCACACCCTGCCCTGTTTCCCAGGACAAAAAAAAAAACCAAACAACCAAACATTTTTGTACTTCTTGTTTAGTTCCAAACAGTGCTTAAAAAGAATCGTGTCAGTAGAGGTGTAAATAACAAGGCACATGAGGAACCCGTCCCTGCCTTGTTACATAAGTCATGAGGCATAAAAACAAGTTTAAGGCACCAGTCTCCATCCTCCCCTTCTGCTCCGTACACCAAACAAATCCTGCCAGTGGGGATCAGCTGCCTCCAAGCCTCAGGATCCTCCAGGATGAATCCCAAAAAAGGAACAGCGTAAGGCACGTTGGGATGAATTCTCAGGAGTTCTACAGATTTCAGGTTGCAAGCTGGACAAAAATGGTCCCTCAGGACCAGGGATTCCTGCGGGAGAGGTCCCTTCAGGATCTGGGATGTGCTCCACCTTTGGTGGTCAGCTCTTCACCAAACCCTGCCGCTGGTACAGGCCTCCCAGCCGTGCCTCCTTAGAGGAACGCCGGGATGGAAGGAGGCGTGCTCCATGCAGCGAGCCCAAGAAGACCCTGAGAGGTTCTCAGACAAGCTAAGCATTTATCACAGAGGCACTTTTCCTCTCTCTGGACCCAATGCTGGTCTCCTCTAGATCAAGGGCAGGGCTTTCAGGAAGGCATCAGCAGCCTCTTTCCAGCCCTGGCCCGGTTGAGGTGTAGCAGATTCCACGGCGTATGGAGTCCGTCCAGGTATAGAAGGCACAAGGATGAAGGGGAAAAAAACCCGAGCTGGTTGGAGGAAGAGGAGGAGGATGGAGACAGGGATGAAGGAAGCTCCAGTGTTGGTGAGCCCCTTGGGACACAAGGGTGCATCCTCACAGCAGCAGCGATCTGTACGGACAGTCCCTGCAAAATCAACCCATCATAGTAACCGGGAGGTCAGCTCCAGGTCTGAGCGCAGGGCCGCACGGGGACATCGGTGGCTTCACCTGAGGGGTAACATCAGAATGTGGAAAACCACCACCACTTGTCACACAACTGATACAGAAAGAGAAGCTTCACTTCTGCTGGACCAGGGAGGAGAAGGCACAGAACCAGAAAAACCTCAGAAGAGCCTGTGGGCACCTCCTCTCCCTGCCGCTGAACTAGGTGGCACTACCATACTCATCCTCCTTTGACAAGGGCAGGATGTGTCATCTATTTTCAAACCTTCACGAGAAGGAAATGCCCAGGAGATCCTTTCCTTTGGTACCAGCAGAGCAGGGTTTGCTGTTAGCAGCCATGCCCACTCCCTCTCAGTTAGCCCAGAAAGGAGCTCTGGACCAGCCTGGTTTACTCCACAGCCCTTCCTGCACAGGACCCCACTGAGACATCCAGCCAGATGGGGCTTATTCTGCTTTACCCACCACAAAAACAAGGCAAATTTGGCCGTGACAAGAAAACACTGCTCCTACTTGGAAGTCTTTTCCCCAAACTGGAAGGAGACCCACCAGCAAAGCCATGGAGACCGTTGGAGGGAGCAGTCCATCCATGCAGCTAAGCTAGTTGAGGAACCTGCTGCTGCGAGAGGAGGAACTGCTGCTGGCCTCTGCTCCAGCCCTTCCCTGCAGGCAACAACAGCGCTGTCCAAGTGAGCTGGCTGAAAGTTCAAACCAGCAGCAAATTATTGACATTTTTCCAGCAGGATTGGTTTTCTGCTGGTCCATCTCCCAGCACCAGCTCGCTCTGTGGTGAGATGAGCTTCTGTGCATGGGAGGGGGTATGATGAGGTGTAAGCAGCACCATCCCCACCCCCCATGCCCCTGAGGCAAATCTGTTGTTAGGTCAGTGGGGCTGGACCATCAAAAATACACCGTTGGAAATGAAATAATTGATTTCTAAGCTGGACTGGGCGCAAACCAGTGATCAGAAAAGGATGGATTAGATGAGCTCCTGAAGGCTTTCCTGTGATTTCATCTCTACTCAAGACTTACTCCCCTCCCTCTTTGTATTTAATTTGTCAGTAAAGCCATGAAGTTCAAATTTGTCCACAAAACACGGCGAAGCACCGATTGATAGACCTGTTTTCAGAGAGGTTGTCCTCTGGCCCACCTTGATCCTCCCTCAGGCTAACCTTGACCCAACGAGGAGGCTCTGCAGACACAAAGCCTTGCTGGATCATAGATGGTGGACGTGCGCACGTACACAAAGACATCTCAGTAGTAAAAAAAAAAAAAAACGGGATTGAGAGCAGAAATCAGTCCTTGTCGTGACAAATCACATTCCCAACCCAACACTCTCCCTGCCCAGAACCAGCCATTGCCGTTCAGCTGCCCACCCCTGGATTCAGTGAGACAAATTTGGAATAGATCCCACAGATTCCTTGCTTTTGGCCAAGAATTACACCTCCTCCATCTGCCAGATGTCAAGGGATTTGAGGCTGCAGATCTTGCAGTGGGGCAAACTGGAGGCGTCTGAGCTGCATGGGACCTTATCTCTGCATTGTCTCTGAGCGTCCTGCGAGTCCTACCGACTTTGGTGCAACAGTGTGGCTCCATATCTGATATTCCCCCCCAAGCAAGCACAGAAGAGACTCATCTAGTGGGGGACGGAGTAAACCAACCCTTGCTACAGCTTGGACAGGAGTGAGCCACGGATATTAAGTGTTCCTGACCATTATCATTGCTACTCCACACAGGAATCACCAAGTCTCAAGGACAAACCTGTCCTGAGGCTGCACAGGACCCTAATGCTGTCACCCTGCTCCTACCTTTCGCTGTTCTGCTTTCATCTAGTGCCGAGAAGAACACGCCAGATTCACAACCTCATGGGTTGGAGAAAAGCAACCCTGCAGCTTCAAGGTCAGCTTCCCCATGAGGCTCACCAAGGACTTCTTGGTGTCCTGAAAAGCACCATTAAGAGTGGAATAAAAATGACTTCACTTTGGCCCTTCTGGCCATGACCGTAGTGAAGCTGTTGGAGGTCCAGGGCCCCGAGCCTTTTCTGTACCAAAGAGGTGACACCCAAATGACTCTACACTGTGGGGACAGTGTTGGTGGTTAGTCAGACTCCCTTGACAGATGATAAGAGTTGGTCCATGCAGGAATTCATGAACCTGTCACACAAGCAGCCAAAGTGATGCACCCAGCATCAAAAGCATCTCTCCTCCTGGGACCAGTGCCCTCAATGCTGATGACCTCAGGGGTGCTCAATCTTTGCTGCTGCTCCTGAGGAAGCCTCCAAACCATCTCCAACCTGATCCAGGCCCAGCTCCTCGAACACAACTAAGGACTTAAAAAGCAAGTGAGGGGCCTTTGGAGATGTGCCTTCTAGGCTACCAAACAGCCACCAGCACTGCCACCACCTTAGGTCAAATTCAAACTGCCGAGAAAGACCCCACCTCCTGTTAGTGATCCTTGGGACAGCCTGATGCCTTGGCTTTGAAGAGCAGCTCCACTGCAGATGGTGCAGTCACACAGAGAGACAAGATGGAGCTGACCTAACACCTCTGCCTGTGCTGGACCCACACCAGTCACCAGAAGACACAGGGCTCAAGGTCAGACCCACTTTGTCCTAGAGGACCTCAGGTCAGGCCTAAGTCCCCAAACATAGAATCCTAGAATTGTTTTGGTTCGAATAAAACCCTTTAAGATCATCAAGTCCAACCGTTAACCAAACACAGCCAAGTCCACCACTAAACCATGTCCCTCAACACCACATCTACCCTGCTTCTAAATCCTTCCGGGGATGAGGACTGCACCACTACCCTGGGCAGCCTCTTCCAGGGCTTTGCAACCCTTTCGGGGAAGAAATTGTTCCTCAGCTCCAACCTAAACCTCCCCTGGCACAACTTGAGCCCATTTCCTCTTGTCTTATCCCTTGTTTCTTCGGAGAAGAGACCAACCCTACCTTCCCACACTCTCTTTTCCAGGAATTGTAGAAAGTGAGATGGTCTCCCCTGAGCCTCCTTTTCTCTAGATTAAACAACCAAAGTTCCCTCAGCTGCTCCTCCTAAGACTTTTTCTCTAGACCCTTCCCCAGCTTCGTTGCCCTTCTTTGGATGCGCTCCAGCCCCTCAACGTCCTTCTTGGAGTCAGGGATCCAAAACTGAACACGTGCTTTGCCAAAGCCACCTCATCAGCCTGGCGCTGAGATACTTGACAAGGGGACCGTGGTGAGAACCTGGCTTAGCCCAGCTGGAGCAGGAACGGGATTACACCAGCTCCTGTGCCACACGTGCCCCCGAACCCTAGAAATTCAGACTCCTCCTGAAACCTTGCTCCTGCCTTCCATAGCAACAGGTCTCCCAAAGATAGCAGAGATGACCAGAGAGGCCACCACGTCCACAGTGTCTTCTGCACTGCGTTGTAAGCCCTTCTACCATCTCCCAGCCTTCAGGCTGCCCTCCCTGACCTTCAGCAAGGTATCACCCACAGCGCTACCAGAATCAACAAGAAACCTCTGCCTACTCCAGCATCCTTGGTTAAGCGACTTCTTCTGGCTTAGAAGGCTCCATGTCCCCCCTGGATGGCAAAAGGTGGTCCCCGCTGTGAAAATGCATCCAGCACGAAGCCTCCAGCCCTCCACCCACATCCAGGGTCCCCGTTAGTCACAGTGTGTTAGGCAAATAAGACAGTTATGTCTCTTAATATGTTATGCCCCTTTTCTTGAGTTTTCGCCGCCCCGGTGATGTCGCGCCTGTCACGTCTGTGACTCTCAGGAGTCCTTTTTAGCCAGGCTGGCCTTGATCCTGCGTTGCAAGACGTAAGCCGTGACGGCGCTACAAGCCACCAGGCCGAAAAAAGAGACGCAGGAGAGGTAAACGGAGAAAGGCCCGTGTCTCTTCAGGAGAATCTCCTGCCTGTTCTTGTAATCCAAAAGAATGGCCTCCAGCTGTGACAGGGTGCAGATGGCCAGGAAAGTGTGGAAGATCTGGTGGGCATGGCCAACGATATCGCAGGAGCCAGGGAAGTACTTCTCAGGGACTGGGCAAGAGAAGAAATAAGCACTGATGAGGAAGAACAATATCTGGTACGTGTGGTACCAAGCAGCATCTTCCTGGCAGCCCCCCAGGTGACACACCACCACCCGGTGAGCGACGGGGCTGATATCCAAGATGAAGGCCAGCCCGGCAGGGATCACCTGGCACATCTTCCTCATGATGGGGTAAGGCCGTCGGTACCGATATTTGGCGTAGCAGCAGCCGGCACAGGACAACCAGCCACAGAAAGCAGCCGCCGGCAGGAAGAAAAGCCAGAACTTGTCGTACCAGGCTTGGTCGGAGCTGTAGTAGAAATGGGCCAAGGCGCTGCCGTACTGGTAGATGCTGACTCCGACGTAGTCCACGAAGTAGAAGGTGTAGTGGTACAGCTCTGATTTGGACTGCAGTAGGTGGGCCAAG
Source organism: Baryphthengus martii (assembly GCA_013396935.1). NCBI lineage: Eukaryota > Metazoa > Chordata > Aves > Coraciiformes > Momotidae > Baryphthengus > Baryphthengus martii. The sequence continues at coordinate 42,801 of VWZK01000316.1, forward strand.
AGGCTGCAGGTCAGGTAGGTGACAGAGGAGAGGACAAAGATGAGCAAAGGCAAGGACCACGCGTCCACGGCTAACTGCTCGGCCTCCACGAACGTCTTGAACCTCAGCAGCACGGCCAGCGCTGCCAGGAGATGAGTCCAGACGTTGACCACCTCGTTGTGCTTCTGGAAGAGGCTGAGGAAGTAGTACCGCCAGTCCTGGCCGGTGGGACGGTAGCCGGCGTGGATGTAGGGCTCGCGGAAGAGCTGCGGCACCTCGCACTCTTTGACCGTGCAAGGCATCTTGGGGAAGCCATCCTCCAGCAGCCTGGGGAGGCGGCTGAGATGTTGCCCGCTGAGGGACAGCGTGCTGATCCGTTCCAGGATGGCTGTCATCTCGCTGCCGGCACTGCCTGTGGGCCTGGCTCTGGGGAATGTTGGCTCTGTGGCCTGTGGGGAGAGGAGAAAGGAGAAACGTTAACGGCGATGCATCGGAAAGGAGAGCGTCCTGCCATTCCTGAGTGAGATGAGCCACGGCGTTATGGGGACACTGGCCCTGCTCTTAGGGGCAACGGGCTTCTCCTGACTCAGCAGACCTAAATCACAGAATCCCAGAACTGTAGGGGTTGGAAAGGACCTCTGGAAATCATCTGGTGCCAACCCCCTGCTCCAGCAGGGTCACCCAGAGCAGGGGGCCCAGCAGGGCAGTGTCCAGGCGGGTTTGGAATCTCTCCAGAGAAGTAGACTCCCCAAGCTCAATGGGCAGCCTGGGCCAGGCTCCAACCCCCTCCCACCAAACAAGCTGCTCCTCCTGCTCCCAGGGAACCTCCTGGGTTCCAGTTGGTGCCCGGTGCCCCTTGTCCTGGAGCTGGGCACCACGGAGCAGTCTGGCCCCAGCCTCTGGCCCCCCAGGACCCTTGAGTGATCAGCTCCCCTCTGGGGCTGCTCTTCTGCAGCTGAACAGCCCCAGGGCTCTCAGCCTTTCCTGGCCACACAGATGCTCCAGGCCCCTCAGCAGCTTCCCAGCCTCCACTGGACTCTCTCCAGTAGTTCTCTGTCTCTCTTCAGCGTGAAGAAGGTTGGCACAGCCCTGTCCCTGCAGTTCAGCCTACGTTAGATGGGCACAGCAGTGTCACAACCCAGCCCTTCTTCCTCACTTCCTCAGGCACTCAGCTTGGAGCATGTTCAGGAGTAGCCAGGAGGCCAATAAGTGGTTGCAAGAAGCAGTTAAATGCCAAGAAAGCACCCGAAGTTTTGCAGAGGAGATTTTTCACCCCTTTCCCCCGAAAAAAATACCTTCTCAGGGCCAAAACTAGGGTGTAATTACTCATCTAAGGGATAATGGGCCCTTCTGCACCCAAGTAGGTACAGACCCTTCTGACCCAAAAGGGTCCCAACCAAATCATAGAGGTTGCAAATATGCTCGGCTGCCCTGCCGCACAACTTGCAGCTGGGTTGCACACCTGGGGCTGCTGCAGTGAGTACGGCACAGGAGAACTGGAGAAGTCCACAGGCCCAAAGCTGCAGCCCTCATCCCTTCACGTGTGAGAAGCATCAGGACTGGGAGGTGATGGAGAAATGAGAGGCTCCGCATCAGAGCTGGCTGCAGTTTGGGCACTACAGCGCTAAAGGCTTGGGAGCATCCCTGGAGCCATGCTGAGGGGCTGCCACAGGAGATGCAATGCTCCAGGCCTGGGGAAGAGTGGCTGGGAAGTGCCCGGTGGAAAAAGACCTGGAGAGGCCGGTGTACAGCTAGCTGAAGATGAGCCAGCGTGTGCCCAGGTGGCCAAGAAGGCCACCAGCATCCTGGCTTGAATCAGCACTGGTGTGGCCAGCAGAGCTAGGGCAGGGATCATGCCCCTGGACTGGGCACTGGGAAGTCCACACCTCAAATCCTGGGTTCAGTTTTGGGCCCCTCACTCCCAGAAGGACCTGGAGGGGCTGGAGCGTGGCCAGAGAAGGGCAACGGAACTGGGGAAGGGCCTGGAGCAGGAGTGTGGGGCGGAGCGGCTGAGGGAGCTGGGCTTGTTCAGCCTGGAGCAAAGGAGGCTCAGGGGAGACCTTCTTGCTCTCAACAACTCCGTGACAGGAGGTTAGAGCCAAGTGGAGTTGGTGTTTTCACCCAGGTAACAAGTGATAGGACAAGAGGAAACAGCCTCAAGTTGCCCCAGGGGAGGTTTAGGTTGGAGCTGAGGAACAATTTCTTCCCCGAAGGGGTTGTGAAGGCCTGGCCCAGGCTGCCCAGGGCATTGGTGGCGTCCCCATCTAATGAGGGATTTAAAAGCCGTGGAGAAGTGCTGCTGAGGGACATGGCCTAGTGGTGGACTTGGCAGTGCTGGGTTAACAGTTGGACTCAATGATCTTCAAGGTCTCTTTCAACCAAAACAATTCTCTGATTCTATAACATGTGCCTGGATGCTCAAAGCAGCCAAAGCCCAGTTCTGGGCACTCCTCTCCCTGCTCTTCTTTGTTCCTTGGCAACCTCCAGAGTGGCTGAGCTCTGGTTGGAAAGATTCAGATTTAGGACACAGCAGGATCCTATTGTCTGGAGACTACATCACAGCACTGAATTAATACCCAATGCCCTCTGTTTCCCTTCCAGTCTAGATATTTCTCTTCCCTGTGGGTGTTTCTGCCACACAAAACAGAGAACTCATCACAGAGATGCCCCAGCTTGAGCTCAAATTGATGCTGATACGGTCCCACCAGACTCTGCAGGGCTTTGATTTCTCCCATGTAGCCAAAACACACGTGTTTGTGGGAGTGGGGCCTGACTCCTGAACTTCTTGCATTCAACGAGAGTTGCAGAGGATGGAGGTGGCCAAAAATAAATGCAAATAAGTATTCTGTCTCTGTAGTTTTCTTTTGTTGGATCAGATACCAGCTGCTGCTAGAGGTCACAGAATCCTAGAATGGGTTGAGTGGGAAGGGACCTTTGAAGGTCATCTAGTCCCACCCCCCTGCACTGAGCAGGGACATCTGCAACTAGAGCAGGTTGCTCAGAGCTCCAAACAACCTCACCTGGAATCTTTTCAGGGATGGGGCAGCGACCACCTCTCAGGGCAACCTGGCCCAGGCTCTCACCACCCTCACTGTAAAAAATTTCTTCCTTCTTTCCAGTCTGAATCTCCCTCTTTTAGTTTTAAACCATCCCCCCTTGTCCTCTCACAACAGGCCCTACTCAAAAGTCTGTCTTCATCTTTCTGACAGGCCCCCTTGGAGTCCTGAAAGGCCCCCAGAAGGAGCCTTCTCTTCTCCAGGCTGAAGAAGCCCAACTCTCCCAGCCTGGCCTCCCAGCAGAGGCTTCCAGCCCTCCCAGCATTGCTGGGGCTCCTCTGGTCCCGCTCCAACAGGTCCCCGTCTCTCCTGGGCTGAGGCAGAGGAGTAGACTGCACAGGCACACGATGGCAGAGCCACGCTGGGCTGGAGATCCAGAGGACAGGACAGTGTTAAACACCGAGAGGGAGCGAAAGGAGGGAGGTGGGACCTGTCAAACAGTCCCAGGTTGAGACACCACAAAGAGCAAAGTCAGAGCAGACTCTGAACTGGGTTGCAAATCCCACTTCCTCTCGCAACCCAAAGCCTCTGATAAGAGACAAAATATTTTCACGTTACTTCCGTATTCTACCAGATGGGAGTTGTCATAATTACGTTACATTTTCCAGCCAGTTCCCTCTCTCTGCATTTTCCAGGCTTTCTCCCTTAACACCTCTCAGGGCAGGTTTTTGGTTTTTTTTTTAATCTTGTATCGCTGTGGAGATACAGGTCAAAAGTTAGGGAGGTAAGACAAGGCAAAGCCCAAGCAAGGAGACCTATCTCCTTTAGGTGATTTGGCCAGAAATCAGCTGGAGGCTGAGCACGTTGGCTGGGAAGGACAGGGAGATTTTATGGATGTGTTTATCCTAACACAGTGTTGATTTCCTGGTCTAGGTGCACAAGGAAGAGCTCCCTTCCCACAGGACATCTCCTTCATGGCTACACCAAGGCACCTGCTGTCTCCAGCTGATGGTCTCCAGGTCTTATGCACAGGTTTTGCCCTGAGCAGAGGTGTGAGCACAGACTCACACAGGGCTTTGTGTGTCCTGAGTTTCTCTGCCCTGTCCATTAACCTCCCATAACATTTTTTACACCTCTCCCGGCATCTGCTCTGGTACAGCCCAAGCAAGAGGGCTTGGACTCCCGTTCACCATCTCCCACCTTCCTTTAACTAAACATAGTTCAAGGATTTGGACTCACTACAGGGGTCACAGTGATGAATTGTCCCAGTTCATCCCAGCAGGATGCTGGAAAACCTTCCAAAAAGGTATTTAGGGACTGATGTTAGAGATGGGGTGCATTAAGAATAGTGAGGCCACCTCTGGAGTCTTGTGTCCAGTTCTGGGCAAGGAACTACTGAGACAAGGAACTACTGGAGAGAGTCCAGGGGAGGCTACGAAGCTGCTGAGGGGCCTGGAGCATCTGTGTGGCCAGGAAAGGCTGAGAGCCCTGGGGCTGTTCAGCTGCAGAAGAGCAGCCCCAGAGGGGAGCTGAGCAAGGCTGAGCAAGAGCTCAAGGGCCCCCAGGGGGGCAAGAGGCTGGGGCCAGACTCTGCTCAGTGGTGCTCAGCGGCAGGGCAAGGGGCAGCGGGCACCACCTGGAGGCCAGGAGGTTCCCTGGGAGCGGGAGGAGCAACTTGTTTGGTGGGAGGGTGTTGGATCCTGGCCCAGGCTGCCCAGAGAGGTTGTGGAGTCTCCTTCTCTGGAGAGATTCCAGACTTGCCTGGACACTGCGATTCCAGACAACCTGTTCTAGTAGGGAAGTCGGACCAGATGATCTCCAGAGGTATCGTCCAACCCCCACCATTCTGCAATTCTTTCAAAGGCATGCTGAATCTCCCCACCTCTTGGAGAACACAGACTAATACTACCTTAGACCCCAGGACATCAGGAACTGAAAACCAGCTCAGACAGGGCACAGATGGGGCGGGTGAGCTGCCCAGGAGCAGGGTGAGAGATCTCATCTCCTGCAGAGAGGCAGCAAGATGCCGAAATCTGCCCGTCAAGAGCAAAGGCAACCAGAAGACGCACAGGAAGACAGCACCAAAGCCTGGGAGTAGGGATGTGAGCCAACACGAGGAGCACACATCGCCCTTTCCACCATTGGTGGCCTGACTGCTTAGCATGCTGAGAAGGACACGAGAGGGACGGGCAGCTTCTGTCCCAGGCACGGGCTGGCTCTGGCTCCTATGGTGTGTGCTGGAGGCGGGATTTCGCCACTGTCTCTCACTCTGAGAGCTCATGCAGCGAGCACCGCCTCCCAGCAGAGCTAGAGAGAGAATCCCAGAACCATAGAATCATTCAGGCTGGAAAAGACCCTTGGGATCATCGAGTCCAACCATTAACCCTACTCTACAGAGCTCATCCCTAAACCAGATCCCCCAACACCACATCTAAGCGACCTTTAAACACATCCAGGGATGGTGACTCAACTCCCTCCCTGGGCGGCCTGTTCCAATGTCTGACTGCTCTTTCTGTGAAATTTTTTTTCCTAATGTCCAGTCTAAACCTACCCTGTTGCAGTTGGAAGCCATTCCCTCTTGTTCTATCGCTAGTTACCTGTGAGAAGAGACCAGCACCAACCTCTCTACAATGTCCTTTTGGGTAGTTGTAGAGAGTGAGGAGGTCTCCCCTCGGCCTCCTCTTCTTCAAACTGAACAGCCCCAGCTCCTTCAATCGCTCTTCATAAGATTTCTTCTCCAGGCCCTTCACCAGCTTCGTTGCCTCCTCTGCCCTCGCTCCAGCACCTCGATATCTCTTGTATTGAGATGCCCAAAACTGGACACAATACTCAAAGTGTGGCCTCACCAGTGCCGAGTACACGGGAACAATCACCTCCCTACTCCTGCTGGTCACACTATTTCTAATCCAAGAGGTCCGACGCTGCAGAAACCCCTGCCAGCAGCTCACAGGAGAGATTTTTCCAGTCAGGCTTTCAGAGCTGGAAAACACCAATTTCTAACAGGGCGAGAGAGGGTCGGAGATTTTAAAAATAATAACCCCAAAATCACAAGAAGCCCATCTGACACTCAGATAAATCAGGAACCTGCTTCGTTTAAACCCAACTTGTGACAGTAACGAGTGAGAACAAGTTGGCACTTGCCAGCGCTCATGTGACGGGACAAAGCGACGAGTAATTCCCATTAGAAAAGACAGAGAAAATAGGAAAGCAAAAAAAAAAAAAAAAAGAAAACCAAAACAAAAAACCCTCCCAACCCAGAAACCCAAGGTCAGCACTGGCTGTTTCACTTTCACAGAGCCCTTATTCTTTTCCCTTCACGGGGGCGTAGGAGCAGCTGAAAGCCACATTCATCAGCGGGGCGTCTCGTTGAGATTCTGTCCTCGCTCCCCTAAATCCTCCCCCCATCTCCGGGGGATTTTTTTGGCTGCTCCCAATTAACGGCAACCAAGTCCTGTTTGTTCGGAGAGGGAGCTGCAAGGCGAGAAGGAGGGGAGTGGATGATGGCCAGGCTGTATCATTACGGACACAATAAGAACCGCCGGCACAGGAGGAGAACGATCCCCCTTCCAATTTTTCTCTCCCTTTTGAGGAGAGTAATTGGAAACCGGAGCTTTTCCCCAGCTCTTTTGCCTTTTTTTTTTTTTTTTGGGTTGCAGTCTGATTGGAAGGGTTTGAATGAGAACATTTCCTACAGAGGACGGGTGATTTTCCCACCAGTCTGGTCTCGGCGTTAACTGTCTGGGACCGAAGCTCTACCACCGCGATATATTTGCTTGCAGACCCGTATTCAAGTACCAGAGGTTTTAAACAGCCTAGTAGTAATTCCTGGTAAACAAAGCAGAGAGGACCAGGGAACTCAGCAGTGGGGGAAGTCTTTAAAAAAATGCATTGCATTCAAAATAGAAAAGAAAAAAAAAAAAAAGTGTTTGTGGACAGCATAAAAATGAGAGCAGTGATCGTGCAGCAGTGGGCAACAGCCCGGTTTGGAGAGCTGCAGGTGACTGAATTCTTGAATTCCTCTCTTCTGGAAGTTGAGCAGAAGTCTTTGGAGCGACTCCAGGTCATACTGAACCCTGAGGAATGATTCTGACCCCTTCCTACCTGGAGCTGACTTTGGTGTGGCAGCTCCTGCAGCGCCAGGATGGCAGAGAGCGGCCCAGCTTGACTCTGCAGGGCTGGGGGAGGCAGCACCAAGGCTGCACCCAGCTCAGATGCAGGGGATGAGCCCCATCCCAAAGCCTGCTCCCTGCAGGCTCATCGCCCCCTGGGCCCAAACATCTCCTTCTATAACTAAAGCACTTGTAGAAGGCTCAGGGTAATCTTTGAGAGACCAGCTAGAGGGCATGGTGCCGGCTTCCAGACGGCGCTCAGATCCCCTCCACAAGAAGCTGTGGGGATTGACGTGGTTGTCACAGAAACCAGAGACTGGGAGAGGTGGCATTTGATGGTTCGTGCCAGCAAAGAGCCTTGCCTGAGCAGGCAGCAGGGTATGAAGGACTGATCTACACTCCAGCACTGAAGAAATGGACATCCCCACAACAAGAGAGGGGCCAGGTGCTCAGGACTTCCTGGGCTCCCCAGTTCAAGAGAGACAAGGAACTACTGGAGAGAGTCCAGGGGAGGCTGGGAAGCTGCTGAGGGACCTGGAGCATCTGTGTGGCCAGGAAAGGCTGAGAGCCCTGGGGCTGTTCAGCTGCAGAAGAGCAGCCCCAGAGGGGAGCTGAGCAAGGCTGAGCAAGAGCTCCAGGGCCCCCAGGGGGCAAGAGGCTGGGGCCAGACTCTGCTCAGTGGTGCTCAGCGCCAGGACAAGGGGCAACCGGCACCAACTGGAACCCAGGAGGTTCCCTCGGAGCGGGAGGAGCAACTTGTTTGGTGGGAGGGGGTTGGATCCTGGCCCAGGCTGCCCAGAGAGGTTGTGGAGTCTCCTCTGGAGAGATTCCAAACCTGCCTGGACAAAGTGATCCTGTGCAACCTGCTCTGGGTGACCCTGCTGGAGCAGTGGGGTTATACCAGATGATCTCCAGAGATCCCTTCCAACCCCTGCAATTCCATGATTCTGTGACTTCTCTAAGTTGGCCTTACACCTCCCCATCTGTTAAATGGGGATACCAATCCTCACCTGCCCAATGAGAACGGGACACCGTGCTCTTGACGCACTGCTGAGATGCACCAGGCAGTGCTGGGGCTACTCCACAGCGTTGCACCGAATATTTTATTTCCCTCGACACACTTACACACCCGGTTACGCCTACATCAGCCCAATGGGTCTATTACAAGCACTCATCCAACAGGTACCTGCTCAGGTTAGGATGCTCTGGAAGGGAAAAGGTGTCATTTACTGGAGACACTGTAGGGCAAGATTGGAAATAATCACATCTTCTAAGAAAAGGGGGTCAACCAACTAAAAGAAAATGGCTGAAATTCTACCTTTCCACACAGACACCGACACAGAGCATAGCTGAAGCAGGGGTTCTCCAAGCACATATTAACCAGGAACCAAATGTCTCGTGACGCTGGGAAATGAGCCATTAAACCCATCAGGAGATGCCAGGATCCCCCATGGAAGCAGCTCCCCTGCCGTTCCTGGCCTGGAAGCAAACTGGGCCGGCCGCCAGCTCCGCCTCGCTGGGCACCAAGTGCCTCTTGACATGGATTCAGCGTTGCCCGAGCGTTGGGACGGCTCCAGGGGATGAGAGCAGCGGAGCCGGCGCGATCAACGCGGTGCTCGGAGGGGACGGAGCGAAACAAAGCTGCTGGCAAACACCGCATCGGGGGGGTCCACAGCGTCCCACCAAAGAGGGGGAGCCCCCAAGATCCTGCGGTGTTTTGGAGTGCAAAGTGGGGCTGTGGAAATATAAAGTTAGGAAAAGAAAGACTTGATGAGGCTCCTTGTTTTTACTGTAAGAGTTCTGAGGCTAGTTGGATGGCTTGGATGTTCCTGTGCTGCAACACCCTTGAAATGGGTGGCCGTGTGGACATGGACTGCTAGAAACAACTCCTGGGCTGTGCTAACTTGTTCAGTTCTGCGCCCCTCACCGCAGGAAAGACATTGAGGTGCTGGAGCAAGTTCAGAGAAGGGCAACCAAGCTGGGGAAGGGGCTGGAGAACAAGCCCTGTGAGGAGAGGCTGAGGGACCTGGGATTGTTTAGTCTGGAGAAGAGGAGGCTGAGGGGAGACCTTCTTGCTCTCTACAACTCCCTGTAAGGTGGTTGTAGTGAGGTGAGTGTGGTAAATAACCACAGGACTAGAGGAAATGGCCTGAAGTTGCACCAGGGGAGGTTTAGTTTGGATATTAGGAATAATCTCTTTACTGAAAGAGTCGTCAGGAGCTGGAACAGGCTGCCCAAGGAGGTGGTGAAGTCACCATCCCTGGAGGCGTTCAAAAAACCTGTAGATGAGGCACTTCAGGACATGCTTTAGTGGGATGGTGAGGTGGGTTTTTTTTTTTGTGGTTTGTGTTTTTTTTTTTCTTTTTTTTGGGTTGACAGTTGGACACAGTGATCTTGGAGGTCTCTTCCAACTGTGACAATTCTGTGATTCTGTAAGCTCCCAAACCACGCCGGGGAACGGTTATGGGTCACCACGGTACGTTTCTGATTTGCTGTGATAGGTACAGCTGCAGTTCCTTCCTGCCTAACCGCGGTTAAGACTTGGTGACGCTGCCGCTAACTCAGCCACTGCACTCGCTGCATGAAAAACAGAAACCCGCCTGCAGCACTGGGCAGCTGCAAAAGTGTTCATCTTCGAGATTTATACCCACAGACCCTGGCTGAGAAGTATCTCCTCTAGCAAATCCATCCTTCCCCTATCAAAAATTGCACAAGATCGAGGTAATATTCCACAGGTTTTCATGGAATCATAGAATCCTGGAATGGTTTAGGTTGGAAGGGACCTTAAAGATTATCTAGTTCCAACCCCGCCCGCCGCGGGCAGGGACACCTCCCAGTGGACCAGGCTGCTTTTTTTCCTCATCTCACTAAACTTTTGCTCTTTCCAGATCTGCTCACCACACTTTTCCCACACACAACTAACACAGAAACACTGAACAGTCTGGGTTGGAAGGGAGCTTTAAAAATTATCTATTTCCAACCCCTCTGCCACAGGCAGGGACACCTTCCACTAGATCAGGTTGCTCAGAGCCCCATCCAACCTGGCCTTAAACACCTCCAGTGATGGAGCATCTCTGGGCAACCTGATCCAGGGTCTCACCACCCTCACCATGAAACATTTCTTCCTTTTGTCCAATCTAAATCTACTCTCTTTCAGTTTATAACTTGCCCTTAGTCCTGTCATTGCAGGCCTTGGTAAAAAGCTTCCATCTTTCTTACAAGTCCCCTTTATATATGGAAAAGACACCACAGGGTTTCCCCGGAGCCTTCTCTTCTCCAGGAACTGCCCTGACAAAAGTGCAGGACCTTGCACAAGACCTTACTGAATTCCAGTCAAAACAGCCCCCAACAGTTTGGGGCTCAGTTTTGGTGGGTGTGAGATCCCAGACAAATCTTTCAGTGCAGATCTGCTGGAGATGGGAACTCCTGCTAGCACAGGGAGACCTCAACCAGCCAGCAAATCCTTCCCTGCTGATGGGACAACCCAGTAACCATCTGCCTGCAGGCAGAGCAACCAAACCAAACCACTCTTTGGGGAACTGGATGGCTGCCAAAAGATCTCCCAGAGCCTACGAGCTGAAGCTGCTTCTCTTTGCTGTCCTCCACAAAAGCCTCCAGCATAAAAACTTTTTTGGTTTTTTTTTAAGGTTGCAGATTTTAGAGCTTCGGTCACTCGAAAAAAATGTCCATAAATCATGCACGCCACGGCCGCTGCTGCGGGCAGAGAGAAGGCTGCCGGGGAGAGGCTGCAGCTCTGTGCCAACCCCCACCGGAGCTGCTTCGAGTTCTCCTCTTCCCTGCACTGAAAATCTTTGCCCCCATCCGGGACCTCCTCCCCTTTAACCCCGTGGGTTCTCCCAGCGAATTGCTAGGTCTGCAGCGGCAGCAGTGCCACCCTGCTTTGCAGACCTTCTGGGGGCCTTTCAGGCCTTCAAGGGGCCTGTCAGAAAGATGGGACCAGACTTTGGAGCAGGGCCTGTTGGGACAGGACAACGGGTGACCATTTGAAACTAAAAGAGGAGAGATTTAGACTGGAGAGAAGGAAGAAATTCTTTCACACTGAGGATGGTGAGACATGGGAGCAGGTTGCCCAGAGAGGTGGTAAAAGCCTCATCCCTGGAACCATTGCAGGGGAGGTTGGCTGGGCCTCTGAGCAACCTGCTCTAATCACAGATGTCCCTGGTCCGTGCAGGACTCCGTGAGCTTTGAAGGTCCCTTCCAACCCAAACCATTCTACGATTCCAGGGGGCTCCGAAGCCTTGAGCAAGGACCAGCAAGGACCAGCTGGCAGATGCCCCCCCCAAGACAAGGGAAGCGGGCTGTGCTGGAACCACATGCTTACATCCCTACCCGATCCCAAGGATCCACTGGCGAAGAAAAGACACCTGGGAGCAAGCAGTCCTGCCTGTGCCTGAAGATGGGAGGACGCAAGGTACGGCCACACACGTACAGCTGCAGACCAAACATGCAGCCTCCAGGAGCCTTCCTGGGAATTCATTCCTCTGGAGGAATTTCTTCAGCATAAATGGATATTGGAATTAAAGGGCCACTGGCCTGACCCGGGAGCGGTGGTTACCGAGTACACGGGCAGCTAAAAATTAAGCTGGTGCATGACTCAAGATGCACAAGTAGCTGCAAGAGCACACAAGTGACCCAACGTCAGCAGCTCCCTTGTTCTCCTCCCCACGTCGCTCACTCCGACCACCCCGCCCTGCATCCTCAGGGACACAACCCTCTTCTCAGCCAGAGGCTCTGGCCGCAGCTCCGGCGCAAATCAATAGAAGCAACGATGGCCAGGAAGCAGAAAATCCCGTGGCGAGCAGAGCCGTTACCCCGCACCTCCTCCGGCTGCCGAGCGGGAGGAAACGTGTGATGGTTTGTGGTTTGGCCCCAGCAGCCCCTGGGTTTCTAGGAATTGTTTGCGACACGTATCACCTCCCGCAGCCCGGCACCACGGCAGGAGCACCGTCTGCAGATAGAATTCACGGCTGCCTGTCCCCTCCCTTCTGCAGCGATAGGGCCAGGGAGTGTTGTGGTGGGACAAGGGGTTCTTGAGATAGGACAAGGGGTGATGGGTTTCAACTAAAAGAGGGGAGATTCAGACTGGAGAGAAGGAAGAAATGGTTGATGCTGAGGGTGGTGAGACCCTGGCCCAGGTTGCCCAGAGAGGTGGTCGATGCCTCATCCCTGGAAACCTTCCAGGTGAGGTTGGCTGGGGCTCTGAGCAACCTGCTCTAGTTGCAGATGTCCCTGCTCAGTGCAGGGGGGTTGGACTAGATAACCTTCAAAGGTCACTTCCCACCCAAACCATTGTATGATGGAAAACCAGACTTCAGACCCGCTGGTTTTCACTCCAGCAGAGCATCCCGTACACGCTTCATCCTTTTTCATCACCTCTTCATGACATCACTCTTTTTCAACGACCACTGCCGGGATGGCATCACGCGCACCCTCATCCTCACCTCTGCCCGACTTCCCGTGGCTGCCAATCACCCCAGCTCACCGCACCTAAATCACACCAGGGAGTGTGATGATCCCACAGCATCTGACAACCAACATCCCTCTCCATCCCGTGGCGCAGCACAGAGCCATGTGCTCCAGCAAAAGCAGCCTGGGGATGAACTGCTGGAGCTGCACAGTCGTTAAACCAGCAGCGGGAGCGGGACCACCTATCCCAGCACCAGTCGATCCGCGGCACTTCCCAGCTCCTGGGAGGCTCCGTAGCCAACCCTCCTCATGTCAGGGATGAGTTGGTTTGACACTGATCAAATGGCTGTTTAATGCTTCCCCAAACTTTTATATATATACACATTTAAATACATTTTTATACATGTATAGAACAGGTTGCCCAGAGAACTTGTGGATGCCCCATCCCTGAAAGTGTTCAAGGTCAGGTTGGATGGGGCTTGGAGCAATCTGGTCTAGTTGAAGATGCCCCTGTCCATATCAGGGGGGTTGAAACTAGACGATCTTTAAGGTTTCTTCCCACCCACACCATTCTATGATTCCACAATTATTTTCATTTATTTTCTCAATGAAACCCAGAACTGTTCAAGACTCTCTGCAATTTCTTTCTTTTTTTCCCCCCAAAAAAGTGAGATGCCCAAAAAAAAATCCAAATGAGATATAGGGGGAACATGCCCACCAACCCCCAAAGCATCCTGGAGCAGATAAGCCGGGAACAACCCTTCATTGACCCTTTCGAGATACGAGCTGGGGCACGTCAAGTGAAACGGGCAGGCAGCAGCTCCAAACACCAGGAGCTGGTTCTTCACCCAGCTCAGCTATGCTGCTCACCTTGCCGTGCCCTCCAGAACACCCCAGGGGGCAAAGTCACGCAGGGAAAATCCACCCGCGGCTACTGAAAACAAACACGAGGGAAAAACCAATGCCCACCTCTCTCCTCCCCGAAGCCCTTGAGATACAGGTCACGGGGGGTTGGGGGCGAATTTAAGCTAAAAGTCAATTTATCCCCGCGTTCCCCGAGCACCAGCCCCGCGGGGAAGGATGCTCCGGCCGCGGCGGAGATGGATGCGGCGCGGTGCGGGAGCTGCGCTACCTACCGGGAGCTCACCGCGGGGCGGCGTGGGGATCGAAAAACCCGTGGCCGGATCCCACACGGGACCCTCGGCGGGAGGGGTGTCCGCCGGGGAGAGGTGCTGCCCGCGGGGAGGGGACCGCCACTCACCGACCGCGCTCTCGCCGCCGCCGCCACCACCG
>VWZK01000322.1:0-21628 GCA_013396935.1 Baryphthengus martii
GGGCCTTGCTGGGAAAACATGCAATTATTGCTTGCTAATGGGACATATAGCTGAGATAAACTGTAATCAATACATGCATTCAGCTTTCCTTGTTTAACAACAAGTTATCAAGACCATGAAACCAGGTGCCTGGCTTTAGTTGGAAGGACGTGATCCCAGCAATACATAAATAAAATAGATAGAGAAACTTCCTTGATGACTCCCTAGGCCCTGGCCAGGCTTTGGGTGTCATCTGAAAGAAGAATAAAACCAGATGCTTTGCATTTGAAGTGATGTGAACTTGTTTATTCAACACTATAAAAGCTAGACCCTCTTGCAGAGACTTTGGAGACCTCACCTACAAGTGGATGCACTGCATAGGACTTTCCAATTGCCAGGACAGGCTCTCCAAATCCTCGTTGCAACTGGGGCTCTCCAGTGACTGTGGATTTGGATGATGGTCAAGTATTAGGGCAACTGGTGATGTATTTCTTCTTAATCACTGTCTCTAAACTTTGTTTACTAATGATTAGATGCATTACCTTGTTTATTTTCTCTGCTGCTTAAACATGAGTGTAATGAGCTTATTTCTTTGACTACATGTATTGTCTTGGGGTTTTTTTGTGTTACCTTGGAATAGACAGTAAAATAAGCCTATTCCTTTTATTGGTGTCTGTGTCATTTTGTGGACCCTGTCAGTTGGCAATATATAAAAATCAGGCAGGATTTGAAGGATAAATGCACAGTGTGAAGGTGCAGGTTTGTGTTTAAGTGGGGATAGAACCTCTTGATGTTTTTGCAGGGGAACTTCTTGATGTTTTTGCAGAGGCAGAACCTCTTAGAAAATCCCGAGCAAGAATCTTTCCTGCCTTTTGCTTGGAGTCTCGTCTTTCAGCAATACAAAGAGCTAATAACATAACAGTGTGCAGAGTGAATGGTATCTGAAGGGTTGCTTTATGCACTGGAAATTCTGTTTCAGTTTCAGTTACTACTGCTCTGAGGCTATAAAGTGATTATTCCACCGGTACAGAAGTAAAACTGAGTTATGCTTAAATAGGTCTCATCACAAGAACGAGACCTGTTTGTATTATAAGAATTTTCTTAGTCATTCAAGGAATGCATTACTGTCTTCCATGAAGCTGCCACATTAGAAAGGATTACTGATGTAATCTACTTGGACTTGTGCAAAGCATTTGACACTGTCTTGCGTAACATCCTTGTCTCTAAATTGGAGGGGTGTGGGTTTGACAGATGGACCAATCACTATATAAGGAATTGACTGGATGGTCACACTCGCAGAGTTGCAGTCAATGGGTTCACGTCCAAGAGGATATCGGTGATGAGTGGTGTTCCTCAAGCATCAGTATCGGGACCAGCACTGTTTAACAACCTTCTGAGTGACATAGACAGTGGGATTGAGGACATCCCCGGAAAGTTTATGACAACACCAAGCTGTGTGATGCAGTTGATATGCTTGAGGGAAGGGATGCCATCCAGCGGGACCTGGACAGAGGTGAGTTCATGCAAACCTCATGAGGTTCAACAAGGCTAACTGCATATTGCTGCACATGGGTCAAGCACAAACATAGGCTGAACAATGAGTGGATTGAGAGCAGGCATGCTGCAAATGACTTGGTATTGGTGGATGAAAAGCTTGTCATGAGCCAGAAATGTGCATTTGCAGCCCAGAAGTCTAATCGCATCTTTGGCTGCATCAAGAGAAGTATGACCAGCAGGTTAAGGGAGATGATTCTGCCCCTCTACTCAGCTCTGGTTGAAACCTGACCTGCAGTACTGTGTCAAGCTCTGAAGCCCCCAACATAAGAAGAACATAACCCTGTAGGAGTGAGTCCAGATGAGGGCCACAAAGATGATCAGATGGATGGAGCACCTCTCCTATGAAGACAGGCTGAGAAAGGTGGGGTTGTTCAGCCTGGAGAAGAGAAAGCTATAGGGAGACATTATAGCAGTCTTCCAGTATCTAAAGAGCACCTAGAAGAAAGCTCGAGAGGGACTTTTTACAAGGGCTTGTAGTGATAGGACAAGCGATAATGGCTTCAAACTGGAAGAGGATAGATTTAAAGTAGATTGGAAATTAGGGAAAAGTTTTTCGCTGTGATGGTGGTGAGACACTGGAACAGATTGCCCAGAGAGGTCGTGGAAGTATTCAAGGCTAGGTTGGATGAGGCTTTCAGCAATTTGATCTAGTGGAAGATGTCTTTGCCCATGGCAGGGTGTCTGCAACTAGATGATCTTTAAGGTGTTTTCCAACTCAAATTGTCCTATGGTTCTATGACTATAAATTAAGAGATTGCCTTCGTTACAAAAGATACTCTCTTTCTGCATCTGAAGATAATCTGAATGAGTTCAATGTATCCATCCAGGTAAATCCATATATTTTTTTTCTCTCTCAGTGTAAAAGTTTTTTAATGTCTGATTCAATTGGTTGAAAAACAACCGAACTGGCTCTTTTTGAAGCTACTTTGTGACAGGTATTTTCCAGAGACCCACATTCTACTGGTGAGAAGAAACCCTTAACACAGTTTCATATTCTGCCATGTCATCCATTTGTGTATTCAGTGTTTCTTGCTCTGAGACACCAGAAATCATACAGCCAGTAAACTGAGGCCATCTGGCCAACAGAGTAATCATGTATAGAGGAGGAAATACTGGATCTCCCACAGCTTGCAACCCCAATACCTGGACAGACAAAGGCAGTACAGAGCTAATTGCAGCACTTATGTGAAAGCAAAACTGAAGGGCAAAAACTAAGGAAGATTCTTTTTGAAGGAAGGGAGGCATGACATTACCAGAAAGGCCTGTTTATTCAGAGAGAGAGATGATACGAAGAACTGCTAATAGACCTGAAGTTTGCTGTTGTGTAAAGGTGACAGGGAATCAGTTTAATTAAATAGATGAACCAGGGTCCTGGCTATCACAGCCATTTCAGGTGGAAAAGTATTTGCTGAACATTTTTGTTTTTTTTTAATTTGGGAATCTGTAGAAGGCATGTGATAGGAAGGCAGAGTTTGCTCACATGAGAGAAGACACTTTGTGAAAAAGACAGGAGCCCCTTTCAGCAATAGTGGCAGGATTGTCAGTGGAATAAGCCTTAGGAAACATGAAACATCCTTCTGTCTTTGCTAATATCTCTTCATTTTGAGCAGTGGTGAAAGATGCTTTACACATGATCTAGTTTTTCTATACTGGATCCAAATATGTCATCATTTCCCTTTAATGTGGATTTATAGGAGTTTATTACTTCACTTAAACTTTTTATGTGCTGGAGCACTTTTGTGGTCAAAGAATCCAGAGCCCACCAGTTATTTCCATGCTCTTCTTACATAATTTCTGTAGCAAAACAAAGAACAACAAAATATATTGCAATATTTCCTAGCTTTGGACTTCAGCTTAAGTTCTTGGCCAAAACAAAAGATTTTCCCCAGTTAATTTTGCCCTTTCTGTTTCTGTAGCTGTTGCTAACATCTTAGTCCTCTACAGGACCCATGCATGAGTTGCTATTCATTTCAGCATTTGTCAAATGCTATCCTCCTCCTGAAATCCCAGCTGCAGAGTAAGATATAGTTTATAAACTAAACAGAAAGCACAATCAATTGATGTTGAGAAAGCACTGTAATGTAGGAGGAACTCAGAGCAGAAGAGAGTCTGAAAGAAAAGAGTATGAATGGCAAGGCCCAATTCTCTTTGTTCAAAACACACTACAGCTGGATAATCCACTTCAGGACACAGACTATAGAGATCTGACTTGGAAATTTTGCTACTTTCCTGCACAAATGATCTCCATAATGTTATATATATCTCAGAGCAAGCAATTAAATTCCCAGTATTGTGGTAAGACAGATGTATTCAACTGATTTGTACTTAACAATATCCAGCTGCACTATTCATGAGTACAATGGAAAGGTGTGCAATAAATGGAGTTGTGCCTGTTCAGTCTTCACCGCAATTTGGGGGTTGTTTTTTTCAAGCTCTATACATGAGCTTTGCCAATAAAGGTGGGTGAATTTCTGGTTCCGGTTTTGCAGTTATCTGTATGTCTGGTTTCTTTTTACATAGCTCTGTTGCCCTTGACAGCCGCTTGCTTGAATGAAACAGAACACAGTGAGAAACATGGATAAACTATCTATTTCTGAACCGTCCGAAGTCATCAAACAAAACCAAAAAACGCCTCACAAAATTTCCATCTGGAAGCATAAACTGGCTTAGCTGGATGCACAAACCCTGTCAAGCCTTCCCTCAAGTCTCGCCAGGATATTAACTTTGAAATAAAGCCTAGTTTTTTTGAGTTCTGTTTTGAAGATTTCTGCTCTATTCAGAATGTCTGTCTTGCCATTATTTTTAAGAAAGATGTAAAAGTCAAAGAGTGGAATTTGGAAATACATGTGTCATCAGCTCAATTATATTGTTGTCTAGAAGTGAGCCATGCTGGCACATAAAACTAATTTATGGCTGTTATTGTATGCATGGGAAACTCATAACCACTTTGCTTCATCCCTTTAGTAGCTACGGCCACTAGAATTACAACTGTCCCATGCAAACTCAGCTATTGGTGACCCTCTGTAAATCCCATTCCTGCATCCTGCCTTAATATAGCATAGAAGAAAGAGATTTGGAGGGTCATGAGGAACATTTTGGACATCTCTCGTTGTAATAAAGGTTTCTAAAACCTCATCCCAATTTTATACCTTCAGGGTCACATTCCTGCCATATGAAAATTTACCACCAGGTTGCAAAACACTAGAAATTAAAACATTCACTCAGACTCGATATCAACAGTGCTCAGCCCTGACCAGCAGTGCTATCATACCACAGGAATCACCAAATGGCTTGATCTGATGCCCATCTATGTGGATGGGAAATTTTCTGTGAGTTTGAGGAAAACCTGGTTGGGAAAAGAATAGAGGTCAAACATTGATTCAGATATTAGCGTGGCTTGGTAAACTTTCTAACTTCAAATCATAAGACTTCATGTTTTTGTAGAGAGGACATGTGGTTTAGTGACTAAACAGGGGTTTTGGGTTTGGGTTGTTTTGGTTTTTTTTGCCCCTAATAACATCAAAACACTTGTTCAATGAGGATAAAACACACACAAGCAAAACATACCACAACATTTATGCTAAAACCTTGAGATGCATACACTATTCCATTCTTTAAAAATGCTAATTTTTAGAAATATTTTTTTCTGCCTGGTTTTCCACTGTTCTTTAAGAAATGAGGTCTTATATGGCTCACATTTTGCACTATGATTCATCATGTTGAAATACTGATCATGTCTGGATTATTGAAATGCATGGTGTATAAACAAAAAAAAATTTTACCCGAAAATTTCGGACTGGGTGTTCTCTGTCTACATATTCATGGACACATTTCTTTATACATTGTGCTAAAAAAATACTCAATCAACTTCTTCACTCAATCAAGCTCATCTCAATTAGTCGAAGTGAAACAATGTTCTCCTAATCTAACTTTTGTTCATCGCAAAGATACTACACATCAGGTGAATTCAGATTAAAACATCAACTGGAAAAGAGTATGACTAGACATTACCAAATTTGGTAAGAAACAAAAGACAGATCTGACTGATTTTTGATACTTGGGACAAAAACATGACAGGAAAGCACCTGCCTGAAAAGATATTAATGATTGGTGAGCAGGGATGAGCAACAGAGACTACATATTTAGTCGAGTCTGTCATGAGATGCCATCACCTTCCTAGCAGCTGCTGCTAGTGAACCTCAGCTACATTGCAGCAGCAATCCCTAGATGAAGAGACTGAGTTGTCTCAGTCTGTGTTCCTTTGTTTCCAGCTGCTTCTATAGGTCCCCAGGCTTTTTCTGTATGCAGTCAAATACCTATATTAGCAGCTGGAATAAATGGAGAGCCAAAGTTGTTCTACACACACCACAAGCAAGTGGACGATCAGTGGTTCATTCATGAATCACAGCATGGGAACCTCTGAGAATACAGATAAACAACATATGCAATTTGTGGATGGAAACACCAATCCAAATAGGGAAGCTGGAACAATGCAGCTGCATGATAGCTTTGTACGTGAGAAATGAACATATATGGGTCACTGCAAACAGGACAGTTAAATCTCTGTTATTCCCTCTGGTAAACTCATGCCGATGGCTTTGGGTCAATACAACATAATTAAGTTCACCAACATGACAATGCAGTCTAATTCTTACCAAACGAACAATTTGTATGGGACAAGAAGAAAACAGGTCTGCATTGGTAACCCCTCAAAGCATCTACCCTAACTCTGTATCAGCAGAATTCATTGAATCAAGACAATGCTCAGAATTTGACCAGGTTACGGGGCCTACACAGTGAAAGCTGTAGCAGACAATGCTTTTCAGACCTTCATGTTATGGATAACAGAGACAAGCTGCATGGTAGGAACACAAAGTTTTATATTTCACCTGTCCAGTTTTGTGGCTATCTTAGTTTTTCTCCCTTCCTAGCAGAATATCTGACCTAAACAACCTTTTGGAGGTCTGTTTAAGTCTGACCTGAATCCAGCCCTGTAAGACTCTTTCTGTGTTCTAAGCCTATGCTTCTGCTACCAGGCTGTATTATTATTCAGACATTAGAACCTCATTGGAAGAGTGTCCTAATATGCTTGTGCATTATTAGTTCATTAGTTTATTCCTTATTTGCATTCCGATTACAATGTCTTCCCAAATTCTGAGAATTCAAATTAAATATTGTTTATGAGCTCTTAAACTGGGATTCATTGCATCTATTTCTAGTTTTAAAAGTCCAGCAACTTGTCAAATCTGGCCATCCACACTCCTCCTTCAGGGGTTGCCTCTGAAAGGCAACTCAATCCAGATAAAAAATGGATGCCTAAAATAAATGAGATAAATCACCATCCAGAATTTTCTGTTGTTCTGACAGTAGAGAAAGCCTGGGCAACTTGTTTAAACTTCAAGTCTAACTCTTCTAAAGTTAATTGCAATGCATAGCAACACTCTACTATATTTCATGCTCTTCATTAGGCAGATCTTAAAGCTTTGGAGAAAAGTCTCACAGGTAACTTTGAAAAGCCTCTGAATGAGGTGAAGAACTAGACACCTATATTCACAACAGAAAACAACTTGCTGTTAGAAATTATTCGAGACAAACAGCAAACAGATCAGTCAAAAGGAAATAGAACATGGCAGATGATTACAGAATTTCTGCCACAGCAAGTTGTGGCTGCTAAAAATTTACATGAGCCCAATGGGAAACTGGAAAAGTTCAAGGCATATATATATATCATACAGTGTCAAGAAGCCACATGTTGTGACAGGCTCTAGGGATGCTTTGCTGAGTGTATACACTTTGTCCTATATATCTGCTTTTAATCACAGTCGGAGTGAGAGTGTAACAGTTAGACGGTATTGATCTGACTGACTATGCTCAGATCACAGATTCTCACACATCTACAAGCCCCATTAACAGTTCTTGATTCACAGATTTAATGGCCAGGAGCCATCACATTTGAAGAGCAGTTGTCTAAACTAAAATTAAAATACTTGCCAATTAATATTAGTTATCAATTAGGTTTCATCTCCAGCAATTATTTAGGCTGAAGCTCTTTCTGAAACCACTTCGATAAAACTGCAAGAGTAATAGGCTACCTTTACTGACTGTACATGATCTTTTAGGGATGTGTATGCCTCTGTTTATACTTGGAAGATCATAAAATATGCTCAGCTGTACACTAATTTATGCTCAGTCTTATTATCATGCTTTTTTTATTGTTGTTAATGAACTACAGAAAGGTTGGATGTGATACTTAGCCTCATCCTACTATTTCTGTTGTCCAATCTACTAAAAAGCCACATGAAAAAAAGGTAAAATTAAACCTTTTACATGGTCACCTGAGCCAAACCAACTTTTTGGAATCTTTGGACTCTGAGCATCTGAATTTTAGCTTTACATCCTGTAAAGGAGAAAGGTGATATCACAGGGCACAGACAGGAAAATAATAGGAGCAAAACAAAGCTTTAAATGTAAAAATTCTGAATAAAAATATACAGACTACAATAATTGTATTATTTTTCAGTAGAAGTTGTGGTATGTTGCAATAATTGTCAGTTTAAGGCTTGTAGGACTTTTCATTTTTTGTCTTTGGACTGAGAACTCATCAAAAATATGCTCACGAAGACTTTAAGAAGCTGTATCTGGAGTACCCACCAGTTTGAACTAGGAAGATGTCCTGCTGCATAGTAGTACTGTGTGCTGCAACAGTTCTACATCTTGATATATCTCCAAATGAAAGCAGAAACAGCAGAAATAGCAAGGGGGAAAAAAACGGTAGCAGATCATGGCTAAATATGATTTTTGTGCAAGGATGAAGACGTTTGAAAAGTTCAGGGACAGTCAATTTTTGTATTTGCTTGTTTGTCTGCTCACTCCTGTACTACGGGATCCATGAAGTATTTGAAAATAAAAGCGAGTCATTCTAATCTTTTGAAAGTAAGAAATACATGAAATTAAGCATTTTTTGAATAATAAATCCTTATATATTACTGATCTGTTACCACAGGACTACCCAGAGGACAAAGCCATTACAGGACTCACAAAAAGATTAAGCATTATGTGAATTGTACAAATACCCTCTCTTGCATAAAACATGATTAGATTTTGGGACTTCATTCCTCAGTGAATAGGCAACCACCAAGGAACAGAGTTAAGAAGTAATTCTCCTTTGGGCATATTGTGCCGGTATCATGATTTTCTTGCAGATTGTTCTCAAGATTTTGCTCGTGGAGGGTGCTGGAGATAAGATACTGGATTAAGTGAATTTTTGTGTGCTCTAATAGGATTGTGTTAAAAATCCTTAACAAATTGTTCTGTTTCCTGTCAACTATGAACCATTTTTTATAACATCTGCAAAAACTGTTAATATCATGGCAGTTTTCCAAAGTTAGTTGAACTTGATTCAAAGAGAAAAAAAAAATTCACTGAAGTAAATAGCAGAGCCTATGTTAGAAGATAACTTTTTCACTTGTTTTTTATGTATCATTTCCTACCTGCATTAAAAATTTTATCTTTAAAAATTATTTCTAAACAACAGAAGTTTTTAAATATAACAATGTGTAAGATGAGACAGCATTTTACAATTGTAGTCAGTATTAAACTATAATAGGTATAAACCAAGAACAGGGAGAAACACATCCAAGGGAATACAACATAAATTAGACTAAATACAAGCTGCAGCACATTTGAAGTAGCACAGAGTTTCTTTAACAGGATCAAGAGACCTGAGATGATATTCTGCATCCAGTTTTAAACAATATATGTTTTTAAAGATATAGCTTACCTGGGAGAATCCAGGGGAGAATGGAATAAAGTGTATAGAACAAGGAATTTGTAAAAAGGATTAGGGATGTTTTTTATCTTTAGAAGGAAGAAAACCAAGAAAGACATAATGTAACTCTCTGATATATAAAAGACTGTAAACACAGTAAGCTGCAGCAATATACTGTATATACAGTAAACTGTAAATAAAGACATGAGAGCTCTTTTTCATATAAATAGAAAAAAGACCTAGAAAAAACCTTATTGTGACTACAGAATAATTTGGCTTGGTTATTAAGAAAAAAATTTCTAATGGAAAACCACTGAAACACTGGAATGGGCTATTTTAGTATGCTGTGGTATCTCTTGGATAACTTGGAGAATAGTTTAGAAAAATAACTGTCAAGTGTGAAAATACCTGATTCTGCTTTAGGACAGTTCTGGATCATAGAATCACAGAGTCATAGAATGGCTTGGGTTGGAAGGGATCTTAAATATCATCTAGTTCCAATCCTTCTGCCATGGGCAAGGACACCTTCCACTAGTCCATGTTGCTCAGAGCCTCATTCAATTTGGCCTTGAACACTTCCAGTGAGGGGACATCCACAACTTCTCTGAGAAACCTGTTCCAGTGTCTCTGCACCCTCACAGTAAAGAATTTCTTCTTAATATCTAATATAAATCTACCCTCTTTAAGATAGAATAGTGTCTCATTGTTCCCTATGGACACAGATTTTTAACATTTTGTGATGCACTCAGATTCAGAGATTCACAGAATGGTAGGGGTTGGAAGGGATCTCTGGAGCTCATCTAGCTCTAACCCCCTGCCAGAGCAGGATCACCTAAAGCACTGGGCAGATGAATCCTAGGGAAGATTCCTTGTGCTTGGTGGGAAATCCCAATGGGCTATGCCAAGGAGCACAAGAGAGAATTTAAGGCATGGAAAGTCCTAGTACTTGTAGACACACTGGAAAAATTTTAACATACCACACAAGCAGCTTTTGTAATTCCCAAACCTGGTATGTATCCATCACTCAAAACTAACATGACACACATGCCAAAACCTACATTGTTTTCTGTACTGATTTATATTGTGGTTAAAATAGAGAGAGCGCCTACATTTTCATACAAAATATTGAATTCATATACAAAAACTCTTTTTTTTTTTTTTTTTGTCTTTTGAGTTAGTGAAAAGTGAGATCTTTTGAAATGTTTTAAGAACGTAATCCAGCCACCTTCAGAGCTGACGTTAACTGGCACTCAGCGGTCTTAGCTGAGAAACAAAGAACTGGAAAGGCCTAAAGGATGAAAGATGAAGACTCAGTGGCTGAAGCTGGGCTATTATCACAGGCAGACTTCAATACTTAGGACTATCTTTCTGTTTCCTTTCAAAATACAGCTATTTCATGATACTGCATGAGGAAGGATGGATGAAAAGAAAATTATTTATCTCACCTTTAATTAGTAATTTTCAGTTTCTTCCAACGGTAACAGTGAAGATCACTTCCCTTGGACAATAAAGAAATAATAGTGACCTGAGTTCTTTCCATATTAGCCTTAGTCATGATGCTGTCGGGTACCACATAAAAACAAGAGAAGTCGCTGTTCATCTGAGAGTTGTTCTATGAGAGATTCTGCTCTATCACTTTTGAGGTGTTTAGTTTCTTGTCAGCCTGATGATGGCACTTCAGGAAAGACTTGGACTGGGTGCAGCCTTACAAACCACCATTAGAGTTGATCTACACCAAAGTGACAGCATCAATTACATCCCAGACAGCAAAAGACATGATGTCTGGTAACAATTTCAGGATATCAGGAACAAAGATAATTACAAAAAGTCATATAGGCAGATAAATAGAGAGGGCCATACAGAGGTGTAGAATGTGTATGCAAAAAGTCTATTTCTATATCAAGTTGTAAACTGTTGTAAAACAACTAAGAATAGAATATTACAGTTGGAAGGGACATACAATGGTCATCTAGTCCAATTGCTCAACCACCTCAGGACTGACAAAAAGTTAAAGCATGTTATTAAGAGAATTATCTGAATGCTTCTTAAACCCTGAAAGTCTTGGATCATCTCTCTAGGAAGCCTGTTCCAGCATTCAACCACCTCATTCCAGTGAAACTGCTTTATTCACCAGTATTGGCATTTATTTGCCAGCGTCAGTATTGTGCCAGTACTTCAGAGGCCATGATTTCTGCTCATGTTTTCACACATTTCATCAACTTCCCAATACACTCATATGTATATCATTAATATATGGTCGGTAAGTAAATTAGTACATGCAGGATGGTTAAACTTTAACTTAGAGGAAGAATTTAAAAATGCAACAAAACTATTAGTTGTGATATTTGACCAAAATCCTGAGACTTCACACATCCTTCAACCTTCCTTCTCTAGCCACACTAGTGAAGGTTGAAACCTGAATGGACACCGGGGAATACAGTAGCCATGGGGCTTAGTAGAGCACAATCAACTCTTTAAGAGTTTCTGTTTCAATCTGCAGAAGTAACTTATATCACAATTTTTCACTAAAATATCTGCTTTAGAAAACTAGCAAGTTCATACCACTTTTCTATACAAACTTAAACAGAACTAAGAGGTGGCCATGCCTTGTAATACTGTAGTTTTGAAATGGTGGCTGTGGGAACAAGGAATCTAGTTGAAAAAAAATTATTACTATTGTCAGAAGTGAAGCAAATGAATAGATTAGCTTGAAACGTTTCTCCAGGGTTGTTCTGAGTTCCTTCAGTTCTCTGTTCTGATGATAAGGGCATTCAAGTCTTTTCAAATCAACAGGCAACAAAGGCACTAGGGGCTTGATATTGCAAAAGCTAAGTTATAAAAGTATCCATGTTTTTGGAATCCCAGGAATGTGCAAAGATTTAGAATTTATACTTCTAGTATTACATTTTTTTAACCAATTAAATCTGATTGTGCCAGATGCAGTAGCAGAAATTACAGATTTGGAACAGCTATTTTGAAGATGTTCCAAGGTATATGTAAATCAAGCACCACGATTATTTTTCAGTGAATCAAGAAGTACTTTGTTTTGTTTAACAAAGGTTTTTTAATACTCCAAGTTCTTGTATGTTTGCTTGTGTACTTAGCTAGGGTCTGGATTGCTTTTACATTGCAAAATAAAGCAGCCAGAAAGGAGCAAAAGTGCAGAGAGGTTGTGAGGCATCAGTGCTGTTTCCCAATCACAAGATAAGCGAGGAAGGTAGTGTGAATTGTACAACATGTTCAGATGTGTAGATGTGTAGTTGAAGCTCATCAAGACTATTCAAACCTCTGGAGACTTGAGGTTGAAAATATCTATTGAACAACTCTCCTTCTACAAGATCTATCATAGTTCACTAGGCTCAGTACTGGTACCAAAACTGAGCACACTAATCCACTAATCCCACGAAAGTCAGAAGGCAAAAATAAGAGTGGATGTGTTAAGATTATTCTGATATTTACAGTTTTTGACAAAACTGGTTTATCTGTGCAACCACTATCCTTATAGAAACAGAAGTTATGCTCTGTCTCTAAGATAATTTCATTCAGAAGATAAACTCTGTTCAGCGCTTTCAGCAAGACTGGGTCTTGGACACAAAACATGGCCCTATTCATGTGATCCCCAGCTTTATAGTAGCAGAGAAGATGTTGAAAAATGTCAGAAGACATTTTAAACAAACTGCAAATTAGTTCCCTCTCCATCAGAAGTATTTTCATAGTAGTTCAGAGTAGGAGATGGTTCACTGTGAAGCAAAGCTGTAAGCAAATTCCTCTGTTAAGTTTACCAAAAGTTTGCACTCTCCTTTGAGCAGTAAAATACAAAATTCCAATGCTAAGTGAGGCAGGTGTAAAAGCTATCCCTACCAATAACTTCATCCTCCTGTGTCATTGTGGCAGAAATAGCAAGGGTGGAAAGTTAAGCAAAAAAAAAGAGCATCAGATTTTGCAAGAACCTGTTGAACTGATCACTTGAACATGGATGGATAGGAGAATAGAACTCCCAGGATATCCCCCAAGGAAACTAAAGATTTACTATGACACCATTAGTTTCCTACTGCACAGTTTTAATTCCTAGATAATAATCCCATGAAATGGGACTTTATAGCTAGCAGAACCTATTCTCAGACTAATATGCCTGTCACTATGTATCTGTGTTTGTCCCAAATCCAAAACACCGAAGCGACATATGAAGATAAGGATGTGGTAAGGAAGCTTCCTACCCTGGTGTGGTCCACAGATTATTATCCATTATTAGCTTTCTAGATAAGCAGTGATGATCTTGAAAGAAGAAAACTGAGGGTTGTCAAGAAAGACTTCAGAGCTTTGGATCACCTGGTCAAAGGAGTGGGAGCACAGGTAGTATTCTCTTCTATCCTCCCAGTTGCAGGGATCAACCCAGAAAGATTGAGGAAGACTCACCAGATGAATTCTTGGCTTCAAGTCTGGGACTTTGGGTTTTTTGACCATGGGTCAATTTATACAATGCCAGATTTGCTGGCAGCAGAGGGAGAGGAGAGTTTTATCACAGGAGTTGGCTGGGCTTATTGACAGAGCTTTAAAATAGATTTGAAGGAAGAAAGGGGAAAAAACAGGCCCACTGGAGAAAAGCCTGGGACATTTGTGGGATGATATGCCAGCTACACTGTCATCTCAGGGGAGGTAGGGGATAGTGGACCATGTAATATCCACAAAGGCAAGAGATGCTCCTCTACTAAGTCACTGAAGTGTCTGTATACCAACGTAAGAAGCATGGAGAACAATCAGGATGAACTAGAAATCTGGGTAAAGTCCAGAGCTTTGATCTCATCGCAATTACAGAGACATGGTAGGACATTTCACACAATGGGAATGTGGTAATGGATGACTATGTACTTTTTAGTAAGGATATATTGACAAGGTGAGGTGGTGGAGTTGCTCTCTATGTGAGTAAGCAACTGGAATGCACTGAGCTTAATCCAGGAGATGATGAAGACAGTGTTGAAATCTTATGCGTAAGAGTTAAAGGATCTGCAAACATGAGTGATACTGTTGTGGGCGTCTACTACAGACCACCAAACCAAGAAGCTTTTGATGAGGCCTTCTACAGGCAGCTGGAAGTAGCCTCAAGATCATGTGTCCTGGTGCTCATAGGTGACTTCAATCACCCTGATATCAATTGGAAAGATTGCATAGCCAGGCTTAACCAGTCCAAAAGCTTCCTGCAGTGCATTGATGACAACTTTCTGATGCAGGTGGTTGAAGAACCCACAAGGAGATCTGTGATGCTGGACCCCGTATTAACAAACAAAGAAGGTCTGGTCCCAGATGTTAAGGTTGGGGGCAGCCTTGCCATGTTGGAGTTTAGTATTGTTAGGGAAAGAAGCAACGTATTAAGCAAAATTTCTGCCCTGGACTTGAGGAGGGCTAACTTTGTTCTCCTCAAAGACCTACTTAGAAATAACCTGTGGGCTAGGGCTCTAGAATGTAGGGAGGTGCAAGAGAGCTGGTCAATATTACCTCCTCCAGGCTCAAGATAAATGTACTCCCTTGAAAAAAAAAAAATGAAGTAGAGCAGGCAGGAGACCTGCATGGATAAGCAAGAAGCTCCTGGAAAAATTCAAATGGAAGAGGGAAATTTACAAAAACGGTCTGGTTAATTGGAAGTATTACAGAAATGCTGCTAGAGTATGTAGAGAATTAACAAGAAAGGCTAAGGTTCTCTTGGAGCTCAGTCTAGCTAAGGAGGTGAAAGAAAACTAGAAGAGCTTTTTTCAAATAACTCAAAAAGAAAAAGAAGAACAGGGAAAAAGTGAGTCCACTGCTAAATGAGGTAGAAGATACGGTGACAGAGAATGCAGAGGTGGCAGAGTTGCTGAATGCCTTCTTTGCCTCAGTCTTTACTCCTAAGAACAGCCCTCAGGAATCCCAGTCACTGGCAGTAAGAGAGCAAATCTACAGAGAGGAAGACACTCCACTGATCACTGAGGATTGGGTTAGAGACTGTTTGCATAAAATGAAAATACACAAATCCATGGGCCCCAATAGGGTGCATCCACGTGTTCCAAAAGAGCTGGCTGATATTGTTGCTCAGCCATTCTCCATCATTTTTGAAAAATCATGGACAATGGGAGGAGTGCCTGATGACTGGAAGAAAGCCAAAGTCACTCCAGTCTTCAAAAAGGGCAAGAAGGAAGACCCAGGCAACTATAGACTGGTCAGCCTCACCTCCACCCCTGGAAAGGTGATGGAGCAGCTCATTCTGGAGGCCATCTCTAACCACATGGAAAAAAAGAAGATTATCAGGAATAGTCAACATGGATTTACTAAGGGGAAATCTTGCTTGACTAATCTGATATCCTTTTACAAAGGCATGACCAAATGGGTAGATGAAGGGNCCAGTAATAGGACAAGAAATAATGGGTACAAGCTAGAAGATAGGAAGTCCCACCTCAACATGAGGAGAAAATTCTTTTCTGTGAAGGTGACAGAGCCTGGAACAGGCTGCCCAGAGAGGTTGTGGAGTCTCCTCCAGAGATATTAAAAAACCACCTGGACACATTCCTGTGTGGCCTGCCCTAGGAGATCCTGCTCTGGCAGGGGAGATTGGACTAGATGATCTCTTGAGGTCTCTTCCAGTCCCTAACATTCTATATTCTATGATTTTATGATTCTATATCTCCCCAGGCAAAAACAAGCAAATAAATAAAAAACATAAACAAAATTTTTAAAAAAGAAGCACAACAAACCAACAAAACAAAAACAAAAAAATCCTGCAAGAATCAGCCAGGAAGGGAGAAGAAAATTTCCTCCTTTCCCAAAGCTAGTATTATTACTACAGTGACCCTGGAGATGGAGACCCCAGGGCCACTCCAGTTCATTATCTTTATCTGTTGATACCTTGATGAAGAGATTGAGATCACTCTCAGTAAGTCTGCAGATGACACCAAGTTAGGTGGGAGTGTTGATCTGCTTGAGGGTAGGAAGGCTGAATCGATGGGCTGAGGCCAGTCATATAGGCTTCAACAATGCCAAGCGCCAGATCTTGACTTGGGCCACAACAACCTCAGATAATGTTACAGGCTTGGGGAAGAGTGACTGGAAAGTTACTCAGCAGAAAGGGACCTCGGGCTGTTGGTGGATTGCCTGCTGGACTTCAACCAGGAGTGTGTCCAGGTGGCCAAGAAGGCAAATGGCATCCTGGCTTGTGTCAGAAATAGTGTGTCCAACAGAAGTAAAGAAGTGACAGTCCCTCTGTACTCAGCACTAGTGAGGCCACACCTTGAGTATTTGACTCAGTTTGGGGTGCTGCAATATAAGAAAGACATCAAGGTGCTGGAGTGGATCCAGAAAAGGGCAACAAAGCTGCTGAAGGGTCTAGAAAACAAGTCTTATGAGGAGAGACTGAGGGAGCTCTAGATCTCTAGACCTAGTTCTTAAAATTTTTTCTGTTCTCTACAGTATATGATGTCCAATGACTCCTTTAGTCAAAGCTCGATGTAGCCTATTTGTTCCCAAGTGGAAAAAAATTTGACATGTTAACAAAGTTGTCCAGGAGATCTGCAGAAACTGAGAAGACAGAGAGCAGTGACTGACTGCTCTTGTTGTAGAGGGAACTTGAAAAATTTCACAGAATCACAGAATAATTGAGGTTGGAAGATACCTCTCAAAATCATCAGAGCTCCTCAAAGCTCACATCACAGAAAACTCAACAAAAACACTTACAGTCACACTTCAAGAAGATCCGTTGCAGTCACCCATCTAACACAAACATGTACAGGTAGAAGTTTCCACAAGAGCTAGTCAAAAGCACAGTTCCTCAAAAAAAAGTAGATATTACAGGAAACAACTGACTCTGCCAATTATACCTAGCAAGTCATGTCTCTTTCAGTAGAGACTCACATGCAGCAGAAGGTCCATGAAATCTTCAAGGTTCTAAATAGATTTCTGCAGCTACAAGAATCATGGAAGCATACAATCATAGAACAGGTTGGGCTGGAAGGGGACATTTAAAGGTCATCTGGTCCAATGTCCCAGCAGTAAGAGGGACAACTAGATCAGGTTGCTCAGAGCCCCATCCAACATGACCTTGTATGTTTCCAGGGGTAGAGCATCTACCTGCTTCAGTGTTTCACCACCCTCATTGTAAATAATGTCTTAATTCTGTCTAGTCTAAATCTACTCTCTTTTTCCCGCTTGAAACAGGTCCTACTAAAATGTCTGTCCACACTATACTTATAGGCTGCCTTTAAGTATTGAAAGGCTGCAATAAGGCCTCCCTGGAGCATTCTCTTCTCCAGGTTAAACAACCCCAAGCCTCTAAGCATGTCTTCACAGAGGACGTGGTCCAGCAGTATGACAACTTTTGTGGCCCTTCTCTGGATCTACTCCAACAGGTCCATGTCTTCCCTGTGCTGAGGACTCCAGAGCTGGACACAGTGCTTCAGGTGAGGTCTTATCAGAGTGGAGCAGAGGGGCAGAATCACCTCCCTCAACCTGCTGGCCATGTTTCTTTAGGTGCAGCCCAGGGTACATTTTGCTTTCTGGGCTGCAAGCACACACTGCTGGCTTATGTCCTGTTTTTCATCCACCAATACCCTCAAGTCCTTCTCAGCCCTGTGCTTGCTCTCAATCCACTCGTCCCTCAGCCTGTTCTGATATTGGGAGTTGCCTCAACCCATGTGCAGGACCTTGCACTTGGCCTTGTTGGACCTCATGAGGTTCATATGGGCCCATTTCTCAAGTTTGTCCAGGTCCCTCTGAATGGCATCCCATCCATCTGGATGGCATTCCATCCCTCAAGCATGTCAACCACACCACTCAACTTGGTGTCATCTGCAAATCTGCTGAAGGTGCACTTGGTCCTCACTGTCTATGTCATTGATTTTTCAAAATAGTAAACAATGCTCATCCCAGTATGGACTCCTGAGGGATACCACTTGGACATCTGGACACTGAGTTGGATGCGATCATCTAACCAGTTCCTCATCCACTGAACAGTCCATCCATCAAATCCATATCTTTCCAATTTAAAAAGCAAGCTGCACAAGGAAGAGGTATCCTGTTCCTACATGGAAATTTTTCAGTAATGTTCCAAAATCAGCATTTCTGGGATTGACAGAGCTCAGCCCAGACTGAAAACACCATCTGAGGAGCAGTACTGGGCAGCTATATACTCACCATGATTTGTATCTAACATCCCCTCATAGGCTTCTTATCTCATGTACTGATTTTGGCAATAAACCAAAGATGGCAGAAGAGAGAAATGGACCTTGGACCTTACCTCTGGACCTTGCGGTTGACATCTAAGACCTTCGTTTTGACGTGGCAGCCTTCCACGTTCATGCCTATCACAGAGAAGAGAACGGGAAGGCTGCTTGCTATAGAACCAGTTTCATCTTCAGCCTGCTTTACTAACAGGGAAGCCGGTGCATCTGCTGCATAAAGTGACAAAAATAAATAACTCTTCCAAATGACTGATAAACCTCTGAATTGATTGTGGTGTCTATTTTCCTTTGTAGCTGGCTATAGAAAGAAGTGAAATATCAGATTCATGATCCAGCTGTGAAAAGTAAGCAACACTTAAGACATGCCAGAGTAATGGAGACAAAAATGTATGAAGTTCAACTTTTTACTGAATATACTGAGATACCTTCTATCAGTGGGATGGAGGGATTCACAACTAAGTTCACTAGTATTTCAGCAGTAAGCCAGAAAACTGAGACCTGAGACAAAAATGTCCATTTTCTCATTAAAGCTGTATTCAGATGCCTGAGATACTAGATATCTGATGTTCAGTAGCATTCTAAATGACTACAAAAAACGTTCCTTTCATCCAGTAATAGCCATTCATGTCATCTTTATGAACCAGAGGTTGTCACTTCCATATCAGAACATGGACTTTGTGCCTAAAACTTAACTGGAATATTTTGCAGGCACCTCACTGGGCATAAGCCAGTAAAAGAAACAATTTAGTCTCTCAACTGAAAATCCTTTTCTTAAGTTTTAGTCAATGTCAACCTAGAATGTGGGTGGTAATATGTGGTTCTAAATCTCAGTGGTCAGTTATGTGCAAAGGTAAAGAAAACATTAAAAAGAGGCAGAAAAATACAGCAATTCACTGTTATTGTATTTTATCACTGGATCATATTTTACTTAAATGCACTTGAAATGTTTCAGATTCTGAAGTTTAAAAAATACTGCAGGATACCTAGTATGGATTGGTTGGTTGGTTGTTTTGTTTTTTTTAATAATAACCTTATATAAGCACCACTTTCTAATTTTGCAGCAATTTACCCAATGGCTTCTCTCCATGCTTCCTTCCATGCTGCCTGAAACATCTTTGAGAGAAACACTTCTCTCTTCAAAATTTGCCTATGCGCAGAAGAATGAAAAAAAGCACAGCTTCATGGTATGTGCTTATTTATATGCAATGCTACAGGAAAAAAAAAGAAAGTCTGAGATGTTTATGAAGCTGTCTGCAGAAGGAGACAGCTTAAAGTAACTCATGTATCCAATTTTCCTGATAGCTGACTAACCGTTAGTCTTATTCTCTTTTTTCTTCTTCTTTGTTAATGGTAGCTACAGTCTGTCCTGTGCTACCACTCAGCTAAATTAATTTATATTCATCTGAATGTGATAAAGAAGAAATTGCTGTGATACTAACATTTGTTAAAGTCAGCTGCAAGCCGAGTTTAACATTCATCTTGACTTTTGGTGTCAGTACATTTTTAATATCTTGCAGTACGCAACTAGCCTTTGTAACATATTACGTATTGTCAGGGAGTTTTTTATTGTCACACAGAGGGTACCAACAACTAGAGAAAAAGAAAGCTCATTGATATAAGCGGGTGTCCTAAGCAATTTCGCATGACAGCCTTTGAAGAAAGAGCTAGGCATGTTTCATGCCAAAACACAGTAGAAAAATAATCTGAAATATTATGTGTCATTATCATCCCTCATGTCTGATCAGATGAAGTCTGAAGAGCTCTGGTGAAGAGCTAATGGAGGGATCCAAATGAAAACATGGGAAACTGAAGGAGTGTTGTTTTGCGAAATCTGAAAGGACATAGTATTGCTTTCTGCAAACACACATATGGATAGACATCAGTGCTGGAGAAAAGGTATTTAAACTGAAAGATAACTGTTTCAGCATTTATATCGTGACATACCAAAAGAACCAGCTGATAAGAACCCCACCTATGTGTATTAGTGTATAACTGATGGACACAGGTATTACAGAAACTGTCTAGTGGCAGTGTTGTATAACTGAGAGCTTGTATCCCGTTATGTCCTGAATTACAACAGTGGAATCCAAGTAAAAATGGGACCCTGAAAATTAGTTTATCTTTAGTGCTTTTCTTCACCAGATACATTTTTCAAAAGCATGTCCTTTGCCTGCTTAGAATATTCTTATAATCGCAGATTTTAAACTTGAGAAGAAACTATTATGGTCAAGTAGTCTGACATGTCTGTAGCACAAAACACAAAACTTCACTTACTAATTCCTGCTCTAAAACCTGAATTTGTGATGGAGCTAGAGCGTTTGTTCTAGGCAGAGCTCCTATCTCAGTGTCAAAAACAAGGAATTCAGAATGTTGATTGTCTTCACAGTGAAAATAAGACCCAACCACTGCATTTTGCCATGACCATATTGGTGTTCACTTTGTGAAGACTTGCTTTCCTGATGAATTGCCTTTGTGAGTTGTGCTGTCTGCAAAGAACTCTATAAGCAATACATTTTTTTCACATAACACTACTCGCATTTTTCTGTTTTACTAATAAGGACAATAAAAAAAGTAAATTAGAATAAATTAATTTAGAGAGTACACTTCATTTGAGATGAGAGGGACAAGATTACAGTTTGTTTTTATCTGCATGGATTTTATTAACTTCTTGTATTTAAGTTACAAACTTGATAGAGCTTTCCCTCACACAGCTTTGGTGAGTTACTGGATGTATTGCTCAGAGTTTTTAGCCATTTCTGAGAAAAAGTAGAGGTTGGAGGAAATGAAATAGAGTAAATTAGCATGGCTTCTACATGATGTGATGGGGATGACCAGTCCGGTAGAGCAATGAGGAAACAGAGATTCTCAACTACTGGCAAGCTAATTGGAAAAGATATTCAGACTCTTCTGCACACCAGTAACTCAAAATATTTTCCTGAGTGATACGATTTTTCTCATAGCATTAATCATCACAGAGGCATTGGGAGGAAACTGCACATGTGCAATTACAAGAAAAAAATTATTGCTTAATACATGGAAATCTGACTCCCAAGGGAAAAAAAATAGTGGCATGTCCAGCTAAGTATGTGCAAAAATGTTCACAGGACAAGCTGTAAAGTTAGGC
>VWZK01000326.1:0-21052 GCA_013396935.1 Baryphthengus martii
CTCCTCTGAATTCGTCTCAAACCATGACACTGTGCTTACATAAATTACTCATCCAGTATCTCTGAGTGTGGCAGATGTAAAGTTTCTTCTAATAATTTATAGAAATTATGCTATGATCTGCTTATTTTTATATTTTATTTGCTTGCATGTATGCAATGAATTAATTTAATATCTAGACTGTCAGGACAGGAACTCAGGAAAGTGGAGAAGGAATTTCTGCTATCGACATCTTGATACACTCTCCATAACATACAGAGGTCTTTTACAGAGGTGTACTGTATCAGTCCTTCCCTAAGTTTGTCCAGATATTTTTCTAGAATATCATTAGGCTCCTGAGGAGACAAAAATAACTGGGGATGAGGGTGAGGTGGGAAATACAGAGGTGAGCCGGTGTTAAAGAAACAACTGGAAATGTTTAGGGGACTCAGATCTCAACACCAAGCTGTAAGAATGCAGGATCAGGGATTCCACCTTGAGATTTTTTTATTTTTTTTTCCCCAGGGCACATGGATAACAGCACAAACCGAAAGAAGCTTTCTCTATGCTGTACACCAGATTCAAGTAACTTCCAGTCTGGTGATCATATGGCCACTTTATTATTATGTGCAACCCAAGGTATTGAATCTTTCTGAGAAACACGTTACATTATTTGTTGTTGAACCTTGCATAAACCAGGCCATCCATCCTCTGAACTGGAATTACTGTGGGTCCAGCTGCTTGAGCTGCTGAGGATCTCCCATCAATCTGCCCTGTCTTTGAGACATAATGTTAATAAGGCACATGTGCGTGCACAATGTGAAATGTTTCACGTTTCTGTATTAGTCTTTTATCCTATCTTAAAGGTACGTAGTACTTGCCTCAAGACGCTTTAGTTCATTCATGAGTGTTAGTTCTTAAGAGAGATGTATGGGCCTTGATTCATTAAGTCAGTAAATTATGGAAGGTGAGCAACATCGTATAGTCAAAATCTAATCTGAAAATGAGAACTTGGTAATTCTTTTCTCAAACTGTGCCTTCCTGAACTAATGACTGTAATGTAATTTAGTATATAGTCTGATAAGGTTGTCTACATTTTGTATTTACTACAGAGTATTAGTATGCACAAGAACAGCTATGAAAGAGTAATCCTATAAAGACCCATTTCCACTACCCTGTAGTAATGTCTTCCTGTAACTCATATAGAACTTGAAGAGTGTGAAAAGAGAAAGTCCGAAGAAAGGATTAAAAGTACAGTTATTCCTGTAATTGTGATATTGAGTAACAGATCTGTAGAAATCCAAATCTGTTTGAATATAAATTCATGAGCCCAAGAAGGGGCAACTTTTGCATAAATTAGTCACGGTGAATAGTTTACCCAATTTTATTACAATCTGGAATTGCCTAGCTCAGTATGATATCTGTTTTACCTGATTTTTAATGTCCTGAAGCATTTGCCATGTTGTTTTCTTTGCAATCAGCAGTTTTTAGCAGGCAAGCAATCTTTCATTTTAAAGAACATATGATAGAGCATTTTCCTGCAGTCATAGCCTGTCAGTTTAGGCTCCATAGCCTTGGTACCTTATTAATACCCTAGATGAACCTTAGAGTTTCTTCACTAAGAATATGGAATTTTAGTCTAGATACGGTTTAAGAAAACCCCCAAAAGTTGATACATTTTCACTTACGAGGTTGTTCTGCAGGATTGTTGTATATTCCCCTTTTGAAAAGGTCATCTCTAAAAATGGCCAGATTCTGTAGTTACCTCATTATCCATGTCCATTCAGGCAGACAGATAGAAAACTGTCTCAGTAGAAACTAAGCTGAATTAGTATCAGTCCAGCTGAGCTGTGGATATGAGAAAGGCCTCAAACCTTTTTAAATTTAGCTGTATTTGTTAATACTTTTGTCAAAACATAGATACATTTTAATAATATCAGAAAAAATTGTTTGCAACAAGCCTCACAGTGACTTTTATTAAAACTGGGAGCACTGCAGAAGTTATTTAACTCGCAATCCAGTGACCACATAGCTCTTTCCTCACAAAATTATTAAATATCTTATCTTCTGACCTACAAATCAAAAACACCTTGGGCAGGTTTGTATACCAGTGTTCTGGATTTTTGAATAGGACCAAACTCTGTCACATCAGTATTCATCACATATCCCTCAGGTTGAAAGGAGAAGGAAAAGCAAAACAAAACAAAACAAAATGAAATCAGAAACATGAGAAAAGGAGATCAAAGGACCAGCCATGAAAGAGGGAGAAAACGTTTTTCAAGTGCACTGCAGTTTTTCTCTTGGTAATACAGTCTCATCACAAACCCTAATCAAGACAACCATTGCATAGCGTGAATATAGTATATTTTTTTTGTTGTTCAGCAAATAGATATATGTAAAATATAGATGTGTATAGAAATATATATATATTTATATATATATAAAACAGGTCTATTGGTTTATATACATATATATAAAAATCTGTGTATATATATATATATACACACACAGGTCTGTTGCTCCTTAGAGGTGTCTAACTTTTCTGAAAAGGTACTTGAAATCCAAAAGAAGAGAAAGAAGGAAATTGTAAAGTCAGGTATCTTAGAAAACATGAATTGCTTGAAAGAACAGAGGAGTGGCCCAGTGCTGAAATCCCTCAGGGGTGTCCCTGCTCTGGCATTGGTCACCCATGGGCTGTAGTCCATTGCCCAACCTGTATCTGTGAATTGTGTGGTGGAGAGTGTTCTAGTCTAGAGCTTAACATGGAAGGACACCAAAAAGGTAAGCCTTACAAATGTTAGTTAAAAAGTGAACAGATTTCTACCTGTTTGGTGTGAAATGCATTGCAGACGTATGGTTGTTGCAAACTTCAGCAATGAAGGGTTTGTGAGGAAGATGCAGCACAGGAGTCTGGAAGGAGGCTTATGCGTAGTGTGAGAACAACCAAAGAAGAAAATAGAAAAAATGCTATTAGATTTGCAGTGCTGCTTAGGGAAGTGTGGCTCTGTAAATAACGTCTTGTGAGAGTAAAGAAGGGGATAAAAATTATGCACAGAAGTAAAAAGATACTGACTTGGAGCCCACAAATAGATTCTCTTAATGCTCATTTGGCATGACCATTGTTAAACATATAGTTGAGATTATATTGAGAAATAAGTTCTTGCACAACCCAAAGAGAGAGTTTTCTGTTTTGCGCTTAATAGCTTGATCTGAACTGTTAACTTCAGGGCTTCTCTATCTGTAGCTTGTTTTAGTCCCTACCAAGATGGCCTGGTCTAGATGAAGCAAGTTCTCTCTTTGCTTATCAGAAGAATCTAGGTCTTCCTCACTGACTCTAGCAGTGAATGAAAGAAAACATTGTCTAATAATTTCAGTCTTTCCTCCTTTCTACCAGTATTGATGTCCTTGGATTTAAAGTTAAGTCAAAAATTGACCATTGACACCTGCAAATGACAGTAATTGTACAAGAAGACATTAATGTATTCTTAGGATAAGAGTAAGAAAAAATGCAGTTTGCTACAGTAATTGGCTCTGTAGAAATAAAAATTGCTCGTTCATAATTTTATTTTCATGGTCTATGGGGTGTAAAGACCATTTAAGGTCAACACGTCATACTATATTAAGTAAACATTTAAGAGGTAAATACTTTTATCTAACTTTGCTGCAAGCAAAGAAATAGACCATGAAAACTCAAGAGAATGTGCTTGATGTTTTCATGCTATTACTTTTACTGAGCTAAAGCTTCAATATTAGAGGTGTTCAGAGCCTCATATTAATGTGCAAGCTTCAAAACATCACCAAAAGAAAATTGGATTGGCACAGCTATAAAAGAAAAATATTATATAGTCTAAGGATTACATGTTCTGTCACTGTGGTATCAGAACAGTTTTTGTTTTCACTAATGTTTATGTCGGGGGAGAATTGGGAATCACAGTGGTTAAGGTCTAACCACAGCTCTGCCTCTGTCTTTCCATCTCACTGTACCCAGTTATCTAGACTAAAACTTCCTTAAACTGCTCCAGTGTTTTCCTATGGGTATACCAACCACAATAAACCATATGTTTGACTGCAAAGAAGCAATTCCAAACACCAAAGTCACTTTGTAATGAATAAGAGACTGGGTACTTCTAATCATTGATTAATGCAATGGAAGAAAGTGACCTAAGTCACCTGGGGGATCCCTAAGCACTTGCATGTTGGTTGGAGTGTTGAGAATTATGTGTGGAGAATTATCATTATGTATGGGAATTTAAGTGCTTCTGTCCATGCAGAAACTAGCAGTAAACTGAGTAGAGTTCTCCAGACAGTACAAGAGAGCAGAGTCCAATTTTTGTGGTTTAGATTGACTGCTAGAAGACCTACTGTATTTGCTATCTTATGTCACTGATGATACTTCCCATGAAGCCATCAGTTTGTCTTGCTAAAGTGAGTTACTGTTCATATAACAACGTAGAAACTACCATGGAAGAACCACAAGATGGAATTTGGGAGTAGAGACTGGTGTTTAAGATACTGGGTTGGGAAGGTTGCTTGTACTCCAATTTCCACTAAGGCTGAGAAATTTTGTGTTGGATAGACACTGGAGATGATCTGCACTTCTAGCACACAGGAGGACATTTTTTTTTCTGCTTATTTACATGCAGAGGAAAATATTTGAGGAGTAGTTCTTAGTGCACAGCTCTCTTTTCTAACTGTGTGGTCAAACATCCAGCAATAGGAAACACATTCCCCTCATCCTGGATTCGTGACCTGTTTTCTCATCCAAAGACTAGCTTAATTTCAGGCTAGAAGAAGGTGTTCTATTACCTTCACATCTCTCCAGTCACTGTACCCTGTAGTTTGATGGGTAGCATACTTGTAAGGGGAAGAAGAGAGGAAGTCTTGAATCCTTTGAAACAAAAAGGGACAAAACCCCAGACTTCCTGCTGTGGTTTTG
The DNA here is from genome assembly GCA_013396935.1 of Baryphthengus martii. Lineage (NCBI taxonomy): Eukaryota > Metazoa > Chordata > Aves > Coraciiformes > Momotidae > Baryphthengus > Baryphthengus martii. Next base: position 4,913 of record VWZK01000326.1, read on the forward strand.
TTGGGGGTTTTGGGGTGGTTTTTTGGCCACTACACCTTGCCCTGTGCTCTTTCGCAAAACCTGATGATTCCAGTATCAATGATTATATTTTGCAGTTAAAAAAGACAGGTGTGGTTAACGTGAAGAAATCAATAGAGGTGCTCATGCCCACACACCTTTTGGAGTTACTGCAAGTTCAGACAGGTACTAAAGGTATATTTCCAACGTGAAATGTGACCTCCTGGCAGATTGCTGGTACTTAAGAGAAATACTGTTACTCTGAATCAATGATTCTGGGATTAGTCTTAGACAAGTTAATTGTACCCATTCCTACTTTTGCCTTCACAACAGCCCATTCTCTTAATCTGTATATGCCCCTAACCATACAGTAAGAATCTCTATGTTCCCATCAGACACAAAGGACTGCTGGGCTGCTTAATAATTAATGGCAAGAAGCACATGAAAATTTTCACGTTTTTTTCATGCAAAATGTCTCCATTTCAGCTTCCACTGCCAGGATGCTTTAGATACTTCCATGTCCTTTTCATGCAAATATGATAAAGCAGTAACCAGATAATACTTTTTACAGGGTGCAAGAAAAAATTAACATTAAAAGACTGAAAGTTTGCTTTTGATATTTAAATTATTTGTGGTGGCAACCTTAGCTGTGCTTTAATAACTATTTTACCAAATTAATTTCCTTAGAAATTTTTGCTATGTTTTAAAAATATATGCACAAATTTTGGTTGGCTTTTCATTTTCTTTTTTTGAAGTCCCTGTTGTATTTTCTACACAATGAACCACCAAAATGTTGCTGCAGTAAATTCCTTTTGTTTTGTCTTGTACAAATCGTAAAAGAGTATATTATCTTCATTTGTCTTCTTTCTTCCCACTTAAAAATGTACAAGATTTTTTCAGAGGATGAATAAGAAAAGTAAATATTTATAATGATGTTTTGTGTTACTGATGAGAAATTGTCATTCCATTATATTAGACAGAGTGAGAACAGAGTAAACTGATAGAACAACAGACAACATAGGCAATATTTAAACCACAAGATCTTGGTTTTCAGTTCCTTCTCTTTTGCCGTGTAGGCAGTAATAGACTATGAAGGGGTCAAGGACCTTGTTATCTCCAGAAGACTTTGATGACACTTTCTGAAATGCTCATTGGAGAAAATAAATCAATTTTTTAGAAAAAGGGTGTGCACACTGCTTCCATGGATTATATGAACTTCATAAACCACAGAATAAATAGCAGGGTATCTCAATACAGTCTTTGGGTCATCAATGAGACCCCTTCACATCACCTTACTGCACCTGGTATTTTTAATGGATTCCTCAGTAGCAGAGTTAAAACTTTTTCTAGTTTTCTCTGTAAAAGACCCAAGAGTTCAGAGTATTCAGGGAAAAAGAAGTAGACAAGATCCCTGTGGGAACTTTAAGGTTTGACTTATGAACTCAGTACATTAAAGTAGCCAAATCTGTATAAATCAACAAAACAGGGCCTAAGGGAAAGCAGGGTAATGTTCTGAAAATATCCAAAATGGTGTGAAATATGTGGAATGAGAGGGATTATTCATGGGTCACAAAAAGAATAACAAGTGATGGCATCAGATTAAGGAAGGGGACTTTTCCACTTGATAAAGTCTATTTATCCTGTGCAACAATCTTCCAGTGAAGGGAGTGAAAGTAGCTATTCTGACTCATTTATATATGGGCTGAACAATGCATTAATAAATGATCTGTAAATCTCTTTATTTCCTGAGTTAGAGGGGAAACTGGCAGGATCTCCTAGTGGAACAGGTATTTTACCTCTCCAATGCCTATGATTCTATCACACATGGGCCCTTTCTATTACCAAAGCATCACGTGCTCATTTCAGCAACATGACTCTCATTAATGTCAAAGGGAGACTCAAAATTAAAAACCCCAGGCGTCACTTTAAAAATGTAAGAATTAAAATGATGTATCATTTCTCCACTAGAGAAATCAATTCCCTAAATATGAGGGGACTTCTTTTTTTTTTTCTTCAACAGGACTACCCTTACTTGTCCTCAGCACCCAAAAATAAATACTGAGGCCAGATTGTAATTAACCAAGAGCTTCTGAAGGTGAAAAAGAGAAAAGCAGAGACAAGTTTTTAACCATTAAAGAAATTAAAGACTTTACTTTTCCAGGGAGAGCATGATTTAAGGGCTAATCAACACCACGGTCCTACACATTATCTAAGAAATTGGAAATTACTGGCTACTAAACTCAGCTCTCAGAAAGTCCAGGGGGAATCTCTGCAAGACCTCTGATAACTTTGGAGTCTAGGCTTAAATGTTGTTTTCCTTTTAATTAGAAATTAATTAGAAATCATACGTGCATCCATATAAATGTTTGCATTTCTGTATATATGTTTATTAATGTATGCACACATACTTACGCACATACTTTGTCTCTATATGGATGCACACACATTACAGAATATAACTCTCCACTCTAATTGCCTGTTTTTTTCCTTGTCATGTTTAGCAGATTATGCTCTCTACGCTCTGTTTTCTTTTCACTGTATTGGCAAAGACTTACAAATGCCCTATTTGCTTTCTTTTATCTCACTACATTATTCAGTGGTTTTCAATACACATACATTCAGAAACATCAGCGAATAACTTACTTGCTAAGAGATTTAAGAAAAGCAAATGTATTTGTTAAAGAAAGAAGCATAAAACTCACTCAAAGCACAAGCAAAATAGTTGCTTAGGGTAAAAGATTACCAAAGATACTAAAATTGCTACAGTCCGACCATTTTGGTAACACCAGAATTCACCATGATCTCCTTACATACTGCTGTCAACAAAGGAAGTTAAGCTACAGCTAAGGTGGAAAGAGTATTTGAAGAACAGTACAGTACCAAGACTGGTTGTGAGCTTGCTGTTGCCTATCTGAGTTCTGAATAATCCCCTGGAAATACCTGATGATTTCCTGTGTGTAATATGAGGTGTATCTTCCTAAAAGATTTAGTAAGCTAGCAATATGAATGTGCTTTGTGTCAGTACTTGGATTCTTGTTATTGAAAGCTGAGAGCTCTCCTGGTGTGATCTGAGTTGATTCCTTCCAGGGGAACCAAGGCAGAAGGTGCTCACCAGAGCATCATCTAGAGTTCACCTCTTGTAATGTGGTTGCTCAAGTCCCCAGCAATTATGTCTTGTGCAGCACATAAATGGGACTGGCACCTGGCATGAGTTTCTATGCTGGTAAACTCACAGTACGGACACATGATCTCAGAGCCATAATGCAATGGAAATTCTGATCAGATGGGCAATATCTTTCTGCCATGAGGGTGGTCAAATATTGGAAAAGGTTCCCGAAGGTCTTGTGGGAATATCCTTTAATGATATTCAGGGTTTCACCAAACACGCTCCTGAGCAGTTTAAGTTGGCCCTTCTCTGAGTGAGAGGTTGAGCAAGATCATTTCCAGTAGTCACTGTAGCCTAAACTACTCCATGATTGTTTGATTTGTTAGCAATGGCAGAAAATAAATGCTTGTGGATCTATAAGCAGATGAAGATGAAAATAAACACAGAAATTGTCAGTTCAAATGTGTCCAGCACTGTTTTCTGGCACTGAGGCCAAATGGCACGGGGCAGGCTATATCGTATTATTAAACGCCTTTCACCTTTAAAAGAATGTGAATGTGTGAAAACCAATCCCTGGCTTGTGTTAAGCTCAGATCTTATCTGGAAATAGAGATATCTCAAGTCAGGTGGTCCAAAAGTGTGTTGGGGACCACTACTACAATTTAGTTTTACAGTGAATTGACTTCTAGTATCCAGAAATATTCTATGTAACTGTTGAATTTATTAGAACTTGAGTAGCCATGAAACCAGAGACATGTATAGAGCTACAATAAAAGCAGAAAAAAAATATTTGCATTCTTGAGAATTATCACAGGTAAGGTATCTGGAGTCCTAGTCTTCATAGAATTCTTTCTGTTTGTCTGTTTTTTTTTCTCAAAAATCTCAGAAAAACCCAAACAAACAAGCAAAAAAAACAACAAACAATCAAACAAAAAAATGACTTGAATCTGTATTCTGTTATTTTTCTCATTGAAAATTATATCTCATAGCTGCGTGGCAGTATAGGTATCTAATGCTCTTATAGACATATAAGATACATATGTTTACATATAGACTTGTTCTGTTTTATTAGTGCAATTACTGTATGTGGTGGGAGGTTGACTCTAGAACAAAACCTTTTTAGTCAGGGATGGAAGAGAAGGAATATCTAGGGATTAGGCAAAAAGCCACATATAATTGCTTCATATTCAGAAAGGGTCATTTTTAGACAGTTTTGGGTGCTAATATTTTTCCACACATTTAAGGGTATCTTCATAGTTACAATGTTTTCCTACACTAAAAGTTTTGGGGTTTGGTTTTGTAGCTTGATGTGGTTGGTCAGTTGTTGTTTTTTTTCTCCAGAAGAATCAATTTTTGTTTTCTTTAGGTTTAAATTTACTAAATCTCTAACAGAAATATGCTTACATCTGGATAACTTTTTTTCTTGGATTTTGTGTTCTTACTTTGTCTTTCAATGTAACATTGAAGATCAGATTAAAAAGAGGGATAACTGAACAAATAGCAGGGCAGAAATGGAAAATTATGAAAAATGTGAAAGTCCTAAACTCCGACTTCGTTTCTCACTCTTGTGACACAGCCTCATTTATTAACTTCCTTGATAAAACAAAACAAACAAAAAAAACATTTATAATCAGGTAGTTCATAAGAAAATGGACACAATCAGCTGCTTCATATAAGTGACAGTGTACAGAGAATTTCTCACTGATTATAAGATGTTATTTTAATTATGTTTAGCGCTGGCAAAAAGTGTTGCACTGACTGTTCAGAGCAGTGAATGATTTAATTTATCCACAAATTATAATTTTTCTTTCTCATCATCATCTATGAAATGTAGCTACATCTATCAACTCTGCTTCAGCAGTATACTTCAGTGAAGGGCAAATCAAGACTTTTCAACACCTCTGCAGAGGAACTTATTTCTTTTGGCATGGATTGAAGTCCACTGAAGGGTTTTTATATCTGCCAAAGAAGCTTCATTGCTACTAATCTGTGCTGGGTTTCAACAAGCGACCTTGGGTGACTGTCTCTGCAAGCTATCACTCTAGTGAGCTTTACTTTCAATATTTTTTTTTTCATATTGAAATTAAGCCAGGTTACCTTATGAATGAACACAACATAAAATAAAACAAAACAAAACAAAACAGAACAAAATAAAACAAACAAAAAAAAAACCAACAAACTAAACAAACAAAAAAAACATCTAAAAATCCAAACCAAACAAACAAATAATAATAATAAAAAAAAAAAAACACACAAAAAAACCCACAACAAAACAAACCCAAACAAACCCCCAAGCATAAGGAAAAAAAAAAAAAAAAAAGAATACTGAGTTTGGGTTTTCTTTAAAGGCACATCCCCATTGCCAGTTCTGTTATGCTAGTAAAGGCCGGGGGTTGCTCCAATAGAACCAACAGAGTTGGTTCTATTGAGCCACATCCCATGTAACTGATGCCAGAGTTGTGCCTGCAGAGTACTAAATTAACAAAAGTAATGGAAAATAAAAGTGTTGGTTGCTACTTTTCTCGATGGTGACACATAGATACTACAATGTATAGAATATTAAACAAGGACTACATATAGCGTAGATGAAACTGTTCACTAATCCAGAGGGCATGTTCAACCAAAGAAAATAAATATATAATTTCTACATAATGCTGAGGCCATTTATATAAGGAAACAATAAGTTAACTCCCTGACATTCTTCATTAGGCGACAGAAGAGGTTTTTTTTTCCCAAAAGACCAAATTGAGAAGGATCTATTCATTACATTGTTGCAAGTAAATATCATTCAATGGAAAATGTAGGTAGTGGCTGATGAACAAAAAAGAAAGTAGATTCTTAATCTTCTCTTTGTTTTTTTCTCCTAACATGTACATTGTTTCTTTTCACCCTTTCCTTAAGGTTATGAAAAGAAAAATACAAATTCCTACAACTGAAAAATCAGAAGCAGGCAAACAATGAAACAAAAATTTCACATTAAGTATGTTACTGAATCACACTTTGACAATATTATACAGACTTTAGACAGACAACCTGGGATAAGTTCATAACCTCCCCTTCAGAATCAATCTCAATAGCCACTAAAATAAGAGAACATTACAGTGCCATAACAATGACTTTATGAAAGGGATTACAGAGTATGAACAGTCATAACTCCATCTCATTGAGAATGACAGTTCCAATCTTTCAGAAGTAGAAGTAGTAATGCTGAAGTAACGCTTGGGTATTGCAGCATACAAAAATAATACTGAAAAGGAAATGTATCTTGAGGGTAGGTGGTAAGTTATCCATGATCTGAAGCTTATAAAAATAGTTCCCAACTATACTACACGCACTGTCTGCCTGTTCTGAAGCTGTTTTGAAAAGACTAGGTAAAAGCAGCTGACAGTCCACTCTATTCAATTTCTTGTATTCATCTACAACATGTGTTGTATGTGCGATAGCTGGATTTACATGTAGGGTTTCCTAATGGAATTTTACACTGCTGTTCACAAAGACTGTTGTTTTATCTTGCAGGAGCTTTAGGTGCGCATGTACACATTGGATGGCACTACATTCTTTCATATTTGACCCAAAGTTTTATTTAGTGTCTTTTTATGTAAAGTGCCCATCAGGGCTAAATCTGGTCTCCTGTTTTTATCACAACAACTGTGACAAGTTGCTGTGGTGGATGGTAAGCCAAAGACACTTTCAGCAATAGCTATCCAGACAAATAACAATCAAGAATACACTTACTTCGCAGAACTAAACACATCTCTTGGCTATTTCACAACTTCACAAAAACAAGTCTCCAGATGAAAATAGTAAATAAAAAGACTACAGAAGATTAGAACAGGAAGTATTTCATAGAATCATACAATTGTTTCGGCTGAAAAAACTTTTAAGATCATTGAGTTCAAACTGTAATTTAACACTGCCCATCACATCATTAAACCGTATCACTAAGCAAGTCACCTATATGTCTTTTAAATATCTTCCTGGTGGGTGGATGACTCCACCACCTCCTTGGGAAGCCTATTCCAATGCTTGACAATCTTTTCTGTCAAGAAATCTCTCCTAATGTCCAACCTAAGCCTCCCATGGTGCAACTTGATGCCATTTCGTCTTGCCTTGTCACTTGTTACCTGGGAGAAGAAACTGACTCCCACCTTGCTACGATCTCCTTTCAGGTGGTTGTACAGAGTGCTAAGGTCTCCCCTGAGCTTTGTTTCCTCCAGGCTGAAAAAATCCAGTTTCCTCAGCTGCTCCTTATAAGACTTACTCTCTAGTCCTTTAACCATTTTTGTAGTCCTTCTTTGGACATATTTCAGGACCTCAATGTCTTTCTTGCAACGAGAGGCCTAAAACTGAATGTGGTATTTGAGGTGCAGCCTCACTAGTGCAGAGTACAGGGGAACAATCATTTCCTTAGTCCTGCTGACCACATTATTTCTGATGTAAGCCAGGATATTCTTGGCCTTCTTGGCCACCTGGGCACACTGTTAGTTCATGTTCAGCCAGCTGTGTATTAGCACCCCCAGATCCCTTTCCACCCAATAGCTTTCCTATCACTTCTCCCCAAGCCTGTAACATTGCAGGAGCCTTTTGTGACCCAAATGTAGGATCGAGCACTTGGCCTTGCCGAACCTCACTCCATTGTCCTTGGCCCCTCTGAAGACCCTTCCTACGCTCAAGAAGATCTTCGCTCCTGCATAGCTTTGTATTGTCAGTAATCTTACTGAGGGTGAGCTCAATCCCCTCATCTAGATCATTGATAAAGATATTAAAGAGAACAGGCCCCAATACTGAGACCTGTGGAACATCATTTGTGACCAGCTGCCAACTGGATTTAACTCCATTCACCATAACTCTTTGGCCCAGACATCCAGACACTTTTTCTGGCTTCATAACCTTTCTTGACACTAAGGTCAAGCTGACAGGCCCGTAGTTCCCTTGATCCTCCTTCTGGCTCCTCTTACAAATGAGCATCACATCAGCTAATCTCTGGTCCACTGGAACTTCCTTGGTTAGTCAGAACTGCTGATAAATGATGGAAAGTGAACACTTCATCAGATCTCTCAATACCCTTGGGTAGGTCTCATGTGGGACATATTTGACATAACAAAAAAAGTTTGAGTTCAGATTTATCCAGGTTCGAGGTCCCTGGTGGATGCCAGACAAATGTTCTGAATAACACTTCATCTCTGCAAATGAAAACAATGGAGGAATGAAAATGCTTTAAAATAATTCCAGTGAGTGTGAAATAAGTCTTCTAATGGAGCAATCAGTTAGGGCAAACAGTTCATCATTCCTGCATCCAGCTGAAAGAATCCATCCTTAAGGTTAAGAGGTTTTTTCCTAATTTTGATAAAAATTGGTCTAAAATAGTACAGATATCCTTTTGAGCTCTGTAAGCATAACACAATAAAATCAGAGAAGCTGACGCAAAAGGACAGCTGTGTAACTAAGTTTTCATTCTCCACCACATCCACAGTCACTTCAAGGCTTGTTCTGCTGGATGAAGATATGGCACAAGAAAAAGAAACTAAGAATTTCTAAACAAGAAATCTCTAAAGATAGAAGTAAAATGAAGAAGCAGAGGAAAATCAAAGTTTGTCATATGAGTTAGGTAATGAGAATAATTCAAGGTTATTATTTCTTCTGCTTCTCTAAAAACTCCCACCAAATATTACAGTGATTATTTATCATTTTCATTATACTGATGGTGTAGGATATGACTGAAATCAAAGTCTTTTTCTGCTGAGTACTTTTGAGCATATAGGTCAGATTCATCTCTCTCAGCTTTGGAAGTCTGAAGTCATCTGACCTATTTTAACAAGCCATTTTAGGATAAAATGAACAGCCCTGAGGAATAAGCAGAAGTGCTTATATCTCTCCTTTACTTATAAAAGGACTTTAGAATGACTAGTTCATACTGAAATGTCTAACTTAGATGTCTTAACCTAAGTGAGATGAATTTTTCCCATTCTTTTTAACTAAGTTTATCACTCTGAAAAATAGGCACCTCATCTAAGCTAGCTGCCTAGATTCCCTCCATAGTCAATGGAGAAAAATAAGTCCCTCCTGAGGGAAATTCTTTCCACATTACTTGGACATCTTTCTTTAGAGAGGATAAGTCCTCCTCCTGAAGTGCTTCTAGACACAGAAGCAGTCCAGCTGGCTAAGGGCCTTCTAACTTGCAGGTGAAGTTGGCATAGATCAGAGTCTGACTGAAAGCATAGTGTCTTTTCCAAAGACATTATAATTATATATATAAAATAACGAAGTTGGAGACATTTACTGTTGACTTCAATAGAGGATGGATTTCACTCTAATGGCTAGTTATAAGACAGACAGGGAAACATAAAGTAAGAGTGAAGGAACAATAAAAATGAGTGAGAGAGAAAATATAAGATATAACTTCTCCAAACCCTGTGAGAAATAAACACATTTACAACTACTTTATGCACAGTTAAATTGAGATACAACTAAGCTTGCTTCCAAAAACTAAGCCGGAGTGAGAAACTTGGTAACGGGCCTCAGAAATTCTGAAACAACTGCATATTGACTGCAAGGTAGAGAGTACTCCATTTTGTGAGAGTTACAGACCACAGGAATGAGTATTGGAAAATGCCTGAATATGAAAATATTCAGAAAAAAAAAAAAACAACACAACATCATGCACAATTAGATTCCAAGCAGATGAAAATCAGCAAATGAATGCTCTTCATTCAGTTATCCAAACAAACCTTGACTCTGATTCAGCTTTTATTTAATTAGCTGTTAAATTCTGATATTAAATTGATAAAAAGTTGCTTTAGTACATTTTTATTTTTTTTTTAAATTCAGGTAGATGAGGATTGGAATATTTTGCTTTCTAATCTTTATTTTTTCCTTTGTTTCCCTTCCATTGAATCATTCAAGCAAGCTGCTTACTGATACACAAACAAGATAGCTATTGCTCCATTCTCATGATGAGACAGTGCATGAGTTTTTTTGAGTTAAAAATTTAACAAGGTGGATATGCATGGTACTGTCTTTATTCTGCTGGAGCATGAAAGGGAGAGGTGTGCTGCAGTTTCCCACACACATACGTATTAGCTACCTCTTTCTTCTCTTTTTTATTTAAAATTCAAACGAGTGCAGGTTTGAGAGGAAGATAGGATTTGAAGCCAGCAAGACTCACCCCTCAGGAATTTTAGATACTGCAATATGAATGAAAAGCTATCCTGATGAATGACAGTCACACAGAGGAATCATGCATCCAGCATCTATACGCATGCATGTGAATACAGACACATAATGCCAGTCACCGCCAAAAAGGAGGCATGATTCTGTTGCAGTTTGTCTTCTCAGAACAGAAGCTCTTGACACAGTTCTACTTTTTGTGTCTTCCACATTATCTCTGTAAATCTGCTGAAATGAATGACATTGCAACACTGTGAAGTATCTGACATTCCTACCATTAAATTTCTGTAATCACTTGATAAATCTCCTATAAAATATAGCTATATTCCGAAAAATGGTGTTGGCTTAAAAAATCTCAAATCTTTCTTACTTTCGTCATTCTTTATTACTTGAATATATATCTAAGGATGTGGATTATTTATTTTTTTAATGTGATTTGAGGGATTTAAGTCATAGCTTGCTCATTATGATCACAGAACATTTCTTTGTACTATGATGCTTCTGTTAATAAGTGAAACTGATGTGTTTGTTTTTTTCTGTAATCGCTTTGCTCCGAGAGCTGGAGTTTAGAAATACAAACAAACAGGGAAAACAAAACAAAACAAACCCTCACCACCCTCCACGTATTGCAAACTTGAAATAAAATGCAGACAGCTAGAAATATTCTCATCAAAACCAATGCAATGCTTGTCTAGAAGAGAAGGTAAGGTCAGCTCTGTACACTTCTTGAAACAAATCTCCCATCAGTGTAAGCTGACATAGCTCAATCAAAGCTGATTTACAAGAAATGAAATCTTCCTTCTTTATTTTGCTTTATCTATCTTTGCTTTGCAGTGTTGTTGCCAAGAGCGCCCAATGGTGGAAAACAGCTGGAGTAACCTTATAGAGGCTTTTGTGCATTTGCAGCTCAATGCCAAGTACCTTTGGAGGTCTGAAAGCACACCCCACTACTACAGGTCATTTGTACTTCTTTCTGTGTCAGCAATAAATCCCAGCACACAATTCTCTGCTGTGAAAGCAAATAATAATAACAAAACAAACAAACAAAATAAAAAAGAGCAATTTTCACTATTGTGCTTAAAGTAATATTCCTAAAACCATGTCATTTGAGTTTGTTGGAAAAAGAAAGGAAGAGTCTTTCAAATCTTTCCAAAGCTGACCACTGTATTAGGACATAATGTGAGCAGAACTTCTTTGAAACTCCTTCCAATGTAAGCAGTTATACATTAAAAGTAATTCACAGCTAATATGTTCTTTCACAGATTCATAGATTCAAAGAATAGTAGGGATTGAAAGGAACATGTGAAGATCTAGTTCAACCCCCCTGTCAGAGTAGGATCACCTAGAGCAGATCACACAGGAACACATCCAGGTGGGTTTTGAAAGTCTTTTTTCCTCATCTTCAATACATCAGGTTTGTGTTACTTGTTTTCCCTTCTCTTCCTCTCTCACTTTCCCCTTCTGATTTCTCTTTCCATTTCTGCTTTATGTTTCCCCTTTCTTTCTCCTTTCTTGTTTTTCTCCCTCTCTTGTTAAAATCAAAATCTTGTGGGCAAAGGAGAAACATATATAAGAAGATGCAAATTTATTAATATTGTTGAAATTTTAACAGTCTAATCGAAGAATCATTGGTAGTCGGCATCGTATACTTTACAGAAAATAAACAATAACATTAAAACTGTAATATACGCATCTTGGTTTCTATCCCCCGTCCTGACATTATGTTCACCCTTCTCTTACTCTATTTCCCATGGTTGGTGTCTTCTTTCTAGTAGTTACAGTGACAGTGGTGGTGCCAGGGAATTACAGTGGGTCGTCAACATATGGAGTTTTTGACTAGGAAGAATAACATGTTGATATTGATGTTGATGGTTTCTTCCCACTTGGGATCATTTTCACATGTTCCTGAACACAATTTTGCACATTGTTCTTTCTTCATTGGTCTGCACCTCCACGTTGCACCCAAACGAACTCCTTTTTATGATTGTTGGGTGCTATTTCTCTGTTTTCTTTTTGCCCCTAAAACTAGTTTCATCTAGCTCCAGATCTTTGTTTCTTTAACTGACTGTGGTTTTGTTGTTTATAGTTGCGAGATCTCCAGTCCTAACCTGTGACCCACCTATTATCACTCCACACGTACACTTCTCTGCACTGCATTCCACTTCTCATGGCTTTTGCTATGGCACCAGGTCTGTATTTCTCCACACTACATCATTGTGTTAGTCTCAAATATGTCCTACACAGAGAAACTTAACGTTGTTCTCTCTATATAGCTGTGGTAGTACCACAAATAGATAAAGAAAAGTAGGACATAGTCTCATGGTTTAGGCCTACCCAGCTGGAAACTAAACACCACACAACCGCTTTCTAACTCACCTCCCTCCTCTGGTAGGATAGGGTGGAAAAAAAACAACAACAAAACAAAAGGCTCAAGGATCATGACAAAGGACAGGAAGGACACACTCACAGACCATGGTCACCAGCAAAAGACAGACTTGACTTGGAGAAACAATATCAGTATAATTTAAACACTACCACCAATTTACCAATCACAACGGAGTAGGATAATGACAAACACAATCAAATTATAAGAACTCCTTCCTTCCACCGCACCTCTCTTCCTGGGTTCAGTTCTGGTCTCTATTTTTCTATGTTGTCCCTCTCTGGAAGTGCAGAAGGATGGGGAATGGGGTTTGTTGTGAGTTTATCACATGTCTCTATCCCTTCCTCTTCCTCAGGTGGACGACTCCTCACAGCCTTCTCCTGCTCCAGTGTGGGGTCCCTTCCAGGGAAAAGTTTTCTCCACAAACTTTTCCACAGGGCTTCAGCTCTTCATTAACTACTCCACTGTGGGTCTCTTCCATGTATTGCAGTCCTCCCAGTGATGGACTTTCCCAGCATGGGCTTCCCTCAGAGTCACAGCCTTCTTTGGGCATGTCCATCTACCCACTCTGGGATGGGGCATTGCATGGTCTGGAGGTAGGTATCTGCTTCACTGTCAACCTCCATAGGCCGCAGCGGAACAACCTACCTCACCATGGTCTTCATCATGGGCTGCAGGGGAATCTCAGCTCTGGCTCCTGGAGCACCTCTTCCCCCTCTCTCACTGACCTTGATGCCTACAGAGTTGTTCTTCTCACATTCCCCTTCTCTCCAAGAAGACTTGCCTAGAAGATTTTTCCTCTCTTAAATATGTTATTGAAAAGGTGCTTCCACAGTCATTGATTGACTGAACCTTGATCGTTGCGGTTAGATCTAAACTAGATGTCACAAGACCACACAGAAGTCAAGAAGATTCCAGTCAGCGAAAGACTGGCCAGACACAGATGTGAGGCCTTGTAAATTCATGATAGAGTCTGTGACCTTCTGTTAACAAAAGCAAAAGGGTATTACAATGTTAAAGAGTAACACCTCTTCTTCTAATTCCTTCTTATTTCTCCTCCATATTCCTCTTTGTTTCCTCTTCACATTCCAATTTGCTTTCCTTTCCTTGTTTCCCTTCCTCCTTTTTTCTTCATTTCCTCTTTTTGAATTTATTTTGCCTTTCTCTCTGAACCTGGATCTCAAAAATTAGTACTGTACTGCAATATTTACATTTCAGCAAGCTCTCCCCATACCTCCTATGCTGCTCTTAAACCTTTACATCTCTTGCTAGCTTCCCAAAAGCAGCCTGCTAAACAGGGAATGATTTCAAAATACAGGATGTACAAGGAATCAACATGTATTATACAGGTATTTTCCTTTTTTTTTTGTTTATCTGAAGGAAGAAATAAATGTGACTGGGTTTGTTAAACAATTCTATACATTTTTTATTGATTTATTTATTTTTTTAAAGGCCTGTAGTGAAAAATGCCATTTCTCTAAGAAAAACTGAAGACTAAACCTCGAGATACAAGCTAGTTTCTCAAATATCTCATCTCTGCTCAATAGAGAATGAATTATATGGGTGATAAAAAACATGGACAGGAAAGTTGAATAGTCATGGCTCTTTTTTTAGCAACATTACTTTGAGTACCCTAAAAGCTGTTGTATAAAGAGTGGACTTCATTCCTGCCATGATCAGAGAAAGTGAAGGGAATTACTTAAGGCCCTCTGAACACTGCCTAGGCAGATTAGGAGATGAGATCATAAGCCTGTTAAAACTTGTGTAGCTGGAAATGAAGTATACTGAATAAAATAAAGTTACTTTTCATAAAATATTGTGTAACAGAAAAGATAAAATTTGGTTGTATACACACTGTTACGTATACAGAAAGATCTTACTGATAAAAGTGCAAACAATGTTTTTAATATTGTTCCAGGGACATCTGAAATTTGAAGATAAAAAGCAATAAACTAATCATAATTATTGCCCAGTTATAACTTAAATGGAACTTTTATTCTGGACTCAGAGCTGTTCTTCCATTTTTCAGATTAGAGGAAATTTTCCCAGTCAGTGTACTTGATGATTTCAGCAGAGCTTTATGAGTATTTACAATTTTAAGTCTTTGAGTATTATGGGTATTAAATATTTGATCAGGCTATATTTAACAGATTGGGAGTTTTTTTGTACATAAATGCAAAAACATAGATGCACAGGCACTGCTTTGTAAGATACTGATTATCAACTCTAAACAGCTGATTTTCACCTACAGGTAAACTCAGTAGGTATTTGCAAATTAACAGAATAGAAGCATATTTGATGCAAAAATAATGGGATTTTGCAAAAAATTAGGGAAGCTAAGATTTTTTAAAGGGATTGAAAAGTAGAGACTAATACCAAACTGTATTGTGAAAACTTGCAGTCTACTCATTAACTTTAATCTATATGAGCTATTCCATTTCTGTCTTTAAAATCAAGACTCTACACTTTATTTTTCTCCATCCATATTAGCATTAGAGACAGATCGCCTTCAGAGTGGTCATACTATGGAATATGGTCAGCTGAAACTTATTTGTCTTGGAAAAAGTCTTGCATTTGTTCTTTACTGGGTATTTATTGCAATTTCTATACCATGTGTATTGTAGCATCCCTCTATTTAGCTCAAGTGCAATGAAAATCAAATTCTATCTTTCTTAAAAACTGAAGTGAGAAATGCTGTCAAATACTCCTCTTTAGATAAAAACAGATTTAGTTTTGTTTCCTAAAAATTTTAGTGAAGTCTTCAACTGATCTTTTTAGCAAATTTTTAATTTCTGTTAAATATACATGTAAGTTCATTAATATAATGAGTCATAGGGACAGCAATCAGTCTTTGCCATTCTGATGTCACCAGATTAAGAAATCTCTCAGTCAGTTCCAAAGACAAGTCTTTTTATGGGATACAGCATAGATCAAACAACAGAAAATACACATTATAACATCATACTTTAACTGTGCATTCTGCATGTCATTTTTAGTGATTACACAAGCACGTTACCTTCTAGTGTGACCTCACAGCAAATATCAAGCAGTGACAGTCATGTTAATCTACCCTCAAAACTGGACTTATTTAGATTTCTGAATTGCCATTTCTACTCCGAATATGAGGGAAAAAAAGGTTTCTGTCATCAGAAAAAAAAAAAGAAAAAAAAGTGTGGTTTTCTTCCACCTATATTAGAAAGTTTGTTAAAAGATATTGCTTCTCTCTACAAGAAAAAACATTAATTTACATCATCATAGTATAACTGATATAGCAGTATCACCATGACTGCCATATCCTCCTACGCTATTTCAGTTCAATATTCTTCTCAATCCATCTGCAGCATTCTTGCATGCTCTTAAACATTTACTTCATTTGTCCTCAGGGATTACAGACTGAAGTGATCCCTGTTTAGTTTACTGCTTATATAGGCTAGATGTGAACATGCTCTTATTCTTTTTCTTGTCTTTTCTTTCTTCTTTTTTTTTT
>VWZK01000326.1:21091-32480 GCA_013396935.1 Baryphthengus martii
TTTTTTAATATAGGGAAGACAGAGACAGTGAGAGTTGTGAATATGTATGGAATAGGAAACAAAGAAGGGAGGAAGAAACATGAAAGAAAACTCATCTTGCAAAATCTGCACTGTAGTAAATTGTGTTCGACACATCCATTTACTCTTTATCAGACTGCAAAACTCCAAATGTTGCATTTGGAAATTTTGTGCCATACTAATTCCTCAGGCCTCGTTACTGATTTCATTTGGGTCACAGGTTTGTCCAAGAGCTCTTCAAAGCTTTGTAGAAATGGATTTGAAAGATGATAATTTTTACAGTTACACACCCTCAGTCACCATTCAGGATTTATCATGCCCTACTATCATGCCTCTCGCTACCATAAAGAAAGGAATGGGTGGAGAAAGAGATTTCATTATGGTTAGTTTATCTCTGCAGGCAAGATGCTTCTGAGAACAGAAGAAAAAGTGTGCTCCATCTCAGCAGTGGCCTGATAAAATCCTTGTCATCTGCAGTTTTCCTTTCAGAATTTTTTCATATTTGAGAGCATTTCATCTAAATCATCACTCTTTGGGCAGTCCTGTGTGAATTATAATCTGCTTTGATACCGCTATCAGTGGAAATGGTGCTGTCAACACTTATGTCAATGCTGAGGTTGTAATTTCTTGACAGTAATGTTCCTCACTTGATATAACACACTCTGTTCAACCTGATGGAAGCTCCTTCTTGGTGCTGTCTCATTGAGAGTCCTGTGTTATCCATGATCGTGGGAGGTTGAGAAGTCATTGAATTGTCCATGCCATATTTATTGGATCTGGTAACAGGTGTCATGCTTGTTTACAAGAACAGCAATACACCCAACAGTAATTTCAAATAAGAGGATAAAATTTACTGACACTAGAGGTGGCTTGGGAGGAGGGAAGAGGAAGGGGAATGCACAGTCACCAAATTCCTACTCTGAATTTATAGGCAAACACGCACTTGAATGTCAGTCTGTAGGGGTCATCCCTGGTGTGTCTCATAACTAACACACAATTTCCTTAGATTTTAAAGTAAGTTAAAACACTCACATAAGAACAAGAAAATCTGTGCCCAAAATTACAGCTTGTCATGAGCAGAGATCAGAACACTACCATGAGCAGAGATCAAGAACACTACCAACAGACTGTTTTCTAACCTTCCACATTGTTCTTCCATTTGAGTGCAGGAAGAAGACATTCATTTATATATTTACCAATTCCATCTAAATGTTTAATGTAAAAACACTATGAAATCACAGGTATAAAACAAAAAGTGGAAAAAAGTGCAGAAAAGGGTTTCTTCGAAGGTCAAGGGAATGGCGGGGTTTTGTTAGCAGTCTAGAAGCCTTGGTTTGTTGAGCTTTTCAAAATGAAAGTGGTATGAGAGTGTATTTGATTGCTGTCTAAAATAACATCAGGGAAATTTAATGGGAACATGAGAAAAGGAAACTTTTTGAAGTTTGCCAGAACAATAGTCAGAGATTTATATGCAGCATAACGGAACCAAGCTGTCAGTTGCCAAGGGGAGCTGCTCTACAGCTGGTCCAGCCCACAGCAGAGTGGCAGATCCCAGCACATTGTGGGTTTTCCTGAGGCAGAGAAATGCTGAGACTGTGGAGAAACCCACTAGGGGCTTTCTTGGAAAACTCTGACAAGGCCTAGACATTCCCAGAGCCATCACAACCACCTCCACACCTATCAAAAGCAGCCTGCAGAGCACTGCGAACAAAATGGGCAAACTGAACCTGGTGAAGCAGTTTGTGCAATCATTTGCATGGTAGGTCTTGTATCAGTTTGTGTGACAGTTCATGCAGAAAGGCCACTGAAGCTCTTCCAGGTAGACCAGTAAGCAATAGGATCCACCCACAGAAAGCCATGGCCTCTCTAAGCTCTTCACCCACCAGAACTGACATTGCTGCCCAAAGAGAGCTCTGGTGGGAACACTCTGCCACCCAGGTGCCAGGCTGCAGGCTGTGCCCAGCTCTTACGCCAGTACCAGACAGCAGCAGTGAGGAATTCTGTGGAAGATGCATATACAGAGAGGAACTCCTCCGCTTAGTAGCAGAGCTGTAGGAGTAGGTAAGTACATTGAGGAGTATCAGGGAGTGAGAAAGAGAGAGAGAGAGATGACTGGAGTCACACCCATTGGGACAGTCCCAACAGGCAAGCAGAATTCATGACACAGGGGATTAACAACCCCGGGCAACACTACAGACTTGGTGAAGAGTGGTTGGAAAGCTGTCTGGCAGAAAATGACCTGGGGGTGATGGTCAACACTCAGCTGAACATGATCCAGCATGTCCCCAGGTGGCCAAGAAAGTCAACAACATCCTGGCCTGTACCGGAAATAGTGTGACCAGCAGAAGAGATCTTGCCCCTGTACTCAGCACTGTAGAGGCCACACATCAAATATTGTACTCAGTTATGGACCTCTTGCTACAAAAAAAGACATTGAGCTGCTGCAACAAGTCCAGAGAAGGGCAACCAAGCTGGTGAGGGGTCTGGAGGACAAGTCCTGTGAGGAGGCTGAAGGGATTAGA
The DNA here is from genome assembly GCA_013396935.1 of Baryphthengus martii. Taxonomy (NCBI): domain Eukaryota; kingdom Metazoa; phylum Chordata; class Aves; order Coraciiformes; family Momotidae; genus Baryphthengus; species Baryphthengus martii. The sequence continues at coordinate 23,632 of VWZK01000326.1, forward strand.
ATTGTTTAGGTTGAAGAAGAGGAGCATGAGGGGAGACTTTATTGCTCTCTACAACTGCCCGAAAGGAGGTTGTAGTGAAATGGTGGTTGGTCTCTTCTCTCAAGTAAGTAATGATAGGACTAGACAAAATAGCCTAAAGTTGCACCATGGAGGTTTGGATTAGGCATTAGGAAGAATTTCTGTACTGAAAGAGTAGTCAGGCACTGGAATGGGCTGCCCAGGGAGGTAGATGGTGGAGTCACCATCCCTGGAGGTATTTAAAAAATATGTAGAAGAGGCACTTCAGAACATGCTTTAGTGGGATGGTGAGGTGTTTTTTGTGCTTTGTGGGGTGAGTTTTTTTGCGTGTTTGGGTTTTTTTGTGTGTGTGTGGAGGGGGGGTTTTGTTGTGTTTTGTGTTTTTTGGGGTTTTGTTTTGCTTTGCTTTGTTTTGGTTTTGTTTTTTTATTATTATTATTATTTCTGAGTTGACAGTTGGATGCTGTGATCTTAGAGGTCTTTTCCAGCCATGATAATTTTCTGATTCTGTGATTCTGTGACTCAAGGGACAGGGGGCAATGACAACAAGTTTCTGCCCAGTGCAGCAGGAAAACTACGACATAGTTGCCATCATGGGAATGTGATGGGATGATTCCAACAACTGGAGTACTGTGTTGCAAAGTTATAAACTCCTTAGAAGGGATAGCCCAGGAAGGAGAGGCAGTGAGGTAGCCCTGTATGTTAGGAGTATTTAGTTTGTCGGGATCTTAGTGACAAACAATTCACTAGTCTGTCTACTCATCTGTGTTTTGAAAATGGTCTTTGATCTAGTAAGTAAATAGAATATACATTTAAGTTACACAACACTTCTCCAAAAGCTTTGGTGCTCCTGAGGGTGGCATGGACTTCTGGCCTACAACAAAAACAAATCAAACACAGATAAAAAGGAAAAAAAAAAAAAAAAAAAAAAAAAAAAAAAGATGTGCATGCAAAGACAGAATATATCCTGTAGCAGTTCAAATCCAGTAATTTTCAGTGATTGGTTCCAGCTTTGAAGTCTGGAGTTTTTTTTGGAAATTAGACAAGCTCAGAGTAAAAGGAAGAAATATTATATCTTTTACAACATGCTGAGTAATAAAATAATGTAATTCTCTGTTTATTAAAATAGAGTGAACATTTACTGTAAGGATTATTTGAAGAAAATGATACACATTATAAAACAGCCTACATAATAGCTAAAAGACAAACTTCTTCACTTCATCTGAACGTACCTTTTTCTTCAACCAAATAGCATCCCTCTTCTAGCTGCACACAAATTCTGAAAAGTGTTACTTTAATAGTTTCCATTTATCAGAATGAAACTGGAGTCCTTACCTGATGATTAGAATAATCAACCTGGTAGATATATATTCAATATAGGAAGTGTCACTAGTCCTCAACTTTAGGAGGCTCTGCTCTCATGCACCAAACAGTAAATCTTGAAACACTTCTTAAACAAAATTCTCAATTTGTGGGAAATTTTACCAGGTGGTTTTATGGATTATGTATGACTCCTTTGCATACAACCATACAAGTGCTGGATTATTTTGTCTTGGAATAAGTGGGCACTATGTTGTAAATATTAGTGAGCAATTAATGTATTTCATGGCCTTGATTGTTTTGGGATATTTACAGACATTCATTTACTTCCATGCTCCTGCATTTAAAAAGCTTCTGCAAACTTCACCTGGATAAAATGTTGGCCCATTTGGTCTTGGGTCATCACTTTATGTCAGGCCATCAATTTATCCCATAGTGATCCTGTAGAATTATGTTTCAATAACCATACAGGCAGCAAATGCAAATTTATTTCAAAAATTGACTTCCCTTATAAATATCCCTCTTTCTTTAAAAAGTTGTCCTTGTATTCTCTTAGAATACTGCATACAGTTCATGGTGACCGTGTTCCTCATACAACATAGAGTAGGAGATGCCAGAGGCTTCAGTTCCCTGACTTGCCTTGCCTTGCCCTGTGTCTCACTGCACACTGGTTTATTAATGCCTACAAGTTGTATCTTAGAGATTATTTCCACTGACTATCTTCATTTCAATATTGTCTCAGAATGATGTAAGCATTTGCAACATTTGGCCACACTGTACCAATCTAATATGCCTACTTATCTACATTATTGGGATAACATAGCAGGAGTTTCCATAATCTAGGAAGAGTCAAATTCAAATTGTTGCAAGTATGTCTGACAGTGTTTTTTCTTTGCAAATTCTGAAAGGCTTTGGATGTGATAATGTTACAGCTCCAGGTATCTTCTTCTATGGTGTTTTTGTCACTCCATGTTCTGGTTTCCAGTTTCCTTTTTTTATTTCCTGTTTTTCTTTTTCTCCTTTGTCTTATTCAAAATATACATAAGATGGTTTCCTTAAGAAAGAAATATTTGCAATTCTGATTCATATAGTTGTATGATTTTCTCCCTGTATTCTTCCCAAAAACATTTTCAAGTAAACATGATAAAAAAAAAAAATCTAGGCTCCCAAATTAATACCTAGAATTTTGCAGAAAATAAGTATCTGGATAGAAAACACAAAAGCCCTATAGAAATGTGACTGAATATGACATCACATCTTTGTAGGGTGTAGATAACCTGTAGAGAAGAAAGCTCTATAAATCCCACAGTTCTAGGAAAGTCATCTCTCCAGTAAATTGCCTCTTAGTAAATGAGACAGTCCATACAGGGTGCATTGCAATAGGGAATGGCACTGCAGTGTCTGTCCTCTCTCCTGATATATGACCTCAGGAATGAGACACGGGCATCACCCAATCCCAGGTGAGGCTGCTACCATCCAGCCACATCTGGAATGCGATGGTCATGGACCAAAAAGAAGGTTTTGATGCTGTGCTGAAAATGAGTGAAATATACGCCTCTCTAGGAGGGAAAGAGGGTGAAATAGGAGGCAATTAGATGAGTCTCACTTCTCTGTGGGTGAGACTTCACATATCTGCCTTATGGTGTACATACCTGCCTTTTCTTATCTGCAGGCCTTTCATCGAGCCTTCCCTCATCTGCAGGCCTTTCACCAAGATTAGATCTATTTCTTTCAACACATCATCTTTGAAATGGCTAAATTATATTGAAGAGATAGCATAGTTTTTAATATGGTAATCTTAAATGTTTCTTGAGTTACTTGTGGGTACCTGAATTCCAAGGTTTAAATGACAAATGTTTGTTTCGCCTTCATACTTGTTAGCTCAAGTTAAAAACAGTAACAGCAATAAGTTGCTTTTAATGGCCTTGTTTGGTTGAGGAAAATAACATTCAGCAAACTCTGTCAGCAAATGTTGTATGTTTTTTACCAGTGCTAAGAGAGTACTTAATTTCCAAAATTTTCTTCCTTCAGACAAGGTCATATGGCCAGCTCTGTACCTAGCCTCAAATCTCATTTCCATATTTGTGTATAAGTTCATTGAGACAAAATAGTGGAGGTAAAGATCCTGAGGGAAATGAGGAAACCAACTAGCAGAATAATGAATGACTCTTGCCTTCAGGAGAGCAGAATTCAACTTGTTCAGGGAACTGGTGGGGAGATCTCATGGGTTGCCCTGAAGGGCAGAAGGGTGTGGGAGAGCTGATTGAGGACAAAATTAGAGCAAAAGAAAGATCTGTTCCAGTGTGAAGGATGTTGAGCAGCTCTGGCAAAAGGATGACTTGGTTGACTCAGTTCAAACAGAAAAAAATGGTGGGTAGAAGGTGAAAACAACTGTGGACCACCAGAAGGAATATAGAAATACTGCCTGAGCACTCTGTGAGAAAATTATGAAATTAAAAGTTCACTTGGAGATGAATTTGGTAATAGATACGAAAAATAACAAGACTGACTTCGGTTTGCATATTATCATGAAAAGAAAGAATGAAGAAAATTTGTGTCCTCTTGCTGAGTGAGATCAGCGACATAATGGCAAAGGCAGTAGAAGAAGGTCAGTGTCTTCCTTTGCTCAGTCTTTAGTAGTAGTCTGCACTCCAGCTTTCCAGATCCTGTGCCTAGTAGCTGAGTTTAAAGGATTGTAATACTATACACTGCACAGAAAGATCAAGCTGGGAATCACTTAGGCAAATTTGACATACACAGATCCATGGAAGCAGATGGGACACACCTGGAGATCCTGAGAAAGCTGGAAAAAAAAGTCATTTTACAGCATTTTTAAAAGGTTAATGTGTTCAGTGGAGGTTTCTGAGGATTGAAAAAAGTAAGCAAACATCAAAACCACTTTTAAGAAAGGCAAAAATTTAGGCTGATTAAGGAAACTATAGCCCAAACACTCTTATGGGGTGTTAAACCTGCCACTTTCTAGAGGAACACACCCTAATTCTTTTGAGGTATTTCCCCTGTTGATTTCTATTACCTCAGAAGCCCATGGCTCACCTCCGTAAAACTTCAAGTATGCTCCAGTGTACCCAGAATATCTCAGAGCAACAGGCTGAGGGCCCTTGATAGCACTCCATCGCTCTAACATTGGTGAGTCCTCCCACAGCAGTACTCCAGGAGTGGCCTCCTCAGTGCTGAGTACAGAGAAGGACTATGTCCTTTGACTTGCAGTCTAACAGCCCTTTTTCATGCAGTCCATGATACCAAGAGCCTTCTTTGGCACAAGGGCACATTGCTGCTGCAATTGGGTGACCACCAGGACTCCCTCACACTTTTTCTGCAGAATCCAAAGGGTGAGCTGCAGAAACGCTGCATAGGAGCCTTGCAGGCTGCATGTATGCAATCACCTCCTCCAGAGCTGGGGCAGTCCTTGCAGGATGCAGGGAAGGAGACTTTAGAGGTCCTCAAGATGTTAGAAGGGGATGTTCTTCAAAAGATTATGGAAAAGTGTGAGACTCGTTGCAGGCCACCTCACAGAAGGCATAAAGGCAGGAGGATGGGATAGTTCCAGCTGCATATGGCAAAAAGAGGCCTCTATCAGAGCTGTCAAAGGGTCTCAGAGAGCTCAGAGGAGTGCCATCTGCATTATGGATAGGATCTCCTTCCAGCTCAAATAGCTGACATCCCCCACAGTATAATATTCGTAGTGACCAGAGTTCCAGTTGAACAGAAGCCGAGCTACAAAGAGGTGCTTGGTTGGTTGGAAAAGTATTACCTCTTGGGGATGGCTTGATCAAATATCTCATTTCCTTAATAAATGACTTCTTAACATTAGCATGTCTTTACTCCCTACAGAAGTAGTTTTATTAACATGTTTTAGGAAAAAGAAAAGAATCATTACATAATGATTGATGCTGGAAGAGTGCTCTGGGTGTCTTCTCGTTTCACTCCCCTGCTGTAGATGTCAGACACAGAGCAGGTTGTTCATTACCATGTTGAGACATCTTCTGAATACCTAGCAAAGATAAAGTTTCCATGGGCCCTGAATGAGCATGTCTTCAGCACCCACAGTCGGGGTGTTTGTCAAGGGGCGTGGATTGGCCTGCTCCAGTACTGGGAAGCTGCCTGATGTCTATTGATCTCTCCTTCTGCGAAGCTCTATAGGCAGAGGTCGCACCTACGGCCCCAGGACGATCAAGTGAAAGGGTCAACTGGTGGGCAGGGTCTTTGGTGGGCCCTGGGGCAGTGTCCCACCTCACCACTCGTTCCCTCCCCTCACTGTGTTGCTGTGGGGATCTGCTCTGCACCCATTCCTGGCTGCATTCCTCTGCTAGTGGGCTAATGGGTTGATAGCATACTCCTGGTAGATATCACGGCTGCTGGCAGAGTGAGCATGTAGCTCTTCTCCTGGCCCACCGCCAGATGTAGCCGAAGCAAAAGTGGTGGGAACACATGGGCATCCAGACTGCATTGCACATGGCGCCCAGGTAGATGGGACATAGCGTATCTACCAGTGTCTCCAACTGCTCTGACTGTTGCATCTGCCCGGGGAAAGCCCTCACTGCAGAGTCACTCTACTGTGGAGTCTCTCAGGCACATAGTGCCATGTCCTGTTCAAGACAGACATGTCAAGTGCTTGAGATTTTGTCATGCTAGGGATACCAGAGCAACACAAGCAGAAGAAAGTGGTGGTAGAAGGGAGGTAAGGGCCTCCCAGAGGGCCTCCTTGAGGGCTCTAAAACAATGTCAGCAACAGCTTCAGCATGGTGTAGAGGTCAGTCCCAAGGACTGTCCTTCACACCTGCCATGGTTCCCCCAGGCAGTCTGACCTCCAGCCCAAAACCATCCAGAGCTCTGTGCTGTCTTCCAGACAACCATCACCAGTTGAGCTAGCACAGGGTACTTGCACGAGGTGCTAAGGGAAGGCACAGACATCACATGGGAGGCTTCAGCAGGGCTAAAGACATTGGAACCCTCCTCCTGCCCACAGCCCTGGGACAGCCACTGTGTACAAGTGCAGCTCCCCACCAGCCAAGACCCTCCTCAAAGATACCCCTCCAGGTGGAAGAGTAGAGCCCTGTTAGAGCTTACACACCATACATGTGAACTCGTAGTAGCCCTGAGACAGAGCCTGTGTGGCTGCTGAGGAGCAGTGAGGCCAGCACAGTTACAGCTCTTACCCAGTGACATCATAGGATTCTCTGGGGATGGCCCTGAACTACCACTCAGTGAGGGAAGCAGATGCTCCAAAGGGGGAAAAGTCTGCTCTGCAGAGTGTTTGTCATCTTCTCGTGGCACTAACCTCAGGCTGGACAAGTGCTGTGATGAGACGTCAGTGGCCTTGAGCAAAATGGCCTGGCAGCAGATAGTGCATTAAAATGCAGGTGAAGGAACCCTGATAACCTCCTTGGTGTAGAAATAGTGCCCTGACTTAACTTCTCAAAAGAGTCTCAGAGAAGTTCTCACAGAACTGTAGGAAAGGTTCAGTCAGAAATGTTAGAAAGGCTGAGGTTAGAGGGAACGCCTAAAGATCACCTTGTGCAAGGACCTGCTCAAGGAAGGCCAATGCTCAATCACTCTTAAAGAAGCATGTCCTCCACTCCAGGAAGAATCTTCTGTCTTCCCATTTGTGCCTGTTGCCATGGGCCACCATTGCAGAGATTGTCTGATTTCTCTGCATGCTCCTTTCAAGGATTTATGCACATTGAAGTGTTCCCCTCCAAGCCTTCTCTTCTTCCTGAAGTGCTCAGAAAGTTGGACTACATGATCCCTGTAGGACCCTTCCGATTGAACTTTTCCCTTCCCAAACCTTCCCTTCCCAAACCTTCCCTTCCCTTCCCAAACCTTCCCTTCCCAAACCTTCCCTTCCCTTCCCAAACCTTCCCTTCCCAAACCTTCCCTTCCCTTCCCAAACCTTCCCTTCCCAAACCTTCCCTTCCCTTCCCAAACCTTCCCTTCCCAAACCTTCCCTTCCCTTCCCAAACCTTCCCTTCCCAAACCTTCCCTTCCCTTCCCAAACCTTCCCTTCCCAAACCTTCCCTTCCCTTCCCAAACCTTCCCTTCCCAAACCTTCCCTTCCCTTCCCAAACCTTCCCTTCCCAAACCTTCCCTTCCCTTCCCAAACCTTCCCTTCCCAAACCTTCCCTTCCCTTCCCAAACCTTCCCTTCCCAAACCTTCNTCTTCCCAAACCTTTTCTTCCCAAACCTTCCCAAACCTTGCCTTCCCAAACCTTCCCTTCCCAAACATTCCCTTTAGAAACCTTCCCTTCCCAAACCTTCCTTTTTTTGCAGGTGTTTGCTGGACTTTCTTGTAGTGGGGAGTGCAGCACTGCCCACTGTACTTCAGGTGTAATCTCCCCACTTCTGAACAGAGGGAAGGATTATGCCCCTTGACCAGAGTTTTTCTGCCCCCCTCACACAGGCAAGGATACTATGAGACTTCTTTGGTGCAAGGACGCATTACTGGCTCATGGTCAACTTGGTTTCCCATACCGCCCACAGAGATATTTCTGCAAGGCTGCTGTCCAGTCAGTAGTCCCCCAGCATTCACTGGTGTGTGGGGTTATTCTTTCCTAGGTGCACAATTTGCTTCTCTGAAACTTCATGAGTTATGGTTTTTAGTCCAGCCCATTCCTCCAGCCTGTTGAGGCCCTTATGGATGGCAGCAGATCCCTCTGGTGTATCAGCCACTTCTCCCAGTTTTGTGCCCCATCATCTAGATAAATAATGAAGATCTGCCCCTGGCGTACACTGCTACTGATTGACTTCTATCTAGACATTGTGCCACCCTCTAGGCTCTGTTCAACCCACCTCATTGGCTGTTCTCTACCAGCTTTTCTATGAGGAGCCTATAGGAGACAATTTTCAGTGCCTTACGGTAGTCAAGTTAGACAGTGCCTACTTCTCTTCCCTCATCTACCAAGCCAGTCATTTCACCACAGAAGGTTATCACACTAGTCAAACATGCATCCTCCTTGGTGAATCCATGCTGACCACTCCTGTTGCCTTTCTTGTCCTTCATGTGTTTGGAAATGGTTTCCAGGATTAAGTCATCCATCAACGTCCCTATGAGGACAGACTGGCCAGCCTGTAATTCTGCCAATCCTCCTTCTTACTCTTTTTGGAGAAGGAGCGAACTTTGCTTTCCTCCAATCCTCAGGCAGCTCTCCCAATTAACGTGATCATTCATTGGTTATCAAGAGACCTCACAACAAAATAATTCATGTCCCTCACCACTTGTGGCTGCACTGTAACAGGGTCTGCAGATTTCTCCTTGTCTAGCTTGCTTAAGTGTTCTCTGATCTGATTCTCATTACCAAGGCTAAGTCTTCTTTGCTCCAGATTCCTGTCTGTTCATCTGTTCACTCTGTTGTTTCTCTTTCTGAAGGATGCTATTAGTGCGCTAATTACATTCCTGGTCTTTCTGGGGGTCTCACTAGACTGAGCAATACTCTCTAAAACTTTATGATTTTGCCATGAAATGAGATCACACTTTTTTTTTTTTTTTTTTTTTT
>VWZK01000326.1:32511-48286 GCA_013396935.1 Baryphthengus martii
TGCTCCATCACAGTGTATTGAGATTCTTCCTAACATTCCAAGCAAACATTTGCTTACTTATTGAGCATGTAACTCTCCCTCTAGCTTCCATGATAGGCAGTTGGGACTTGCTAATTTGGAGATACTTTCAGCCCATCTCATATCTGAGAAATCTGCACATTTACTTTCAGTCACGAATACACCAGCGTCTCTACAGTGAGAGGCAAGCAGAGGCTTGGAGACCTATTTCATTTAATGAAGACCATATCAGATATTTTTGTATAGGGAGAGTAATTATACGAGCTGGAATTTGGACTGGTCTCTCATGTCATCTCTTCCCCTTAAACAAAAAGTACTATGGAATGTTAAGTCCCTAGATTGTCAAGAACTGCAGTAATATTCTTGCTAAAGAGTTTAGTGTCATAAGCATTTGGAGAGAAAGTCCATCTTAAAAGAGTATTCATGAAAAACATACTCTGAATACATAATTGGGAGAAATGTCACAGTAATTGTTAGAGTTACACTCACTAATTAGAGAAAACACAAAATACTATGTGATTTATGTGTTCCATCAAAACTGAACTAGGATTTCTGATATTGTATATTCACAATGAATTTTGCTTGTGTTCAGTACACAGACCAAGCTTCAATTGCAGAAATCACTCACTGAATCATCAGGATGGAACAGATGCAAGAAAACTGTGATCTTCTTGATGAGAAACAATAACAAAATAATAACAATAATAAAATATATATGAAAAAAAGATAAAGACACAAGATCAATTATTCACTGCAAATTACACACTTGGCTACCATGATCATTATAACCCCTCCACATCCTGTTATTCTACACTCCATTATTTCTGCTTACCCCTATGAAGTCTGCCCTTTTACCTTCTTGACACTCCCTCCTTTTCTAGCTGTCAAACGCTGTGTTTCATTCCCCGTTTAAAGGGTTTCTTATTTCTCCTTTGTGTGCTGCCTGTATCCTGCCATCCCTATCTCCCTTCCTTGCAGTTCCATCAGAGTAGTGGCTTTCATGCCTAAAATGGTGGGGAAAATGCTACTTTAAAGACCATCTGGCTTCTATTCACAGGGACACTATAGTGAAAACCATACCAGTTTCTTAAAACTCTGACTGAAGTGTAGAAAAATCTTCTTCTTTTATTTTTTTTTTTTTCTCCCCCTCCTTTTAAACTGAGGGATCTTTAATATTTTTTCCAAAGTTTTCAGACTGGTTCTTGAAGCCTCTACTGAAAAGCAGGAGCCCTGTATGGCTTCCATAATGAATAGTACTAAATAACTTTTAATGAATCTCTCCTTTACAGCAAAGCTCAGCACAAGAAATGATTATGCATGGTGAATTTGATATGGAGGACACAAAGGTACTAGCTTATGGGCTAGCTGCTAATTTGTTGGGGCTTATTAATGATATTTCTTCAATTTACCGTTCAGCTATCTAGGGTGCTTTTACCACTCTTATGCTATAGAACCTAAATATCATCCTCTTTGTCACTGTGAGGTACAGGAGTGTCACTCTATCCATCTCAAATGTAGCCCAAAAGTTCAAGTGACTTGCCAAAATTGGGCAGGAAGGCAATCTAGTAGCAAAGAATGAGGAAAAATACCAAAATACCTTGCTATCTACGCCAGCACTTTAAGCATTAGATCCCTCGTCTTCACAAAGCACAGAAGAGCATACTCCGCTGCAGTACACCAAATTTCATAATATCAAGCTCCTTCATGCTCTCAAGACATAGATTTACATTTTAAGGATTAATGTCACTGGGAAGGAATGTTCTTGCGCAGGCATATAAAAAGTTTGTGTTGATCCCAGATTAAATGCTATCTTTCTAATTGATGGTTTCCATAGCCTCCTGCTTACTTGCCTGTGAAGTAAGTGCATATATATTCTGTCTATAACGAAAATCCAAATTTGGGTCTGTTTCATCAAAAGGGTTTTCACATGGTTTGTGGTAGAGCCTGAAGAAGTCATGATACTGGTGTGTGACAGTGGTAAAAAATCCAGTTCTACCTCCAAACCCATGCAGATTCCTTTGCTGTTTAGATCAGATAGACCTGGTTCAGAACAGGATTTTCAGCAGCCTCGGGTCAGGACCAAGGTCCTATATGATGATGTTCAGGACAGATTATGCTGGGAATGTCACCAAAGCACTCTTGCTTTGAATGTTATCCTGTCATTCCTTGTCCCAGTGACAACTTTAGGCTACATTAAATGTATTTAAGCCAAGTAATAAAAGGGCACTGTGGATATTTTTTGATATTGTGATATTGCGCAACCATTTTGAAGCTTAACAAGATCAATACATTTGTGCTCTTTATTTATCTCATCTTCCCTGTCTGAGTGCTCAGACTGGCTCATCAATGTATAGAAAACAAGTCTGAAATTAGACTATGGAAACACAGAAACTGATATGATATGCATGGAAAGAGTGGGAGAAGCAATAGGTAATGACATCATTGCAATAGAAGAACATCAGGAACCTTACATCGGATTTTCCTTTAGTGAAGTTAATCTCACTGCATCTGAGATTTATTCTGATTTTGTTGGCTTCAGATAGAAAAAAAAGTTGAGACCTATTCATCATATCTAACATATATTCACATGTTAATGTAGGCAAATGTATCTTGCTACCAGAAAGCAGAAGTACTAGGACTTCTGGGTCTCCTCGCATTAAAAATGCATTGCACATGTTATATAGTAGCCTGTTTTTAATAGAAAATATAAAATAAATAAATAAACAAAAATACTTTGCAGAATTTGATTCAGTAAATTCTGAGAGTCTGTCTAATTTAAGCATGAGAATAGCTGTATTAAAATCAGTGATGGAAGGTTGAATAGAATGACAGCCTCATACCTCCAGTTTTGTTATCAGCTTTCTTAAAAAATCCTGTGGAAATCATGAGTTCTGCATCAAACATTTGGGAGATTTAAGAAGCTCTATAACATTTTTTTTCTGATTTCTACATTTCTAGTTTGAGAGAATACCATTATGGAACAGTACTATTCGCAGGCAGCTCAAATATTTTGAGAAACACTTCTCCAAACTTGATCATATAAACAAGGATATATAAACACTCCACTGACAGAAACTAACTCATTTGAAAGTGAACTGAGCCCACTTCTAAAATTTGCCGTAGAATTGCAGACCCTGCTGTCTGAGCAATACGTTGAATCTGCAAAGTACTTCACCTAATCATCTTTCAGAAGAAAATTTAGGATAAATCCCATAGAACTACCCAGGAAATTATTTCTGAAGCTCTCACCCCATGTGACAAAAAGCCAAACACCAAATACAACATTTTGTAGGCATCTCTGGAGTGCAAGATACAGCTGGGAAGACGACCCAGTACAGAGACACAAGAGGAGCTTCCTCATTCACTCAGTCCAAAGGCAAAAGTACTTAGGTGTTTCAAAGGCAAAATAGCAAGACCTCTAGAGAGAAAGAAAAAAAACAATTGAATGAGATTGTCTTTGCTTTCCAAATTCTACTGCACTTCAAACACCAAAGGAGAAATAAGCAAGAAAAGGAACAGTTGGTTTCACTGAAAATACAGTCAGTACTGAGCACTGACACAGTGAGTCAGTTATCACACCACCAACGAAATATTCCTGGCCAGCTGAGGTAAATCCAAACCCATGGTAACGGTTTTAGAAAAGAAGCTATTTTGTAGGGCCCAAGAAGACAAAATTTACACTAAACATTTTTCATCTCCATGGATACCTTGTTTATTAAATAGGTAGCTAGACATTAACATCTCTTTTGCAAAACCCTGTCCTTACAGCTCTGATTCCTGCTCAGGGATACAGACATACAAAGACACCGGTGAGTCAGTTCCTAATGAGACTACTCTACCTCTTTTGCAGTCTGGAAAACAGAGCTGCCCAAGGGGTTAAATGGCTGCTCTGAACGTCACACGAGGTGAAATCCAAAGGGCAGAAGGCTTTCTTCATCCTGCATGTACCACTCAATCCCCGCGTTGACTGTTTAAAGGGATCTTCAAGGAGAAGTTAGCCACTGTGCCTAGGGATGAATGCGTCAATGACGGCAGGAGGACTGAATGTTTTCATCTCCTCTCTAATCACCAGGGCACAGCCACCAGTTCTCACACACACAGGAATACCAGCATCACCTCCTTATCAATGTTCCAATCACACGAGTCTTAAATCTGCTGGAATGACAGCTTAAGACCGATGTACAAAATCAAAGTTAAAAAGTCAGCAGATGGAGGAGAGAATTTCTGTTCTTTAAGTGTATATATATCTATCTATATAGAGAGAGATAGATATTCCTTCTTCCACTTAAAACATTTGTAAAAAGTCCTATGTTTACTGTGTTACATTTTGATGGCTGAACATGATGAGTGCTGCGGTGAATAAGTTTTACATAAAAAGCAGGTCAGCCCACTCCCCCATTAGCTTGAATTAGAGATTTTTTTTATTTTTTTTTCCTTAAAATATATGCATAGAGATTGGTGAAGTGGGAAAAACGTCTGGACACGTACTTTAAATCAGTTGTCTGGTGATGGCGACAGGTGCATTTGTCAGGCCCCAGGGAGCAACACTTCTACATTCGCTTTATTAATTGAGCAGATTACATGTTTTAGGAGATCCCTCCTCCCCACCACCCCGCCTTTTCTTTGACATTCTATGGCTAAGGCAGGGAAGGGGAAAATACATTTCCTTTTGACTTTATCAAGTTATAATTAAGCATAAGGAGAGTAGAAGAATCTAACAGTAATGCAGAGGGCACATAGCATTGACAGGGTCAATTATCTTCTAGTAAGTCCTGTAATGGCAAGTATTAATAGTATGAATAATATTAATTGAATGTGAGTTTGTTGATTTTTAATTCCTGTTTTAAAGTTGTCTTCCACAGGTTGCAGACAGGATGGTGGATGATTAAATGACCCCCAACCCTATAGGATTTCTTATTAGTTTGAGTGTCCTTATAGCATTTGCTACCTATCAAGATATTTAGGATGAAGAATGCAACAACTAGAAAACCTAAGGAAACCCTGCTTAACTAGGATTTGGGATGCTTTCTGTATTAAAGTGATTTCAGCATATCTCAGTTCCTGAATAGTCAGCGACAGAGCAGCAGCACAGCATCAGGATCAAATATACCAAGATTTATCAGAACTGTATATGCATGATACATTGGGAAGTGAGGTTGTGAGGAATGACCGAAGTCACTTAGTCAAAAATCCCAGCTGGCACAACCATTAGGACCTTCCCAGAAAACTGCAGTTCATCCAACAGTTAATAATACTGCTAGGAGATTTTTTTCATTTTTTTCAGGAAGTATTCTGATAATAGATAAAAAGTAGCCCTTCCATTTCAACCATGATTGAAAAAGTTTCATATCTTCTTGTCTGAGATAGTTTCATTCATAGTTTCTTTCAGTGATTTTAACACAGCTGATTAAAGTCCAATCCTCATTTGAGGTGCATCATAATAAATCTGGAATAGCTCCAGTGCAACCAGACACCTCAGTGCAGCAAAACAGACCTGTTTTGACAACTCTCTGAAAATTCCACATCAGGAATGGTCATAGACAGAAGCAGTGACTCTTATTTACAGCAATTTTATTTAGCTTATGAACACTTCCTGCAGTTAATTAAAACTTATGTTCCAAGTTATATGCTTGGGGAAATTTGTTTATTTCCTTAGGACATTGACCAGATACTATTTTATTTAGTTTTACATGGTTACCCTATTTAGCAACAAATATAGATTAAAAGCCTTCTGTATGTTACTGTGTCTACAATGCTGCCACATTCACAGACTGCTAGTATGGCTAATTAGTGCTTCGTTGAACCCATTTCATTCATTTTTTACAGTGAAGTCCAGTGGGTGTACTAAGTGTACTTTTCCTAGAAAAGCTCACTCTTTCCAGATGACCTAACTCTGTGTCTTTCTCTAAGTAGAATCACAGGGACCAAGCACGCTTAACCAGTCAAAAGCCAATATATTTAGCTTTTGCTCCAGAGAGACTGAATAAATAACATAGATAGTTAGATAACCCAGTGCCACAAGCATGCATTTTTCATGGAAAATTTATGATCTAAGTACACAAGATGTTATGGATATACAAAAAAAAAAAAAGGCCAGCAATCCTGAGTTTTTGAAAGACAACAAAATAACTATTTAGATTCATACAATGTGCTCACTAGTGGAGGCAAGATTCTTAGGGTATTGTGTGCAAAATGCAGCACAAATATTGACTAGTAAAAAGATTGTTTACTGCTGAAGAGATGGGAGACTCATTAGTGGCATAACAGAACCATAAGCTGGCCTCCTCCAGAGGCACAGAAGTTAGTAGCAATGAAAATGACGTCTGAGAAGGACGCTGCCATCTGTAAGTTTACACATTGGATGGCTTAGGGGGGAAAAAAAGACATGAAATTATTCTGAAACCCAGATGAAAAAGTTTCTAAGAAGGAGAAGTAAGCACTTGGGAAATAGAATATAATCAGAAAATGCTTTGTTTTGGTTTGTCGTTTTGTTGTTTTTTTTTTTTGATAGAACATGGCAGTTAGTGAGAAAAAACATACTTTTTGTTTGTTTCTTTGTGTTTTTGCTTTTAAATGCCATCTTTTTATTTCCCATGGGAATCATAAAATATAAATCTACATTTTGACAATATAGTTCTATGATAAACAAAGTGTCCTAATGATTATGTCTGGACCATTTTCTCCCAAACCCTAACCCCTGTGAATTGAGAAGTGTGATATGGTGAGTGACAGCAGTCTAGGGACAGAATATTAAAATTTGAAGCCTGCAAGTCGTGTTCAATAAAAACACATCAAGGGGGATGAAACCTTTACAATTCACTAGCACATTTTACTCTACAATTTTCAAAAGGAAAGTAGCAGGGGTCTCAATCGAAGCACGTTGAAATGTTCCATCAAACACATCTCTTCTAAATGTAGCCTGACAGTGCCTGCTTCCATTTCCCATCTTCTCACTTAAATGGGTAACACATGTGTAAATGATGTTTATTTTATTGTAAATAGAGTGTTGTCTCTGCCCTTTAATATCATGGCTATGTGCTTGCACCCTTGATGTCTCCTTTAACTGCTAATGTAGTCTTCTCCTATACTCATTTATTAAGGCTGGAATGGAGGCCTCTGGCCAGCTACCCCATCCTCCTGCACAGTGGCAGGATTGATTTCATAGACTTTTTCCATCCTTAATAACTGGGTATCAAATCCTACCTTGAATATTATTTCCTCATTTACACAAGCTCTTCTCGCATTTTATTCTGTTGCATGAATGGAGGCTGGCTAAAGCTTTTCTTCATATTTAGCCTATAAGTTTTCTGTTGAAATGTGGTTCGCAATGTACTCTTCTGTTCTTGTTGAGAAACAGAGGAAGATATATGTATTCTCATATATCCCTTAAAAAAGGTGTGGTATGTTCTATGTTCCCCATCAACCAGCTGTGAAACAGACTGATTAAGGAAGATAAGATGAGGCTGCGCAAGAGACAGCTTCACCAGTGACACCCACATCAAGAAATCCAACCTATTTTACACTCCGGCTGACTTTTAGACGCACAGAAACTCTGGATTTCTTTGAGAGATCAGACCACTGATCCCTCTAGTGGTAATTTCAGTCTGAAATTACCAGTTCCTTCAGAAAAAGCAGTGGACAATTGTATCCTTAGAGAGACAGCATCTTCTGGAGACAGTTCAGCACTTCAGCCAGAGCTCAAGCACAACGGCTATTTTCAAACTGTTAGGCCACGTTTTCAAGCTCTCATGTTTTTCACTGTGCACTGGTGGCTTACCTCCACCTTAAACATCTGCCCTGAAGCCAAAGTTAATTCTTTTATTTATTTTTTTTTTTCTGTGTGAGTGATGATATTCTTGAGTTGTGTTTTGTTTTATGGCAGGAGACATGCCCTTTTCGCTGCCAACAGCCCAAATGTCTGTCCCAGCAGTGTGAATACAGTCTGCTACAGCTTCGCTTCCCCAGGGAACTTTTCCTAACGCGCTTCCCCCTTGCCATGTTTTGCTTTAGATTTCTATGACATATCCTCGCAATTTCAATGAATATAACCATTCAGAAGTGTCTGATCCCTGGTGCTGGTAGCCTGGAGGGGTGAGGAGAGACTGGCGCTGTCCTGTGCTGGATACAACCAGTTCCATCCATCTCCACAAGAGCCACACCACAGGGCACAGCTGAGACTGTCAGGGAGGCTCATCGTGTGTCTGGGAAAAGGTGTTTGAGAAATGGCAAAAAACACTGGACAGTGAGAAGGGAACAAGAGTGAGAAACGGCCGTATGAACACCGGAGAAGGAGATGGTGAGCCCAACCCAAAGCAGAGATCCTGCTGCAGCCCATGAAAGATCCTGCACCAGAGCTGCTGGATGTTCCTGAGGAAGCTGAGACCTGTGGAGAGCGCACATCAGAGAAGCAGAAAAGTGTGAGAGAGAAAGAGCAGCAGAGAGAAATTTCTAGTTACTGACTGTGCCCCCAGCATCTCAGGGCAACTGTGGGTGGGTAGAGGAGTCCGGAGACTGCGAAAGAGAGAGGAAAGGCACTGCTTTAAAGCTTAACTGTTTGTTTGTTTGTTTCTCACTACCCAAATCTATTTTAATTGATAATAAGTTGAGTTCATTTTCCCGTCTGTTTTGACAATGACAGCAATTGATAAGTGATCTCCTTGTCTTTATCTCAACACACAAGATTTCTTGTTTCTCTTTTTCCTACATTCTGTATCAGGGAGTGAACAGCTGGGTGGGAATTTGCCTGTTAGCCAGGGCGAACCTATGACAAGGAAAAAAACAAAAAAAACAAACCCTGCAGTCAGCCAGATAGAATTGTCAAGTCTAAGGTTTTCTGCATGGAATTGTTTTTTCCTTACAGGCTGTAAAAGAAACAATTTAGGTCACTACAAAGAAGTTAAGATGGAGCATAACCTGATCAGCTCTGTACACCCATTTTAACCTGTTAATTCATTCCTCATTGGTTTAGTATCTGGTTCTATGAATATTTCTGTTAATAACTTTACACACATGAATAGACCCATTAATCACAACTAAGGAGACTGGAAGGCTTTCAGATGTTTGCAAGAGAGGGTTGTTTGACTATAGAAGTTATCTTCACACAGGTTTCCTGGGTGATGGTTTCCTTTGTGACGTAAAATGAAAGGTATAAAAGATCAGGTGACTACAATTATTTTGGATGTGAAATGCTACCTAGATTTCTTTAAAAACGTAAACCTGAACCATTTGTACTGCCAAATTCTGCAAGGTTAAGAAGTGTAGTAGCCTTGGATTTGTAAGGTAACTCCTAATTTGGCATCAACAGAAAATTGATGTGCTTGAAACGAGAATGGTTATCCTCTAAACAAAAAGAGTGATGCTGTCTAGGCAATTTGGCAACTAGATATTCACTGCATCTCTTTCTGACAATAAAACAAACCTTTGTAATTTGTAATAAACCTTTACCAAGTTGTAAGCAGCCATAAAGAAAGAGATGTGACACAGGAGGGCAGAGCTAAGCAATGGCTGTAGACAGGGTCCAAAATCAAAAGTTCCCTTTAAGATTGTTTTAGTTAGATACGCTCAGATGTCATCACTTCTTTCACTCTCCAACTCCACTTGTGATAAAGTAATCAGAGGATTGCAGCTTAGTCTGACCTATTTGTACTAGACTTGTGGACTCACAGAGCAGGTGAAAAAAACGCAGTAAATGAGGTGATGCAGGCCTAGCTGTAAAAGAGAGCGGTGTACGAGACTGACAAAGTCCATCTATGTTTGCCTGCCATGCCAAATTATGTTTCCATGCTATCCTAGGATATAAACACTTCTGTGATCTAGCCCAATATCCTATAGACAATGACGTGGAAGAGACAAGAAACAGAACAGATTAATGCTTCCTCACTATTTCCTATCTTCAATCAGCACCTAGAGTGTTTATGTTTTTCTCTGTCTCTCCTTTAGAAAGGACTCTCCTTTCATTAATTTGTCAAATCATCTTTTGAAACTACTTGACGCAGTTGTCATCCACAAGTTACTGTGGCAACGTTACACAATTAATTCTGATTCATGTAAAAGTTCTTTCCTTTGTTTGCTTTTAGAACTTCCCATCTCATAATTCTGTTTGACTACCTATAATTTTTGTGCCATGAGAAACAATAAATACATATTCATTATTTTTCTTCACAATTTAGAGACCTCTCTCAATCCCGTCAGAGGTTTTTTTGTCTGAGCTTTGGTCTTCGTTCACGGAAGCAGTTTTGTGTGTTCAGTCCTGCCTGTATCTTTCTAATGGTTGTTTTTCTGAAAAGTGAAAGAGGGACATGACAGAAAGCACTCTGTGTTTGGTGTGAATGTTCCATATAGGAGAATACGGATTTTGTTGTTGTTATTATTTATTTATTTATCATCGGTTTCTGATGTGCTGTTACAGAAATACCAACATAAGTATCTATTGTGGATGCAGTTATGCCAGCATAAACTGCTTTGTGATACACGAGAAGGGGAAGAAGCTGCACCAGGATCAAGGAAAAACATTATTAAAGTCAAAGTGCATCCACTATACAGGCTGCAAAGTATCAGTAATAACAATAATAGCAATGATTCCTCTCTGTCTGAAATAAATTGTACCAATAGTTCTGTGCTTAGACTCCACACTCATACCAGCCATAAACCAGAGTCACCCAGGAAAATGTTTCAGTGTATGCTTGATTTCGACCCGTGAATAATTCTACAGATATTCCTTTCATTTTGCTGGGAGTACTCATCTGCTTTTCATCTGTACACATGCTTTGTTGGGTCAGGGCCCAAAGCATTTGAACAAATATTTATCAGATATTTCACAGAATTTTCCAGCTCTACTGGGAGCCAGATTTGTTACGCCTCTGCATGTTCTTATGCCAGGGGTGAAAATGAGCCTATTCTCTTATACTTTGAAAAAGAACTGATTTATCTGATTGGAACAAGGAGCCTGAATTTTAAGCACATTAATAACTCAGTTCTGTGTCTAGTCTGGGCACACAATAACTAGATTTGTATTCGAATAGTGCAAAGCTTTTCATCCTCATGGCTTAGTACACAGGTGTAATCCCCTACTGAATGGATTACTTTTACAAGCTGGCTTCTCTAAATAAGGCAGTGGGTACCCTTTATGGCTGTCTACATTGACTTTGCCATTCTGGGCCAAGAATCATACTTAGGCTTGGTGTGATCCCAGACCCACACTCCTTTATCCATCTGTAACGTATCTTTTGGCTGCCCAAAACAAAGCTCATTACAAATCTCATATTTTCTTCCACCATAGGATTCTTTTGTCCTTGAAGGGGTACCCTGAACTCTTGTGATTCTGCCACAGTCCCCATTAGGATACATACAAGCGGCCAAGATAGGCTCAATATGCATTGCAAGTAGGTTCTGGTTTTCAGTGGGGATTTGAAACTGAAGTTTCTCCATCACCATTTCCTAGAAGTGGATCCAAAGTTACACCTAAGAGCAGGCTGGCATAACATGAATGCAAAGCGATTTTTGGACACAAACTAGAGCTTCAATTAGCATTTAAAATGTGGTGGAGAAGGTAACTTGGGTTAGTTAGTTATCCTTCCTTGGGGAGCTCTGGAAGCAGTCCAAATGTGTCTTCAAACTCTTGGGTAGTTACAGTAGTGGGCAGATGTATATGTACTTTTATAGACTCAGGCTCACTTTTGGCACCCTGTGGCTTGTGTGGAGTGAAGTGCTGACTTCTGTCTACATATCCAAAATATAGTGGGAGTAATGGCCTTGTATCTTTATGATTCATTAATGACTTAGGACTGCATATATATGTTAGCTCCAAATGTCAAGTATACAGGTTAGATTTTTAGCATCCATCTGCCCATTTCGTTTCACTTATTATGCCAATCGTTCACCTCCCCTTTAAATATTTTTAATATCTCCTCAGTAGCCTAGTTGGTTATTCCTTGTTATACCCAGAGTTCCTCACATCTAAGGTAATATTATTATTTCAAGTTTGTCAAGTTTTTGCTGGAGTTTTTTCATTGTCCTGTGAAAATAAAAAGATTCTACTTTTATTTACTGTTTTTAAAAAATGTTTTGTTGAAGGTGAGTTCCATTTGAGCGCAAGGAATTACGTTTAATTCAATGTTCCCATTACTTTCCAGCCATCATTATCTTGTCCTTTTGCTCATTAAAACAGGCCTAAATGCTCTCTAGCCAGTTTCCATGGATGTATTCATACAAGTACTCCTATTCTCCGCACTTTCTTTGGCTACCAGTAATTTGCAATGCTTTATTAATTTATTTATTTGCTATTATTGTTATTTCCCACGTGTGGTTGCTGGGCTGTTAAAGGAGATTCTCGAGGTCTCGTTCCAGCAGAAAAGTTAAGCATGTTGTTGATGAAGACTGGAAACAAAACTGTTGCTAGGATTCAGCTGAGTGAAACGGGGTGACGAGTTGGGGGGGGATTTAAAAAAAGAGAGTTTGGGATATTGCCAGGGGGTTTTATCCAGCTTAATTGCTTTCTGAAAAATGAGGTAATAATAGTGGGACACTGGACAAGGAGTAAAGATTTTTTGCTCTAATGTCTCAAATACAGGTTTTCAAACTGAGAAGTCTCAAAAGATTATATTACAAACAGAATTATTCATTTGGGGCTGCGATATGATAGCCAAGGAGCTTTCCTTCATCCTCTGCTCTAAACAGAAATCATCTGATTTCTATTAAGTTATCTTTTCTTTTGCTTAAATGTAAAGCATCACTTTCTTTCCCTTCAAAAGGAACAGAACTTCTTTGTTTCTTGATTTCCTTTAAGACTATGGGGATGTCCTGTGCAGGGACCTACACTTTTTTGTTCGTTTGTTTTTTTTGTTTTGTTTTTTTGTTGTTGTTGTTGTTGGGTTTTTTTGCTTGTTTTTTTTTTTTTTTGTTTTTTTTTGTTAGTTTTACATCTCGTGATGATGTGGCTGGAGTCTGGTGACAACACTTGTGAGGCTGAATGTCAGAGTTTGGAATTGCTGATTTCCAGTGTCAGGGAAAAACTAGATAGATAGACAGATAGACACATTTTTTCACCTCAGTCTTCTCGTGAAAGATATTGCACCCGCACTGCCCAAGTTGTAGGAGGCAAAGGTGAGGACTGAGAGAATGAAGAATTGCCCACCGTAGGAGAAGACCTGATTCAAAACCATCTGCAGAACCTGAAGGTCCAAAAGTCATAGAATCATAGGGGCTGGAAAAGACCTCTAAGATCATCAAGTCCCACAGTCTACCCAGTATTATCACGACCACAAAACCATGCCCTGAAGTCCCTCATATATATGTTTTTTGAACACTTGCAGGGATGCCGACTCTAACACCTCCCTGAGTAGTTTATTCCAATGCCTCATCACTCTCTCAGTATAGAAATTGTTCCTAGTAGCCAATTTAAATCTCTCCTGACACAACTTAAGGCCATTTACTCTCATCCTATCACTAATTATTTGGGAGACGAGACCAACAGCCACCTCACTGCAACCTCCTTTCAGGTAGCTGTAGAGAGAGTTAAGGTCTCTCCTCAGCCTCCTCTTCTCCAGACTAAACAATTCCAGTTCATTCAGACACTCCTCACAAGACTTGCACTCTAGATCCCTCTACCAGCTTCATGGCCGTTCTCTGGACCAGCTCCAGCACTTCAATATCTTTCTTAGGCTGCGATGGCCAAAACTGAACACAGTGTGGTCTCACTACTGCTGAGTACAGGGGCACGATCCCTTCCCTGCTCCTGCTGGACACAATATTATTGATGCAAGCTGGGATGGTGTTGGCCTTCTTGGCCACCTGGTCACACTGTTGGCTCATGTTCAGCGAGCTGTCCACAAGCACCCCCAGATACTTCTCTGTCCAGCAGCTTTCCAGTCACTCTTCCCCAATCCCATAGCATTGTTTGGGGTTGTTACAACCAAAGAGCAGGATCTGGAACTTGACCTTGTTAAACATCATACAGTTGACTTAGACTCATTGATCTAACATGTCCAGATTCCTGTGAAGAGCCTTCCTACCCTCAAGCAGATCAACAGTCCCTATCAATTTGATCCCCTGGTTATCCTCTAAGTGCTGTGTAAGTGCACGCAAGGTCAACCATTTCATAATCTTCTGTGGTGCTGAGGTCAGGCTGACAGGCCTGTTTTTCCCTGGGTCCTCCTTCCAGCCCTTCTTGTAGATGGGTGTCATACTGACAAGGATCCAGTCATCTGGGATCTCCCCTGTTAACCAAGACTGTTGATAAGTGATGGAGAGTGGCTTGGCATGTTCCTGCACCAGCTCCCTCAGAACTCTTGGGTGGACCCCATTCAGCACCACAGACTTGTGAGCATCCAGTTGGCACAGCAGGTCCTTGGGATCTGAGGAGTTGCATCTGTGGATCTTGAGGGAAAAGGCAGATGAAGTTGCTAAGCCACTATGCATAATTTTTGAGAAGTTGTGGCAGCCTGGTGAATTCCCCACTGACTGGTAGAGGGGAAATATAACTCCCATTTCTAAAAATGAAAAAAAAAAAAAAAAGACAAAAAAACCTGGGCAACTACAGGTCAGTCAGACTCACCTCTGTGCCTGGCAAGATCGTGGAAAGGCTTCTCTTGGAAGATACTAAAGGACATGGAAAACACAGAGGTGATTGGTGACAGCCAACATGGTTACACGAAGGATGAATAATGCCTGACGGATATGGTGGCCTTCTACAACAAGATTACAGGGTTGGTAGATAAAGGAAGAGCTGCCGATACTGTCTACCTGGACTTGTGCAAATCATTTGACACTGTCCTGCACAACATCCTGGTCTCTAAATTTGAGATACATGAATTTGACAGATAGACCACTCAATGGATAAGGAATTGGCTGGACAGTCACACTCAAAATGTTGCAGTCAACAGATCAATGTCCAGTGGAGAACAGTGATAAGTGTTTTTTCTCAAGGGTCATTTTTTGAATCAGTGCTGTTTAGCATCTTTTTTTGACAATAGGGACATTGGGATCAAGTGCACTTCCAGCAAGTTTGTGGACAACACCAAGCTGTGTCATGTGATCGATACACTGGAAAGAAGGGATGCCATTCGTAGAACTGGAAGTAGTATAAATACACAGCAGTTGGTTATTTCTGTAGAAGCCTTTCGTTACTGAACAAGATGATAGAGGCAACTGGAGCAAGTCACGAAGGAAAGTACTTTCCCTTTGGAAAATTGTATTATCAAACAAATTTAATGGTTATGACACAGGTTGGACTGACAACCCAGGAAAAGAGGAGCCTTCAGTTAACCCTGGCAGTCCAGCCACTTTACAGGTGCAAAGCTGCAACAGGCATCAATGACAGTAAGGTAGTCTCCTGACCCATGGGCTTACAAACCTACGTCAATCTGAAGGATAGACAGGAACTTCACTAGGATTAGGTTCAGGTACTACTACAAATTTGACACAGGCAAGTTTTAAGCTTAGTGACAAAACATGGCTGAAGTCATATTTACCACCTTGACCTGCTATGATAGAGGAGGTCTTGATTATGTTGGACTTGTAGCCTCCACAATGTTGAGGGACCTTCTATGATTAACACAAATCCTGCAATAAAGCTCGTATTTGTTTTGAAAAAAAAAAAAAAGTCTGAAGGCATAAAGGCTTTCCTGAATATGTGTAGATTTCCAAGGATCAGTCAACTATACCAAAGAATCATTCAAATACAAATTTTCTCTTGGCTTCTGGAACTTTTGCCTCCATTTTCAAAATGCAACTCTTGGGAGAAAAAAAAAAAAAAAAAAAA
>VWZK01000327.1:0-87588 GCA_013396935.1 Baryphthengus martii
GGTTGCTCTCGCCGCCGTCCCGCGTCCCTGAGATGAGGGGCGCGGCCGCCCCTTCTGCAGTTTTCCCGCCGCCCGGAGCTGGGGAGGGGGCCGCCCGCCGACTGGCCCCCGCCGGGAGAACCGCGTCTCCCAGGCGGTGAAGCGGCACTAGCGTTGCTGGGTTAGTTTCTTCTGAAGCCGTCTTGCTTTAAGCCGGCACGGCCTGGTTTCCAGAAAAATCAAAATTATTAATTCGGAAGGGGTGGGCGGCCCCTTCTTGGGGGGCTGTTAATAGGCACCTCAGCGGAATAAGTGGATGGTGTCTCTTCGGCAATAAGCAAACTTGCTGTCAGACGTGCAAGGTAAATAAGCTGGAGATAAAATAAAGGAAAACTTGTGTAACTCTCTTCCCGTAGTCCATGATAGTATTCTCTGGATTCTTAGATTATATAATTGTCTAGTAACTGCCAAATTATACAGTGCCAACAGCATCGTTCGCAAATATGTGTGAGGAAGGAATTCATTTATATTGAAAATCCTGAATTTGTAGAAAAGATTTTTCAGGGTGTTCTGTTTTCCTCATCCTTGACTTTAAACCAAGCTAATGCTAGTTTCAGTAAATCTGTTTTTCAGTAATTAGCCTGTTATGCTCGGTAGGTCAGGGAAAGTGCTTGGAGAAAAGGCTTCTGTGCTTTCCAGTGCGTGATGCGAATGTTACGCTGTGCAAATGTGTGGAAGGTTGGTCCAAGCTAATGGTGGGTACACATGTGGGGGGGGTGGGGAAAGACTGAATGTCGGATTGTTGCATGTTGCTTATGGAGCCTCTGCTGAGCTTTAGGGATCAGGATGAGCGTGGTGGCTTCGGTTACGCAGCTACATGGCCAGCATCCTAAAGGAACGAAGTCTTGTAAAAGGTTTGTCTTCGAGGTTAACAGGTATATGTTTACCATTTAATTTTTAGATTAAGGTGGTGGGCTAGTTCTTAACCGAGCCTTGAAAGAAAGGTGCATCTTGGAAGAGCAGATTCCTGTCCCTCTATGGTCAGTTCAGGCTTCTCTTGGATACGTAAACAGAGCTCTGATAATGGTTCTGTACCTCCCTGACAGAGGGTATGTCAGGCAGGACTGCAGTGAGATGTTCGAGCCTTGGGCTTTAAATTGCTCTGCATGTATCCTTGTCCCATTTCCAGACAGGCTCAGATCTCGTTTAACCACCCAAACACCTCAAAAAAGAAAATAAATTAAAAAAATTCAGCACCTCCCAGCTCCAGCTGCGACATTTCTAGCAAACTCTTTTGATGATTAACTGAGAGATGAGCTGTTCAAAAACTATTCTTTGGCAGGAGGTACTGGTCGTGTCCTAAGCATTAGGGTCTGAATATTATGCAGTTTTTGTTCTGGGTTGATAGAGAGGAAATATTTTAATATTTGCCTGTATAGCACTTTCCAGTTGAGATTTATTTTTTTTTTTGTTAGGTGGTTGGGGATATGTTGATTTAGTCTTCAGGGATCCCTGTTGTATATTAATCTTGTTTTATGGAATAAATCTGATGCACCTATCACTTGCTGATTTTAGTACCTGAAGTTAATCATCAAACATGCAACATATTCAATATTATATTTCTTCACTGAAGAAAAGTCATTCATTTTAAATGAACGTGTCTGATATTTATTTGTTGGAAGCCTTTTGAGACTCATGGGAATGTTGAGTCTTGTTTACACTGATGAACTATCTTGCTTCATTTTCTGGTTTGTGTGTTGATTTGCTTGGCCTGTCTGTCTCCTAGACTCCTGCTCTTTGTCACATGCAAGACCTTATACCCAGCTTTTGCCAAGCTTAGAGATGTGTCAAGGATTTTTAAAAGAAGTAGCTTAGTGAAAGTAAATCCAGCAACCTGTTGTCCTATAAACAGCCAGAACTAATTAATCAATCATGGAAATATCCCCTCATCCTGCTAATATTAACTCCTCATTGTGAAAGAGTTCAAATAGCAAAGAACAGTTGCATCAAGAGTTTGGAAGTGTTTTTGGAATTAAGTTGAAAATGGTTTGGGTTTTTTTCTTTCATGTGTAAGATGGTTTCTTTTGTGTTGTGTTTTGTTTGTTTTTTTTTTCTCCTGCTCTGTGCCTTTTTCCTCCCTTTGGTTATGGCTTGAAATCAACAGTGGAGGTGTTTTGCAGGCTGTGTACATTGTCAAGCATTTCAAGTATGCCGTGCATCTGTGGGCTACCGTGTTAACACTTTCTAAAAGCTCTGTTCCTGGTAGAATGGAATTTTGGCTCTGTGAGTCTCCAGTTACTCATTTGCTTCCACTATATACAAACCTGTCGCTTTGCAAATCGACTTGGATGCTTCTCTGTTCTTTTTCAGAGGAGAGAATCTCTCAAGAGAAAGAATGAGAAGAGCTCAAATGACTTAGCCAAGTAAAAGGAGGATTCAGAGTGAGGTGATACGATTGCTGAAGGACCTAAACATCCAGAAGGAAGGAAGTTATTTAGGCCCAAAGGCAATCTTGACACAAAATCAAACGGATATATATTGGCCATCTGTTGTACGTTGGAATTCGGAAACTTTCTAGCTATCAGAGGTGGAAGGTTCTGTAACCTGCTCTCTAATATTTGATTCCCAGAATCTCTTGCTAGTTTTGAAATACTGAAGCTTAACACTTTTAGGAATGAGTAGATATGATACTTTGACTTCCTGGCAGAAAGGAAGGGGAAGGGGAGGAAATGAAAGAAGGGGCTGGATGATTCAGGATGTCGTGCTTTCCATTCCTGTCTTGTCCTCTGTCTTCATCCTTATTTGGCAACGGGAACTCATCGACGAGATTAAGAAAAAGCTTAGAGCATGAAGTGGAGGGCTTTAAGAAGTATGTATATGAGGTCTGCTTCTCACTTGCATGACTTCTTTTTTAATTTTTCCCTGTTGGGGTAGTATGAAGGAGAACTAGGGTACTTGCAATTTAAATATATATATACACTGAATATTTCAATGGAAATCTCACAACCTTTTCTCTGACAGCAG
The DNA here is from genome assembly GCA_013396935.1 of Baryphthengus martii. Taxonomy (NCBI): domain Eukaryota; kingdom Metazoa; phylum Chordata; class Aves; order Coraciiformes; family Momotidae; genus Baryphthengus; species Baryphthengus martii. Next base: position 3,004 of record VWZK01000327.1, read on the forward strand.
TTTTTGTTATTTGTAGCAATTACTTTATTTGTGCAGAATGTTGTGGTTCTCTCTAGGACCTTCCAAATCCCTCGCTGGACAGTAGAGACAACTTGATAAAAGATTTCCCTATGCTGTGAGCTTCACTTCTGTTTTTGACACTTCCTGCTGAGGAGCAGTTGCACAGAGAGAGTTGACCCCGATGCTGCTGCTCTTGAGCTTTGTGTTGCTTCGAATCATCGGAATGAAACCTAAATGACACTGGCCAGCTGCAGGTTTAATTCCATTCTGATACTTTTGGAGCTGCACAGTTATACCTGTGCAGAGATTTTGCAGGGGAAACAAGCCTGAAAGAAAATTTGTAAAAGGAATACTTCTTTTGACTGAACGTGCTGGGATCGTTTCCTGTCTTAGTTGCCAAAAAAAACCAAGAACAGAATCTTTGCTTTCTGTGCCTTTCAAACTTTTGACTGACTCCCTTTGACTACCTGACAGTTGTTACCCAATTTCTGTGTTTCTCTAAATCCAAACTCGACCCAGACCATGAAGTAGAAGCTCTGCAAAGAAGCAGGAGGGTAGGTTTCAAGATAATGCTGCTGGCTGTATTGGAGTAAGTTTTTTCTTCACATGAAGAGAAGGTTGCTTCAGGTCATCCTTCTATTGCATCTTTGCAAAAAAAAAAAAAAGTAAGCAGAAGGAAGGGTCGTATTTATATTTCAATGTATATAAATTGATATTTAATGAGATTCAAATAGCTGCTTGATCATTTTTTAAAGCAAGTATCTAAACATGATTAAGTTACTTAAAGTGCTTTTGGACGGGATGGTGCAAAATGCAAGAGTTTTATAGTTACAGCCTTGTAGTATAAAGGTTTTTGGAGAAATCAGTACTTTTTTCTTAATTCATCAAAACTTATTGTCAGTAAGTTAGAGTGTGTAATGAGGTTTGAAGTATTCCACTGATCTCAGGGAAGTGCATTGCAATTTTAATTAAAATGCCTATGTCCAGAAGTAGGCGTGTAGAAAAAAAAACTGGGAGGACAAGGCCAAGCAAATCTCAAATGTGACAGAGACACAATATGAGGTAGCATGAGCAGAGCAAGATGTTCTTGAGGAAAACCAAGGACAGTATGAAAGAATGCTTCTGGTTTATGTTTAATTAGGTAAAAATGTAAACAAACTAGATAATGGAATTCACATCAAGAGCTAGGACTTTGAGAGGAATTTAGGAAGATGCCGTCTATAGATTTTCACCACATTGGGAACCGTATTTTTTTTTTTTTTTGAAACTGTATTTTATTCTTTATGGGCACGGCCTGAGAGTCCAAAGGCAACTGAGAGTGGAAACAGGTCATCAGGCATGATGCTGTTACTGGTGGTCCTTCCACCCGTGAGGAGCAGTTCTGGGTTCTCAGTTATTGAAAAGAAATCTTGATTAATGTACATCTGGGCCTTAGAACCACTCAAACCAAAGAGCAATTTCGCAGAAAGGAATGACTTGCAAATTCCGTTGATAGGTTTAGCACTACGGCGTTACATTCTCAGCTTTTTCTTGTTTTTCATTGTGTTTATTTTGTTTAAAGTGCATTTAAGGAAGTCCCTGAATAGCTGGCATGACCTCGGAGTACAACTGCCTGTGTGTGTTAGTCGAAGAATTTGGGAGTTACGCAAAACTGGTTTGAACTTCAATTTATACTATGATTTGCAAAAGAAGGAGTTGCTTGCTTACTTACTATGCATCTTGCAGTGTTCATGTTTTTCAATATCTTTCTCAAGGGAATTTCACTTCGGGCCTTGTAGGAGTTGAAAGGCGGATTATATCTCAGCATCTGTAGTGTGGGGTGCCTTGTAAAATGGAGTGGTGTGCGGGGAGCAGCAGAACCACTGGGATCTTTCCCAGAAGACCTTGTTCCAAGAGGATTTGTCCTCCACGGACTAATCTTTGTCAGTTTTCTTGGATGTTTGTTTAGATGAAACAGAAGGAAGTTTTTTTTCATTGTTGGGTTTGTTTTTTTTTTTTCACAGAGTTGTTAAACTTAGTGCTAGCGGGGTTGCTTCTGCCTTTGATTTTAAAACTACAAGTTCTGAGGAGGAATAGCCCCTCCGTGCAATTTCTTTGACTTCAGGGGAGCTTTGTATGTGTGTGGTGGTCTGGAAGATTAGGTCCTGGAATTTTGTGACTACTCTGGTCAGATTGCAGGTGCATTGAATATGTAAGTGGAATAACTGCAAGCTTACCTTTTTTTTTTCCATCCCCTACTAATGAAGGATTGACCAAGTTAGCAAATACATGTGGCAGGAGAGAATACATTTTAGGCCAGCGATTATAAATGCTAGAGAATTCTTAGAAAGCTTAGAGCTTTTTCTTATTCACTAAATATTCTGAATTTAGATTAAAACACACTCACTCCGTTCTCTTTCAATGTGCATGGGCCTGCCTTAGTCTTTCACCAAATTAGAAACAATATTTTAATAACACCTAATAAGCTAATATGATCTGTTATGAGAAATTTATGGAAAGCAAAAGCCTCCATCACGTTACTGACTTTTTATATTATTATTTCTGAATGCATATGCTGAAAAAAATTGACAGCTAAGTGAGGATACACAGCTAGTGCAGAAATTAATGCAAGTGGCAAATTGACCTGTGCTGTTCTTACTTGATAGGCAGCTTTTAGTTTACAACTGTGGATGTAGGAAAGATTTTTAAGACACTTAACAAGATTTAGTATTTATTGTTACCTCAGTATTATGTATTTACACTTACATTTAAGCATAAGAACAGTAATAGAGTCATCCTTTATTATGATGTGGTCTTATTTCAAAAAGCCTAAATCGGTTTAGTGTTAAATAAACTGAGTGGAAAAATAAATGTTGTTGCATTCCCATGAGATGATAGGTTAGGAAAGAGCAGGCTGTAAATACGAATCCAGCCACCTTGTAGCTCTCTTTCTGTCCCTTCCAGCTCCAATTCTGTACATGGTCACAAAGGGGTGATTTCACAATTAAATATGTGCGAGATCTCGCTCCTTCTGAAGTCCTCTCCTCTCCTGAGAACTTACCCACCAAAGCAGCTCAGATTCATTTTCAGAGAGCTGTCCTCTTGTGATTGCAGCAGCCTTGATGGAGCCACGTGGTGAACTTAATCGGGGAAATAATCTGGCTGAAAATGTGCAGTGGTTTTTTTTAGTTAATTTTTAAATGGATCTGTTACCTGAACTGGTTACTGGCCAGGGGCAGAATGAGGCAGAGCCCCCTCCTTTGAGAAGGAGCCCAGGCTTTTGCAGGATTAAGTGGCAGTATGCTCAGGAACTGAGAGATACTATTGAAACCTACTGAAATTCAGTAATTACAACAATATTTTTTTGAGTAGCACATCTTTTAATTGAACAGGCTCAGGTCTCTGTCTCAAGAGGAACAGATTACCTCTGAGACCTCCCAGTGTCACTGAGTAGCTGAAGAAGGCTTAAAAATAATAATTAAACGGGTTGAAAGAGACAAGGTAAACCCAGCACGTTGTTATTTATTTGGCATAGTAACGGTGCTACTGTTGTTAATTTGAGAGAAGGGCGTTAAAAGAAAAGCAAAGACACACAAAAAACCCCCAGAATATCCAGATGAAAATTGTGGGGAATTTCCATGAGACAGGAAATACATCCGCCCGTTACTTTAAGTGGATAGTGACTGAAGATTTCAGTGTATACAGGACACATCCTCTGAAATGAACAGAGAAAGGAGTTTTCTTCTATGTACAGTAAAGCTATATGCTCCCTTTAAATTCTCCATTTTCCGGTAAAAATGCTTCACACACACTGCCCTGCTCTTCTTGCCTGTGCTACTCCTTTTTTTTTTTTTTTTTTTTTTANCCTTTTTTCCTCCTTTTTTTTTTTTTTTTTTTTTTACAGCTGCATTTGTTCTCCCGTCATTGCCCTGGGGACTGACTGGGCTTTATAAAGTGCACTGATTCCACTGCCAAAGCACAAAAAATGTCTCTCCGAGGAAGCAATTTTAGTTGGCAACATTGGCTTCCAACTTGGTTTTTGGGGGAGCAGTTCCTTTCTTCCAAAGACTTTTTAATTAACGATTTTTTGAAGGAAGCAGTGAAGTGTTGTGGTTTTCATTTTGTTGTGTATTGTTGTTTGGTTTTTTTTTCTAAAGACTTACTAATGTGTTGCTAGAACTTAGTAATCAGATGATTTCTGCTGTGATATATGTTCAATATTACTTAGACAAATTCTTAATTCTACCCTGGAACAAATGTGGAAGGCTCTCAGCCAGTTAGTGCCCACAGGAATTGAACAACTGAGGAAGGCCAGTTCACTGTTCAGTATCTCTTGGCAAACATCTGTTGGGAAGCCGTTGTCATCCCCACTCTTGTCTGAGCAGGAGGAGAGTGAATTCCAGCAGAACTTCTGCCGCCTGGCAGCTGAGGACTTGGAGTTTCACCTGGATTTGGCTACCTCACTGGCATCCAGCAGAAGGACGTCTACAGTGGTGTCCTGACTGCGTGACACATGCAAAAGGAGTGAAAATGGAAGCAGATTATTTACTTGACAGCCTGAGCACTAGGACAGAGAGATTCCAGCAGCGCAGGATTTGTGGGATGAACAAATACCTTTGTCAAAATCTACTTAGGAGGTTTTAAAACAGTTGAAACTTCCTGGCAGCTCTTCCTTCTTTCAGTGTTTTTTTTTTTTTTTACAGCTGTGCTGTGCGTTTCTAGAAAACTTTTTTTCCATGAGAAGGGGAGATGAGTCAGCAGATTTCATGTAACATATGCAGAAAAATTTTAGAAAATATTATTCTGTCTGGCTATAGCTATGTCTATGTATTTTTATGTGACTATTTCCATATGTATTGGTGCAATTTAGATGTATATTAAGTAAAAAACTATGAATTTCTTCCACTGAATGGCTATACTGGCAAATGCTCTGTGTTTCTACAATCTATCCTTCTGAAATACAGGCAAGGATCTAAACCTTCCATCCATGGCTTTCTCTGAATCCCAGTTATGTGGTTTTTTGTTTTTTTTTTTTCATATTTTCATCTGCACATTCTGGCAATTCTCTTTCCCAGTCCCTGATGCCTTAACTGCAGCTTTTGATGAGCTTGTGCTTCTTGCTCAGCTCTTGCACAGGAGGTGTCTCAGTTCTAATCCTGGCCTTTTCATGGGCTGTGTAAATGAATATTGTAACTTCATCTTTTTCATTATTGTAGTCTCACTCGCTCGCTCTCTCAAAGGCTGTGTAGCTACCACATAAGGGACTTGTGAAGATACCGTTACCATTACTATTGCACCTATTTATCTCTTGGTTTTGTCAGTAACTCTCAAGTTCAGGGACATAAAACAATGGAAAAGCAGGACTTGTGTAAACACTTGTGTATGATGATCAGAATTTTACAGTTTCTGTTTATCCTCTGTGTTGCATTTCAGAGACCCGAGAAATAAATTCCTTTTTCTGTCCATAAGGAAGTGATAATTGCCCCATGGTTCTTTTGTCTTGGTCTCGTGTAGTTCTGGCTAGGAAAAATTAGTGCTCAATGCACAGATATTTGTGAAAGGGAGATCGAGAAGTTGGATTTCTGGTTCTGGAGATTCAGCTCTTGAATTTCTTAATTTGAGATGGCAAAGTTTGCGTGTGGGAAAACTTTTCGATTTCAAGGCTGCAGTAATTCCTGAGGAAGGCTTTGAACTGAAGGGGTGGGGGAAGCACAACAAAAACCAAACCAAAACCACAACAAACCACCAGTTGCACTTTTTAGCAGTAAATACTCAAAAAGGAGGGTGGAGCCTTGCTGGGGTCACCTGGGATAGAGAGCTGAGACTCCAGTGGTGGCTGGGAACAGCTGCAAAAAAAAATCTGGTAGGAAGAGAGGGGCACCCAGGGCATGAATCTGATAGATTCAAACCTGCACTGCTTGCATCTGTGGCTTTACTCTCTTTGCTGAACTCTGTCTTCAGTTCCAGCGTGTTATTTGACGTACTTCAGCTTATTTAAGGAAAAATCGTTGGAAACATTTACTGGGATAGTGGTTAGGCTAAAGCAAAAGAGAGAGGAAACTTAAAGCAAAGATTCCTACCCAACAGCTCAGCCTATAAGGAGTTTTCCAAGTTGTTCCACTGGTTGGAGACTCGACAGGAGACTTGAAGGCGTATCACATATTTTCTTCTTTAAAATACATTCTGTTTAGCTTTAGAAAAATGAGAATTCTTACATTGAATTGGTCTAGCAGGGTTCTTTTTTGGACAGAGCAATACTGTCCTAATTTATTTTTTTTACCTCCAAATATGCCATGTCTATTGGGTTGTGAGGGTAGGGCAGTATTTTCAGAAGTTAAAATTCACGTTAGAAATAAGCAGGTTATTGGGCAATTGTATATCCCACCTGAAGGGGACAGTTATTATGAAGGACTTCTGACCTACTGCAAGAAGTGAAAATATGCGGGAGCTGAAAAATACACTATTTTTCCCAACCAAGACTCTTGCACATACATCAAATTTGGGTCTTTTTGAGGAGTTGTTGTTTTAACTGCAAGTTTTATGAGGCTATACTGGAGTTAGCTCGAACAGAGACCTGTGCAGTCAGCTGTGAGACTACTGGATTTACTTCTATCTTCCTTCCATGTTTTTCTGTCAACTGTTCTTCACTGAAGGAAAAGTTAAATAAAAATTTGTCTTCTTGCCCGGCTTTGGCACACTCGTGCAAACTAGTAGTCTCTTTGCAAAACCCCAGAGTGTCTTCACGTTCCTTTTACTTCATTTCAGCTCCCTGATTGAGGTTGTTCATGGAAATTATGTAGTGAGCTGCCTACTTGCTGCTCTGAATTGACAGTTGTGTAGGCTTGGGGAAAGCGTTACTGGTGCTGTTCTGCAAAAACAACCCCCAAGCCTGTATCCTCCTGTGACAGGAGATCTGAAAGTGAATTTACTTCTTTATGCTTTCACTCATACTAATTGTTCAGCTTGCAAAACTGAGAGTAATAACTTTGAACAACTGTTTGACAAATTACTGTTAAAGACCGTGTCCAACTTTTTTTTTTTTCCTTCTACCGCATATTTTTTTCTTCTCTTTCTAAAGGAGACTTCAGGGTTGAGTACAGCTTTAATGTAGCCTTTAGGGTTGAGTATATGATTAACTTATCACTAATGTGAATTAAAAATCACCATGATTTGCAGTATTATTAGTATGAATCAAGAATAAGGATTTATTTTCTGGTTTTGTTGTGGCGTTAGGTACGAGCGGACTAAAGGCAGCATTTTGTTCCTCTTTACTCATTCAAAGAGAGCAAGTACACTCTAAAATGTTAATGCATCTCTCCCAGGAGTGCCTTCTTCAGTGCTGGGGTGGCTGCCCCTAGAAAGCATGAACTGAGAAGTCTTTTTCTTGCTTTCTGCCCCTCTCTGTGTGCAGGGTCAGAGCACTCTGCAGAATCTGTTATTCCTCCCTGCCCACCCTCTGTGTAGGAAATACAGGTTTGCTCAGTATCCCCTAACACGGACCTGCAGTGCTCACCTCTGTCTCATGCACGGGTTTACCAGTGGTTATAAATCATGGGGGCTTTGATGCTTAAAAAGGAAGTTAGAAAGAAAACTGAAAACCAGACTTTAAGGGAGCAGTACGACAGGCTCCAAGTGAGCTGTTAACCTGGTGAAGGGGTGGCATTTGTGACATACCTTGTCCATTCAGGAGTTTGGGGATCAGACCACGTACATCTCTGGGGAGCAGAAAACATCATTCGGTCCAGCAGTAACTAGAGGCGTTGCAGGTCTTTCCTTGTTGCCACCCAGTATTCATTTTTTTCTAAACATCCACTTTTGGCCTTTGTAAGGAGGTGAGGTACTGGGGTAGGTGAGACAGTTTTGAAGGTCTTGGGTGAGCTGCTCTGCAGGAGAGGTGGCATGGAGGCTGAGAAGCTCCCAGTATCCCATGGTGAGATTCTCCTTGCAAAACCTTTCTCGCTTCTGTGCTGTTCCACAAACTGGCTGCAGAAGGAGTGGATGTGGGTTCCCGCAGGAAGTCACAGTGCAGTTGTTTTCTGGCCTCAAAACTGGGGGTTTTACAAAGTGTGAATTGACAGTGATAGAGGCAGAGTTTCTCCGTGCGCATTAGAGGGTCAGTGTTTGGTGGGGAGCTGGGGTGTGGTGGTTTGATATTGTTAGGAGACCACACTGATTAAAAAGAATGTAGAACAGAACTTGAACTTTTTTGAGGCTACAGAAGCGCTATGTGAGTAGGAGGAGGACGCTGTGCTGTCAGCATCCATCCTTGAGTACAAAAAGGAAGGAGTAATGTTGACTTAATAGGAAGGATCCTACGTGATCAAATGTGGCCTGAGATATTTCCCCTTCTAGAACACCTGGTGCTGCATGTGGAGAAACAAACAACTCTCCCAAAAACTTGCCTTGAGTTTGTAGGAGTTTAAGCTTTCCTTCTAGCGTGGAAGAGAGAGCTCTTGTAATAATTCTATCTGAAGTCCAGCACTTAAAACAGTACACTTTGTATAGTGGTATCATCTGCTGCCTCTATGGCATACCCATCCATTTCTGCCAGCTGAGCAAGAACAGAGGGATTAATAGGAGTCTGCGAAATTAAACCGTTTCCTTAACGAAGGGAGAGAACGGGCTGCCCTCCCTGCAGCTTCCTTCAGGTGGTGGCATTAGGAAAGCTGGATTCTTTCCCTAGTGCAGTAGGTTTGCTGTGTGCTTGGCTTTAACACCGAGAGCAATAAATGAAATGATAACCGACTGCTTTAGAGTCGTGCTTGGAACAGTGAAGCACTGAGGTGATGTGAGGATTTCCTGCTTTGGTGGAACTCTGGCAAAGGTGTAGCGCTTTTGACAGTGGAAAAACAGCTCCAAGACTGCAGCAGGTAATGGTGATGAATTTTAATGGGAATCATTGTCTCTGAATAAAAGTTTTATACAAGATTAAGTACCTACTAGTGCTCCTTCTGCAGGCAGACATTAGCACAGTAGCTGCTGCTACTTTTAGCTGTCAAAGTTTCCTTATCTTTTTAATCGTGTCCTAGTGATGAGCTGATTTCGGTATTCCCTCTTCTGCACTTTGTGTTGGTTTGATTTCCATTTGTAAAACTCCATATGCAATGATTTACTTGCCTGGTTTTGTGCGTGCTTTCCCCTGGGACTTGGCTGTGATGCTTTTAAATGATGAGAGTCCAGGTAACAGTCGTAGTTACTGGTCAGGGGATAATATTCTTACAGTAGTTTGAGTTCAGAACTGAAATTACCAAAGTCCTTTCTCCTAGAAGTACTGAGAAACACCACCACGATGACACAAATACTCTTTTTTTATCTATCTACATCTGGACTTGATTAATATTTCACACTTCAAGCAAAGGACCAGAATGAAAGAAGTCGATTCTGTCCTCTTATTTCAATCAATTATTATTAAACTATCTGGAGGTGTTACTTAGTTACGTTCTGAGTAGTAATTTTGACAATACACTTGTTGGGTTAATACCTTTCACAAAAAGTCTTCAGATTAATTTCCTTTACAGTTAGAGAATTGGTCCTGAAAAATCGAGTGAGGTCTGAGAACTCCAGTGCTGTCGTCGTCCTGCACGTCACGGCAAGCGATGGAGATTTACCGTTAGAGCTTGGAACGCTCCGGTGATTTTGCTGGTGGCCACGTTCTAGATGGACAAACCTGATGTGCTGAGATTCATGGAACTAACACTTTTCCGTCTATGAGAATCTTTGGAATCTTCCACGTAGTGTTTGAGCAAGAACCCCAACAATCATTTGTGCTTTCAAGCAAGGAAATGCCTGTATTTTAAGTGAATGCCAAGCTTACTGAGATTAGGAGGAATGTAAGCAACAAAACCCCACAAACTTTATACAGGCATATATTAGACTAACATAGATCTGACAAATGCTCTCTGAGCAATTTTTTTTTTTTTTTTGTCACTAAATCATCAGCGTGACCCAGTGTTTTGTTTCATCACACTGGCATTTTGTCTGCTCCGAGTCATGTGCTCAGGCATTTCTGTGGTGTCTCCCAACCCAGAAAACTCCTTCTGCTTCAAAGAAACTGAATAGTTGTTTTCTTCAGAACAGAGTGAGGGAAACCTTATTGCATCGTGCTTCTGTGACTTTAGTTTCTTTCTTTTCCCAAGTGAGCAGCCCTGCCTTCTCCAGTAATCCCTAGAATGACAGCGAGTTCCTTCTCAAAACTTGTAAAGAAAGATAAAGATCTTTTGTTGCTGTGGCTTACTGGACTAGATTTTTTTCAAAGAAAACTGAAATTTCCTGTTAAAGTCAGATTTTTGGGGGAGAGATTGATTCCATTTTAGCATTCAGTCATATGCAAACTTCAGAGAAAGATGCAGTTGTTGCTTGCTGAGCTCCTCTGAAAATCTGGCCCTATATCTAAAAAGGATGTTTAATATTGAAATACTATGTTTAGAAGCTTGATATATTTGTATTTCAGAGATAACAAAACTACTGCTGTTAAGTTATCCAAATGCTCCTCTAAATTCTGTTGTATATTCTAAATTGTCTTCTTTTGAGAGAGAGATCCTGCGAGTGGATGCTGAGCTCTTGTCTCTGTGGTCCTGACTTCTTCAAAGCAGTGATACAGAATAATAGATCTGGCTCTGCAAAAGTCCCATCCGTTTATTTAATGTGTTTTGTAGGCCTTCTTTTCTGGGTAGTCATCATTTTGGTAGAAGCACAAAGTAAAAGCAGGTAAAAGGCACTATGAAGAAGTTCATTTTTAGTGGCTGAACATGAGCTATAAAGTTGCTCTGCTTCTAATATAAAGAAATACTTGAAAAATACTCTCTTGGTAAGTGGCCTCCAAAATACCAGGCAGCTCTATTCTCCATTTCTAGCAGCTGTGTAGGGTTTTATAGAATAAAAAAAAATAATCTGCACTTCCTAAAAATACTAATATTGAACATTCTGCTCAGTAAAAATGTGTCTGATTTTATGTATCTGTCAAGTGTGTGGAAAGCTTGCTGCTGTTGTATGACTATTCCAGCATGATTATGCTGGTATAGAGCACTGTATGAGGACAGAAATAAGAGTACGTTTCTCTTTGTAGGATAGCCTGAAAATAAAGTACAATTATTTTTACACTAAGATAGAGACAGCTCTGGTAGAATAACTCCAGTAGAGTAAGTACCTCAGAATTCACTACGTAAGACCGTTCTGGTTTTGAGCAACGTTGCCAAATTACATTTGCCCAGGATGAGTGATTTGTGAAACTTGCTCACAAGTGTTGCCTGGTAATCTTACGCTTGGGCTGTTAAAATGTCAAAACAACAAGCCTGAGCAGAACTCCCCTTTCCATCAAAGGTCTTACTCTGTTTCCTCTACTTGGCTCTTGCGAGCGTTATCGCTTCCGAAGTTAGCTCAGCAATTGCATCCTGTCTAACATATTTAAACTGATAAATGAAGTTAGGAGGGTGTCGTGGCTTAAACTTCCAGAGAGATTTTGTAGTAAGGAAGAGCTGTGAATATTTATATTGCTGTTATTTGCCTTGATTTAAAATTTACAGACGGGCAAACCGAGGTTGGAGAATCAACCTTGTATGTTCTCAACGGTCCAGCACCTTCCTGGGCATTCAGAGAATATCTCTATACAGTGTGTTTTGAAAGTGGACATTTTAGGCAAGTGATGAATAGAAATAATTTTCTGAATTACTGGTGAAATTTAATTACAATTTTTTTTAATTTATTTGGAAATAATATCTAAAGTAGCAGATTCTGTTCAAGGTTTTCATCCTAGCAACTTCTGTATATTCCCTGGGACCGTTTGCTGCACAAGTAAATATTTAACAGCGCTTACCATTGTAGCTGGAAGTGAGAAATTTTAAATGAGTATTTAAGTTGTCATATGATTAGAATGAAATGTTTTCATAGGATCTGAAATTACTAAAAAAATCTTTCTGGGAAACTGAACTTCTGTCTCTAGTCCCAAATTTAACTACGTTTTAAAGTTTTGTGTTTCTATTTTTTATTGTTTAATGATGTTAAATTTAGTTTTCTAGTAGGTGGGTCCTTAAACAAAAGGAAAAGTAGGTTTAAAATCTTCGGGCTGTTGCTTTTCCCCAGTTAAGGAAAAAAAAAATAAAAAATGACTTTCTAGTGGCTGTGTTTCTAATGCTTGGTAACTTTTTACTGATACCTAATATCTAAGAGGCTTCTGAATGGAATATTAGTTATATAGTTATGTGAAAATCAGTAGATAAAGCATTTAGAGAAACTGTAGGAAGTTACAACCCAATCCATGAAAATGCAAGACTAAAAATAGTATGTTGTGCTGTGATTCATGAGATCTCTGATCCTAACTGCTGAGTCACCCAGCCGCTCCTGTAGGTACTGAAATGTAACATCCATGAATTTGGACAGAACCTCAAAGATGAGGAAACTGGCTGTCATCTGTTCATGTTTATGTCATTGTTTTATCTGGAATAAAATAGTGTTTACTTAGAGCAGAGTTCCAATCACCTGTGTTTCATGAGGATGACTGCACAAGTGGGATCCTTCTAGATCATGTCGACAGGTGCAAAAATTGTGGTGGATTTCATCTCTGACCTCAGTGCTCTTCTTCTTGCGATGCTGCTGTGTCAGCTCAAACAGCTTCACCATCAAGTTGTTCCTTCTCTGTTACACAGGACGAATCTGGAAGCACTTCAGAAGAAGCTGGAAGAGCTAGAGTTGGATGAACAGCAACGGAAGCGCCTCGAAGCTTTCCTTACCCAGAAACAGAAAGTTGGAGAGCTGAAGGATGATGACTTTGAGAAGATCAGTGAGCTGGGAGCGGGAAATGGTGGTGTGGTCTTCAAAGTATCTCACAAGCCTTCTGGGCTCATAATGGCAAGAAAGGTGAGTGCCTCAAAAATAGGAATTTAGGGAAGATTTTTCTTGAGACGATTGTCTCTGACAAAATACAGTGATTTTTAGAGAAACGGTGCTGACACACCAAAAAAAAAAAAAAGCTATTTAATACCAACTTTCATCAAAGTTGATATATTTCAAAAAATAGGAAAAGTTGCACTTACCCTAAAATTCCCAATTTTTCAGAAATAGTGTCCCATGTGTTAGTAATGAAAGGATGGCCATTAATTTCCCCCTCCTTTTTTTTTTCTTTCCCATTATGACAAATATGATCATTTCAGCTGGGTATAGGAAAGTGACAACATTTTGGTTTCTGGACCATAAGTTATTGGAATGGAAAAGATCTCACCTGCCCAAAGATCTTTCTTCAGAGCTGCAGACCAGAGCCAGAGACCAGAGCCTCTGGATGATACTGAGTGATAAAACCCAGCTCATGCTCAAATCCCATATCCTGTTGTTTCACCACACTAAAAACTTCCCTTTTTTTTAAAAATCGAGAAGTTGAAAGTCTTCAGGACTGTACTTTCTGAGAAGAGTAGGTTGTCGTCTTCATGTATGTACTGACTTGAAGAATAACTGTGCTCAGTGCTCTGACAGTTTGGAGTGAAGTGAAGAAAAATGCTCGCTTCTGAGGTGTGAGAATTGCAAAACATACAGATCACTGAGGTTTTTCTTGAACAAAATCAATTTAATTGATCATTTTTTTTTACCTCCTGTAGGTTTAACAGGAAAATTTGCCCCAGTTCGTTAATATTTGATGCAACTGGGATGTTTGCTGCACTGCAACTTTTCTTTCATATACTGACTAAAATATGAGTTCCGTAATGTCTCTCCATCTGCCCTTTCACAAAAGAAAGAGGCTTCTTGTATTATATGAGTAAAACTGTCTAGTGGAACCAAGTATTTTATGTAATCTCCCCTTTGAATTTAGGTTCAGTTTGGGGAGTTTTTAATTTGAGGTTCAGCTCATTCCTTCCACTAATGCTTTACAAACACCTGTGCAGATATTTTTCAGCAGCTGCTTCTGAGTCAGTCTTTGACACATTTCCTTTAGACATTTGTTCATGGCTTTTCTTCAACACAAAGAGCTTCAGTTTCTGAATTATCCATAAAAAGAAAGATAAGAGAAGAAAATGTGCTGGAACACACCTCCTTTGCTAGAGGAATATTTTGTGAAGAGATGGAAATCCCAGCTTTTCCTAAGTGCTGGCGTTTCCTCTTCCTCATGCTGTACTGTAGTGTTTTCCTTTCTTTTTGCCCCTAAGAAAATGAAGATGGATTATTTTGCAGTAAAGTCATAGAATAATTCTGGTTGAAAGGGGCCTCAGCAGGTCGTATAGTCCGACCTTCTGCTCCAAGCAGAGTAAGCAATGAGATCAGAGCAGGCTGCTCAGGGCCTTATCCAGCTAGGTGCTGAAAACCTCTCTGAACAAGCTGTCCCTTCTGAATGGCTCTTTGTCACCAAGAGTGGATTATTTTACAGTTGATTCACCTAGAGATCAAGCCAGCTATTCGAAACCAGATCATTCGTGAGCTGCAAGTCCTACACGAGTGCAACTCTCCGTACATAGTGGGCTTTTATGGAGCTTTTTACAGCGATGGAGAAATCAGCATTTGCATGGAACATATGGTAAGTACATAGAAACCTGCCTCACCTTGGAGTTAACAGACCCTTAATGCAAAACCTGAGTCTCAGGACTGAGGTTAACAAAGCCGACCTTTCTACATGAATAACGAATACTCTGTTTTGCATTTGCTCTGCAAATCCGAGCTTGGGATCGTTATGATCTGTTTTATCCCCTTCTCCAGCATCTGCTCTTCTTAGAAGTTGAGACAGTACAACTGTAGCCTCCCAGTCGCCTCTCCTTTATCCACAGTTCTCTTTGTTTTGTTTTATTTAAAAAAAAATTTACCCAATTCTGCTGCTTAGACACTTAACTCTGATTAGGATTTAGTTTTGGTTTTATGCAGAAGGGACCAGGTCACTCTGATGCTCCAGCTGTGTAGTCCTTAGTAGCTATGATAATGAGAATCTAGTTACTTCTTCTTTAGATGAATCCGTATTTTGTCTCCTTTTTTCACATTTTACAGAAAATGCAAACGTAGAGAATAGTGCACAGGAAGTGAACGAGCCCAGAAGGATCTTGTACAACTTTTTAAATGCCAAAAATATTTCAATTGTGCTTCATTTTAATACAAAAGTACACTGTCTTCTGGACATCTGTTTGCCTTTCTCTAACCAGATGGAGCCAAACACTAAAAGTAAATTTTCTGTAATTAAAGGTCAAATTTTTGCCTCATTTGTTTAGTAGAGGATGCTTTTAACAATATGAAGCACAATAAACCTGAAAAAAAAAAAATATATATATTATTTTTTTTTCCCCTGGGAAAAAAACTGCTTCTGTGGGGAGAAACCTTATTTTTTTTTTTTCTGGAAAGTACAAGTGATTGTTTTAATGCTTCTCTAGTCTTCTCTTACGGAAATTTTTAGAAGAAATCGATGGTTGCCTAGGAACGAGCGATCATGATCCAGTTTTTAAACATGTGCTAGCCGAATAGAAGGTGTGCATACCCCAAAATACAAACGACTGTTGGGAATTCTACAGAAGTTACTTTCTCAACATTGAAAAGAATAAGGAAAAATCGGAAAACAGATGTTAGAAATGACCGTCTGGGCATTGTTTCAGAAGACACTATAAAATGTCACAAATGGGCACACCTGCAACTGCTAAAAGAACGTGTTATGTTAACGCACACCGAAGGGAAAGTGGGGACGGTGTATAGTTCTGTGTAGAAAGACCTCGAGAATATCAATTTATTTGTCAATGAGAAAATGAACCGGAGCAGTGTCAGGGTTTGCAAGTTCCTAAGCAGGGAGTGATACCTCTGACAGCAGACAACTCTAGATTTGAAGAGAAGGCACTGTGAAATCTGGTCCAAGTCAGACTAGGTACAAGATTTTTACACCTTGAACAATTCAATAAGCTATGAAACAGAAAGAGAAGGATTATTTAAATTATAGTCTCAGTTAAGCCATGAAGCTGTTGGCTTAATGCAGATCATTAGGTGGAAGTTTTTGGTCTCCTTGAGGATAAAAGATGAGATGAAAAATCTCCATTGTCTTTCTTGTACATCTCTTTCTTTCAGTTACTGCCAGTCAAAATTCTTATTTTTAGCAGTGAGTTACAAAACTTGAGTATGAATATGAACAAAAAGTTGGAGGTGGAAAAGGCACGGAACTTGAAGATTTAAGCGTTTGGTATTTTTAGGTACATAAATTCAAAATCAATGCATAACTTTGTTTAGGAGCAGGTGTTAAACAGGCAAAAGGGTTGGAGTCTGCTCCTGAAAGACCTTGGAGGTTGTAGACAACACGAAGCAATGGAATTGTGTTCAGCCTCTGCTAGGATTGGAACTAATTTTCAAGGAGAGGGAAAAAAAAAAAAAAGTTTTTTTCTGTATGAAATCTTTATTAGTGTACTGGTGTCTCAGCAGAGACAGCTGTCCAGAAATACAGAGGGGTTACACAAGAGGTGTATATATAGAGAAACATTTTTCTGTTGGTGTATTTTCATTTGTGTGGTGGATGTGGGTGTGGTTTGTCTTTTTTTTTTTTTTTTTTACAAAAGTACATGACCAAATTTATATATTCATATAATTACCTTCTCAAGAGTTTAGATTTTATTCCTCAAATAATACAACTTTGCATTCTGGCTTTTCTCTTTACGTGTGTAAATGGTGATGAGAACTTCCAAAGGCTATGTTTAAAGGCAGAAGGCAAGTACTTTCTCAAGTGGGATTTTTGTCTGAAGTACTGGGAGTTATCAAGTGCTGATCTGGACACGAGGATATTGTGGTGCTTGGTTTTTTTGAGAAATAACTTCCTAATTTCGTCTTTGATTGTATGTTCTCTATTATAGTGAATCGAGAACTTATGTACAAGCCTATTGTTGAATCCGTTGCTAGAAATAAACAGCATATTTTTACAGTTTTTCCTTCTCAAAAGCTCCTGGCAACAGTGGAATATATTTGACTTTGGGGGTGTGTGTTCATACATGCAATTTATTTAACCTGGTAAGATCAGCAAGACTGTTACTTACTATGAAACTTTAAAAACATTTCTTCCTCTTTCGATTCTTTTGAGCCTCATGCCAAATAACCCTCCATCCTCAGCACTTGACCCTGGATATACAGAACTAAGAGGCCAACTCTCTCTGGGTAGGATCTCATCTGGGAGATGAGGGGAACAGGGATCTGTGTTGAATTATGATCATGAGGTGCCACTTGGACACATTATATTCAGAAAGAGAAATCTTGTCTTTTCCAGCGTGATAAATTTTCACCCCTGTAATCAGAATCACAAGGTGCTGTTTCAGTCCTCCTCATTCTGTCTTTGGAGGGAGAGAGAGAATATCATGGGATGGCTGCAACAAGGAGAAAAAATGCATATTACTGCATTGAACTCAAAGTTACAGCGATTTGTAAAGCCCCTAAAGCTTTGCAAACCCTAAAGCGGTTGATGCCTCTTTGTGGACAGTGCTTCCTTAACGAGATCCAAACCCTGGAAATGCTGGGATGGAAGAGCGTTGTGTGAAGTGTTTATTTGAGTGGATGTCGTTACTGGCCAACTGTTTATTTCAAATAAACATAAACCTGACTAATTCCTGCTGGGGAATTATTTATTTTTTCTAGATCTGCACCATAACAATGTTAAGTCAAACATGAAAAGCAATGTTTATTTTTTTTTCTCCTCAAATTTGTGCTTCAGGCTACAGTCCTGTTTAAAACGTTTTAAGAGTAATTTAATTAAAGCTTGACTTTTCAAACATTTATTATTAGGATGGTGGCTCCTTGGATCAAGTACTGAAAAAGGCTGGAAGAATTCCAGAGCAGATCCTGGGCAAAGTTAGCATTGCGGTAAGCGCGCGCATCGCTCGCAAAGGCTGGGAGCGGGTGCCTTTGTGTCTGGGTGTGGAAATGCCAGCTCCAGGAACCTGCCACTTCAAGACCGAAGGATGTGGGAGAGAGAAATATCAGCAGATTTCTAAGTGTGTCACTTTTTAAAAGAAAGCTGCTTTTGTACATGGTGTTATTTGGTAGCTCGGGCCATTGGGATGAGTAAAACATTCTATTGTGTTGCCTTTTGATTTTCTGCTGATGCTTCTGGAGAAGGACAGAATTAACACTTCATTAAAAAAATTCTCAATGTTCCATCTTCACATTTATTGTGCAACAAGCTCTGTCTGCAAAACTTCGAGGAAGGGGTTGCTTGACTCCGTTTTTCTAGTCTGTCCTGGAGGTACAACTTAATCATGGCAAATCAGTATTCTGTTTTACATTTGGGGATTTCTGTTATGTTGCATTCAGTTGGAATTCTTCTACATACAGAGCATGGGATTCCATTTCATAATTATTTTTTTTCCTCTTATTTGTCTTTAGGTAATAAAAGGACTCACATATCTGAGAGAAAAGCATAAAATAATGCACAGAGGTGAGACAGTTTTACACTGTAATTTATCCCAAATATCCTCTTTATTTAGGTTAAAATAATGTGCTTTTTTCTACAATTAGTTCTTTACAGTTCAATAAGAATTTGGTTCAGAGGAGTTTTTTTCCTTGGGTAGCGTAAGGCAAACTTTTTTTTGTGCAAATCTCTTACTGTGATTATCACATACCTTCAACTTCTGCTACTGTACTGCAGTTTAACTGGGTTTATAACCCCTGATGAAGCCTGGTATGCTTGCACTGTGTGTTCACACAGAATTTCTGTCTGAATTTGAAGCTGTTTGCTGCCAGAGTGACTTGGCTGGTTGGGAGTAGGTTCTAGAGCTGGGAATCTACTGTGAAACCAGAAGCACTCCCTTTTCAGGGAAGATAGGAATGTTTTGAAGGAACTGAGCGACTCGATCTCTATTTCCCTTAAATACCACATGACTCCTCCTTCATTTTCTGGGAGGAGAAAAGAACACTTTTTCAACTCCAAAAAGTACATGATAAACTTCTCGGTAAGATGGACAGGTACAGAAGCAGAGGCTGCAGCCATGGACGGTACCATGTGCTGAAGAAGGTCTCAGAAGCATTTCTACCAACAGCAGTGGTACTTGGACCAAGTTAACCATTGCCTAGTGTAGCTGCAGGGAAGACAGACCCTGTGTAGTGTAGTTGTGGGCAGTGTTTGTGTATGTATATGTGTATATACCTTAGAAATGTCAGCGTGTGAAATGAGGCAACAAATACGGAGGTGAGCTCTGCGTGTAGTTTCCATTCCTTGCTCAGTCAAGAGAGGAACAGAAGCAGAAGTCAGTTAAGATGCCTTACAAGTTGAGTTTTGTAATGACATAATTAACACTTTATGAAGAAAATGATATTAAAAAGTATTGTCTCACTGTATTTCTTTTTGTAACTGCTAGTCTTGAGGTAGTCACAGATCTGTTAGGTGTGATGACAAAATCTTTGGAGAGATTCAAGGTTAAAACCTCTGACCCAAAGTGAACATGACAGGTCAACACTCATTATTGCCATTAAAACTTTTAAAAGGAATTAATTATTTCTTACATTCACCTGCTATTTATAGACATATATTATGCAGAATTGCCTTTTTTTTTTTTCCTACTTAAATGATTTAAAAAGCACGATGAAGCTCTGTAAAGTGAGCATGGCTTCTACACTCCTGGGGTCTGTAGTTACTTTACTGTAAAATAAATGCACTGCCTTATATTCAGCTTGTAGCTGCCCATTTAAAATCCAGCTCTTTCATTAATCTGTTGCGTGTTCCACTAAATAGAAGTGACACTCCATATGGTAAAGTAATAAATTCCATTATTCCTGACGTGAGTGTAAATTAAAGACTGGAGGTGGAACGTTTCATGAGTTTGTTTGAATTAACTATTCATTGCAGGGATCACACAATATGTATGAACCATGTCAACTGTTTGGTGAGTTTTGTACCATATTATATCAATCTTCAGATTTAAAAAATACCTTCATCAGACACTGATATGTGTCTAGGTTTGCATTTGTTGACCAGGCCAAAAAGAATAATCAGCAGTCCTAGCTTGTACAATCTGTTGGAGGATCACCTTACACATGAAGTAGATTGTGGTTTGAGGTTTTTTTTAACCAATCAAATACAGTTTCTCCTGGAAAAAGGAGGCTGGAGGTAGACACTGTACATATTTCTGATGGTGTCTACAAAGTCATTTGTCTCTGTTCAGAACATAAGGGAGACTCCCAGGAGAAAGATCATCTTTGAGGGCACTCTGGAAGTTACTGCTGTATCTTGTAGTTCTCAATTCAAGCACAGCAGTGGTTTGTTACCGTGTTGGTTGCTTGGAGGTTTTCTTAGGTTGTTCTTCATCAGCTGGCTGCTGAGACAGCTCTTTTTTTCCTAGTTTTACAATCTGTAAATCCGATAAATCCAAAATAAAGCCCTCCTGATCTTGTTTAAGTGCAGCTTAACCTCACAGTATTGGCTACTCAGAGGTTATGCTTTAAGTGCATAGACCAACAAAAATTTCTCTTCCATGTTACTTCCAGTGTTACTGGACTGAATGTCCCCTGCAGTGTAAAATTCCGTGTACAAATTGTGATCTTTTTTATCTCAGTTTTTGTGCAGTGTGTGTCAGGAATACATGGGCTTGGGCGCTTTCTGCAGAAGCTCTCAGTGCAATGTGTGATGTCTTAAAGTGGGAGCTGAAATGACATTTTGGAAGCTGATCGTGGCTAATACTGGCAGCTGAAAGGAAAACCAGTCAGAACAACATTTCCATCTCTTGAGGTGGAAACTTGCTCACGAGCCAAACTTACTCATCTCTTGACACAGGGAGCCAAACTTGCTGCCTTCTGTCTCTGATTCTGTCCACCAGTCTGTGTTACAGGTTACCCTTTGTACATTGTTTGTAGACCCCCATATGTAAGTTGGACCTCATCTGGGAGCTGACACACTAGACGAAGCTGTGACAGCTGCTCATCTTCACGGAGGAGGGCCCTGGTTCAGCTTCCTGCGTGTCAGATTGAGCAGCAAGATGCTGTCGTGCGGTGTGATGTTCTCTTCTGGTTCTTGAGCGGTGCTCAGCTGTGGGCTGGCTGTGCTGTTGTGTGGTGCTCTGTGATTAAGGAGGGACTGGCAAGTGGAAAAAACATCATACATGAAAAGTATATAAAGTGAGCTGGTGTCAGTAGGGCCGAGTGTTGTCAGCACCTGCCCAGATAATGCACATCTGGGTCTTAAATGTGGCTTCAAACTGCAGAAATCCCATTGTAAATTCTTTCTAGATTTGTCCACGTCTTGCAAGTCATTTTGAAGGATGCCTTGGCATCCCTGCTCCAGTTGGCAACACAAATCTCTGGTTTCCAGAGAAACTGCTGAAGTGCTCAGATACTCTGGAGTTAAAATAGCCTAGAGGAGTGGAAAGACAGCAGCCTTCCAAACATCACGCTCTCGGCACACTGGGCACCTCGCAAGGAAAATGAAAATGCTCTGAGGGCAAGGCAAGCCTTCCATACGAACTCCAGTGAGGAGTCCTGATGTGCTGTGCTGCTGTGAGGAAGGTACAGCGTGGGATTATCAGTTAGAAAAACACTGAAGGGAAAAGTGAAGTCTTCAAAAGACCAGGTGGATTCTAGAGGACTTAAGATCCTTGTAAAAGAGAACGTCATTTGGTGCTCTGCCGGTGGAATGCCAATGTGAACGTCGTGCCATTTAATTACCAGCATGAAGTATTCATGAGCTGTAGAGATAAGCAGGATTTATGTCTTTGTTCTGAACTAGTAGATGTGCAGAGATAAAGCAGTATGAATCTAGAGGCCGGAGCTGTAATTCCTTCAGACTCTGCAGTGCTTCCAGCCTATTTTCCTAACACTTTTTTTCCACCTTGCGTTTTACACAGCACTTGAGGTGCAGATTCCTGTGTAGCTGGCAAGCTCCAATCTCTGCTGCCTGCTTCACCATCTGCTTGGCTTTTGGTTGTGATTTGTGGTTTTTTTGTTTTGGTTGGGTTTTTTTCCCCTGTTGGAATTTGAGAAATCGAGCTCCTAGACTGGATTTTTCCTTCTCATTGCAAAATGTACTTGTGGTGAGGTCTCTACAAGTAGTCAAAACTTATGCAAAGGAGTTAGAACTTGTGGGAGGTTCAGCTGTGTGCCCAGAAGGCCTCTAAAATTTCTGCGCTAGCGTGTAACTTTGTTTTCTGCTTGGCAAACAGCTCTGCAAACCACCCAGTAACTCTGCTGCTCTTACAGGAGGAAAATCTACTGAGGAGAGCAATGGTTGGAAGCCAGTGACTTTCCTGGGGATGGGGAATTAAAAGTAATACACCCCAAATACGTGCCCATATTCTTCCACCTCCATAAGGAGGGAGACTGTACCTGACAAAAGCAGCTGGGATTTTCTTCAAGGTAGAAAAAAGATGGACACGAGCTTGACTTCCTCTGGGTTAAGACCAGGGAGTGGTTTGTGTTAGATCCCTATGTGGATTTTCTACAGGCCGATGCTCACTTGTTGACACACAAATTATCCCAAAACACTGTTTCCAGTGTGCCTGGACAGTTTCAGTTCCCTAGAAAGGCGGTGTCAGGAACCAGAAAAGGTAACCACGATTGTTTGGTTCTTTAAAAAGGGGCTAGGGGGAGAAATGGCTAAAATACAGTTTTGTCTTCATCTCTGATCTCCCTGGATTTTGTTCAGGGAGGCACAACCTTCTGCACGGAGATCTCTTCCCAGTGATGAAGGGTCACATTAGTATTACCTTTCTGGTGACATCCCAGAATGTCTGTTCCTCAGTCACCAAAATGAAAGCTGCCTGGAATATAGCTGTGTTTAAAAGTGAAAAGAGAATGAAGATACGCTACAGACTTCTGCATCTGCTCTCACATAGCAGAGTCTGAAGGGAAATTCTGATGGGCTGAGCTGGTCTGTCTCTTCAAAACCAATTTATAGGACTCTCTTTTTTCTGGGCATTACTTTGCAGATGTGAGTAGTTGATTACTTGTCTCGATAATGTATTGGTAATGACCAGCTAAGCAGCAAGACAAATTAAAAAAAAACTTCTCACAGCTATGAAAAAAATCCTAACCAATTGTTCTCTGTACCTTTGCATTCACAAATAGCTGTTATTAGTTGCTTAGCTACCAGTGACCCTTATTAAATTTCTATTTAGAAAAAGCAATGAATTCAAAATCATGACAGGGTTCTACCAGAGGTAAACAATCTCAAAAGTATTTTTAAATGCAGAATTTCAGTAATAGGATAATTATTTTTTCAGAGCTTGTTAAAAAAACCCAATACAAAACAACCAGAACCAACCAAGACACACCCACCCCCCCCAAAATAAAACCACAACCAACCAACCAACCCCCAAACAAAAGCCAGAACAGCAGGCCCACACTCAAGGAATCGTTTTGCTGGAGAATGATTTATGCTGATGTACATATGAAGACTAAATTAGAGGGGATGGTGTGGCTGCTCTAGTTCATTGACCTTTGTAAGATAAATACATAAGGCTTCTTTATTGATTATTTCGAGGCAAAAGAACATCATTAAAGAGGAGTTACGCTGATACACACTTTCAAATTTATCTCATTGCAAGGAGGAGGCAGAGGCCCAAACTTAATATTTGAAAGCCAAGAAACAGGATGAAATCAAAGCTTAAACCAGCTCTTGTAATTTTGAAACAATGATTTTTATTTATCTGTAGTTACAGAGCCTGTGGAGTTGGCCTGGGTAGGGAACCAAATCTCTTCTCTGATTATTCCCAGAGAAGGGATAGAATTGTGTAACAGAAGAGAAACAAAGAATTCTCACCTTCCCGTTACCTAAAATGGGAAATCTGACAAGGAAAGTATTATCAGTCACCCATTCATTTATTTATTTGATTTGTTTTCCAGATGTGAAACCCTCTAACATTTTGGTCAACTCTAGAGGTGAAATCAAGCTTTGTGATTTTGGTGTCAGTGGACAACTGATAGATTCTATGGCGAACTCCTTTGTTGGCACGCGCTCCTACATGTCTGTAAGTACAGATTTTGTAGCTCTGAGTTTGCTGAATATTATGGTAGAGTTATAACAACTCCAGTAATCAAACACAAACCCAATCATTGCTGTTACTACTGCTGTTCATAGTTCAGCGCTTCCTGCATTCCAGGAATATTCCTGTATCATATCAGATTGTGTGTGGGGGAAGGAACTGTTGCAGGAAAAGGCGAGCGACTCGGAATGTTTTAGAACACTACAGGAGAGATGCAGTTGCCTCTCCGTGGCAGAATCCAATCGGTTAATGCATTTGGGGTTAGTACACCTGCACCTCCCCAAAAAACTCCGGTTATTTATAGTTTTATTTTCCTTGTTAAGCATGCTTTTTCTTTCCGCTCCGGTATTTTGCTGCGGTCACTTCCGTAGGCGAGCTGCTGCCTCTCTCAGCGAGCCTGTTGTGAGTGCTCCCAGGAACCCAAGGTGGCTGCAGCGAGGAGGGGGAGCATGGGAGGGGCTCATGTGGGCAAGGCCACAGCAGCTGAGCTGAGACTGTTTACAGGGTGTTTTGGTTTTTTTTGTATGAGGAACACCTTGAAACTCGCTCTTCAGATAAACTCTTTGTGTTCCATGAAGGTCACAGTTAATGGAAAGAACAGGTCCCTAATGTACACACCTCGTTCAGAATACCAGCAATTAACTCACAGCCTTCAGAGATTCTGCTGGAGGATTGAAACTGTGTGGGCTTAAACTTAAAGGGAAAAAGCATAATAATACTGCAGCTGCTGCTCAGCATGGGACCTGCATTTCAACATCAAAGGCAGCGTTCTCTTTTTTTGTCATTTAATAGTGGGAATGTACTCGAAATGTACGTGGGGGCATAAGCAGCGGTTTCATCACGGGGCTGTTACTAATTAACAGAAATAAAATAAATCACAGCTCCATCTCTTCTGGACCCTTGACATACTACTGACTTTCCCTTCTTCTAGGAGAAGGAATGAGAGCAAAGTGCTGTCTACTTTCAGTTCACTTCAATTTATTGTTTCTACTGACTTGAGATTTAGCTTTGCTCTCTGATCGTATGTCACAGACCAAGCCATGATGGTGATTTTCTTCATTTTTTTTGATAGTATCTGAAGTACTTTTTCTTACCGTGTCTCCCTTAGCATAATTTCAAATACCACACAGCAAATTTTCAAATACCAGCTAAAATTGGGTTGTGTTTGTCTCCAGTTTGCTTTTTTCCTGAGAAAAATGGAAGAAAATGTTAAGAAAAACTTAAGCCATTTTAGTTTGTCAGGCCCTAGTGTGAGTGGCTAAGCTGGCAGAACATACATCTGCCTTCCTGGCTTGTGTATGTATTTTTCAATCATTTTACCTCCAGGAAAGATCTGTGCCCCGCAGAATATTTGACCATTCAGTCTGTAAGCCATGTTTTATTATCATTTCTGTGGATTCTAGAGCTCAGCAGTTTATCTAGAAATGATTTGAATATGGATTTAAACCTGCAGTATGCACATACAAATCATAGAATAATTAAGGTTGGAAAAGACCTCTAGGGTCATCAATTCCAACCTACACATAGTCCTTGCATAAATGCGTTTCTGCTGTAGGGAGCTATCAGGATGGTATCAGCTGAGAAGGGTCACAAACCACAAGACTCTTTCCCTACAGCACGAGGTCACTTTTGGACCCTCACAGAATCCGTACAATTCCCTTCCCTCTCCTTCCCAAAACAGAAAACCAAGAGCAGCTTCTCAGGGAAACCAGGTGATTCTCTAGTTGCCCATGCTAATTTTGCTTCATGGCTCTTGAATTATCTCATCATTATTAATAGTTGTGACATTTAGATATATAAAGAACTAAACCAGCAACACAATAGGGTTATTTTAGTCTCAAAGTGTCTTGCAGTGGTGGTATTTCATGTTTGTCGAGCTTCTGGAACTCCAGATGAGCTATTTAAAGAAAAAGGTCAGTAAGTCACTCATTGGAACATGTCATACTAATAAGCTGGAGTTTCCTCCTTCATTTTATACCGGCTGTTGCAAAATGGAAGTTTTTTTTTTTTCTCTCTCTTACGATACTGCCTCTCCTCCTTCTTTTTGTTCTTGTAGCCGGAAAGACTACAGGGAACTCATTATTCAGTGCAATCAGATATATGGAGTATGGGGTTGTCACTGGTAGAAATGGCTATTGGCAGATACCCCATTCCTCCTCCTGACTCTAAGGAGCTCGAATTAATGTTTGGCTGCCCTGTAGAGGGAGATTCTCCAGTCACAGAGACCTCGCCCAGGCAAAGAACACCCGGTCGACCAGTGAGCTGTAAGTTACCACAGTCTGTTAAACTCTTTTCTGATAGATTCCTCTGTCAGCTTAAAGTTCTTTACCTGACATTGGTCTGAATAGTGTGACTTTAAACTTAAAAAAAAAAAAATAATAGAAAATCAGGATTGTATTGGGCAGCTGGCTCAGTCTCACCGTCAGGAAGTACCTGAGAATCAAGGACCAGAAATCCTTTTGTTAGTAACTGAGCTGTTCATGAGCACCATTAAGATCCCAGTTTGTTACGGTTTATCTTTCTAAGATGTGATGCTGAGCAGAGTGCAGTAGGATGTTTCCCAGTTAAGTTAACGGTTTGGATTAGACCTGAAAACAGTGTCTCCTTGCACAAAAGTGCTGCCCTATTGCTATTCCATTTTTTTTTTCCCCACTGTAAATCTACTGGGTGCCATGTAAGAATAGTGTGTGTGACTTAGCTGCTTAACTCACCCCTGTGTCGGAAGGAGAGTAACACTGGTTTTCCACTTCTACAATTTCCTCCTAGCCTACGGACCAGACAGCAGACCCCCGATGGCAATCTTTGAACTTCTTGATTACATCGTCAATGAGGTAATCAGCTATTTGCTCTTGTACTAATAGAACTGTCAATTCTTAAAGCAATCCAGAATTTGGGGTGGGGTTAGTGTTAGGATAAGCCAGGTCTTCTGATCTTTTATTGCTACAGTAGGAGGCACACATTCTTGTTATGTGTGTTGGCTTGGTTTTAAATTATCCCTCATTATGCATGTTGGCTTGATTTTTAAAATTATACCCAGGAAAATTTTAGTTCATTTTTCTGCATTATTTAAGCGGGTTGATGCATTTTCCCAGCCTGGATTATGCAACCTGGCAGGACAGTTGATAACAAACAGTACGATCGAGCATATATAAAATCAATCTTTCACTTAATTTGGTTAAGTCTTATGAACAACCTAATTTACAATACCATGTCTTTCAAATAGCTAAGCTACAAGGCTAGTTAATATTTTAGAATTGATTGTCCCTTTCCAGTATTTTCACAAATGCCACTGAAACTCGTGTGATTTCGCTGCCTTTGTCCTTCCAAAAAAAAGCCTGCTTATGCTGCCTGTCATTTGTAACAGCTGAACAACATCATTTTTCCAGGTGAATGAATTATTAAATTTAAAAAGCACAGTTGGTGTGTAGGTCTGTGCAAAGACGAGCATTCCTTATGCTCCTCTACATGTGCTGATAAATTATTTCTGTTCCTCGTCTGCGTGCACAGTTCTCCCCTCACATCACAAATCTCTTTTGCATATTTATATAACACTTCAGTTTGACAGCACGAACTCTTGGAATGGCGTTAGCATCGGATTACTTGTGGTACTGTGGCTCCTGCTCTTGTAGCATCCCTGAGGAGCTCAGCTTAAGCAGAAAAGCCGTAGTCGTTGAGAATTTGGCAGGATTCTATTTTGCCCGCTCTGCTGTAGCACAAGCAGGCTTCAGCATGA
Source organism: Baryphthengus martii (assembly GCA_013396935.1). Lineage (NCBI taxonomy): Eukaryota > Metazoa > Chordata > Aves > Coraciiformes > Momotidae > Baryphthengus > Baryphthengus martii. The sequence continues at coordinate 30,604 of VWZK01000327.1, forward strand.
GCTGCTGCATCCAGCGTCCCTACACCAGTGAGTAACTGGAATACAGGCCACTTCCCAGCTCTGTACAACCAAGTGCTCGCAGGACCCGTGGTGTGAGAGCGAAAACGTAACTCTGATCCTATAGCAAATGTCGTGAAGAACAAGACAATCCGCAGGTTTATATTGTGGCTCTTCTTTCTTTATCGGAATTCTGTTTGAATTCAGATCCTCAACCAACTCATTCCCTGGGACAGAATATTTTAGATGAAAAGCGTTATGGAACTAACCACGTGCAGGGCATCTCCCTTTTCCCAAACTGGAGATGAGCAGTGAGGAGAGCAACACAGTGCTAATTACAGCCTGTTGCGCTGAGCCTTCTTTAATGACAGCTCAGGGCTGTGTTAAACCCCATTCAGGTGTGGGTATAGAGAGGAAAAAACCAAAACAAAACCCACCTCGCCCTGTATAGACTGTCTCTTGGACTGATTTATTACTGAAACACCAGAAATCCTGCAGCTGTGAGAGTAATTAACCAAAATTAATCAGTGATAAACTCAGCATCTTTACTTTTATAGATCATCTGACAAGTACCTGCTTTATTGATAGGCATGGCAGCTGAAGGCTGCCTGGCACTTGGTTCGGAGCTCAGCTCTGAGAGGAGGCCTGGGGAGTAAAGCTTTTCAGCTTTACCCAGGCACCGGGCATGTAGCTCGTAGATCTCTGGGTAGGTTGTGCACCATTGTGTGTTAGTTATGCCAAATAACTGCTGATTTTTATTTCTTATTTTCTTTTTAGCCACCTCCAAAACTGCCCAACGGTGTTTTCGGTTCCGAATTTCAAGATTTTGTTAACAAATGGTGAGTATCTTCTCTCTGACTAAGTTGAAGGGACACATTTGGGACCAGCCCTGTTGCCCTGCTGGCAATCAAAGCCCCTACTTGTAGGCTATGGCAAATGCAAAGTAATTTCAATTAGCAAAATCCTCTTTCCCTGACTGCTAACGTGCCTAAAGCTCATTTTACAGGCACCGGCTTGACAGCGTAAGAGCCCAAAGAGAGCCCCCAAAGCTGAGACACATTCTTCTCTTTAAGATACAATTTCTGCTTCTGCGTAGAACTTCAGTTAGCACTTTCTCAGCGTAGAAGACCCCCTAATATGAACTCTGAGCACACTTCTAAAGGAGGATCCTGACTTTTAAGGGTAACCTCACAGCATTCTGCAGTGACTATCTGAACATCTTGCAGGCTTCATATGGTTTTCCTTTCCCAGAACTACAGTGAACTGACATCTCTGTCACAGCCTTTTCCCCTCTATTTACTTTTCCAGTTGCACTTTAGTGATACCAGTGCTGAACCAGTATAGTCAGTGCTAAGGGAGGCAGCTCGTTAGTTTTGAAAAGTTAGTTTATTTATTAAAAGCCACATAGGGGATTTTTTATAAGGTCATGTGGTGATAGGACAAGGGGCAATGGTTTGAAACTAGAGCTGGGGAGATTCAGATTGGACATTAGGAAGAAGTTCTTCCCTCTGAGGGTGGGGAGACGCTGGCACAGGGTGCCCAGAGAAGTTGTGGAGCCTCATCCCTGGATGTGTTTAAGGCCAGGCTGGATGGGGCTCTGAGCAACCTGCTCTGGTGGGAGGTGTCCCTGCCCGTGGCAGGGGGGTTGGAATGAGATGAGCTTTAAGGTCCTTTCCAACTCAAGCTGTTCTAGGATTCTGTGTGTATTTACTGTTTCCAAAAGGAAGAACAGTAATGCAACAGCTCTCCTGGACACCGAGCGTGAAAAGACTCGAATGAAAGAGAACTTGAGGGATAAAGCTGCTCATATTGTCAAATTTCTGTTCAAAATGGGAGTTTGATCTCTTCAGCTTGGTTACAGCCACTCACTCCAGTCTGACCAGTATCAGAGAAGTCAGGATACTCTACCTGTGAGGCCTGCGGAGGGGGATCGCTTACAGACCTGACCAGTGTTTGAGAGGTGCTCCGTCACCTCACGCTTTTATCTAGAGCGATCCCTCCTTCAGGCCACAGCAGTGCTCCAACATGGTACAACTTGATCTTTATTTTAAAAGATAAGAGTGTGTAACTTGTGCAACGCTTTGTTTCCCTAGTTTAATTAAAAATCCTGCCGAGAGAGCCGACTTGAAGCAGCTGATGGTAAGTGAAACTTCTGTCGAAGGACACCAAAAACTGTGGGGGGGTTGGAGTCTGCTGTTTGATAATTATGATGAGTGTATGACCTAATGCTATCAAATTAATTAGCAAAAGAATTCTCCTTCTTGAGTTTATGAGTCAATAATAAATTGTATAGATTATTACCTGTAGGAGGACAAAGGAACAAAATTCCACAGACCTTACGAGCTAGTTAAATACATTTTTATCATCCGTTCTGAAACAGCAAAGTAGCCTCTTGGTTTTTTTTCATCAGCTTTATCTTGCAATATCTGTAGAGCTACTAGACACCAACAGATCCTGCAATTTTTTTCTGCATGCGGTGACCTTATCGGTTTCACTGGATCTTTTCATGGCCTTACCTGTAATGCTGGGAATTAAATTCTACTGCAGAAAATCAGGTTTTCCCTGCCCTGATCCTGCCATTACAATACGGGTGCAGAACACAGACTCTCTGTTGCAAAAAGCCTTTCTGTGCAGAGGCAGACATTGCCCAGACTATTATCTCGAGTGGCTGAGTCACATCCTTATCGCGCGCCGCGGTGGAAGCGCTCTGCCATCGGCGCTGCGTGGGCAGCGCGCCTCTGGAATACTCTGGGAGGTGTGTTTCGTGTGCTGGCTGAGGCCCTAATCCTGCAGAAAAATCTCTCCTGGTCACTCTGTGTGGTTTGGTGAATTTTAGAGGTAGCCCGAATGCTGAAAGCAAACTGGATCGATTGTATTTCTTGTTACTTGCAATTATTATTTGACGGATTGAGTGCTTGAATAATAATACTCTTCTCCTGTGCTCAGATTCACGCTTTCATTAAGAGATCTGAAGCGGAGGAGGTGGATTTTGCGGGGTGGCTTTGTTCAACCATAGGCCTTAACCAACCCAGTACGCCCACGCACGCCGCTGGAGTCTGAGCGCGGAAGAGCGAACCCTGTACTGTACACCCGTTAACAACAATGCTACTTGGGTCCTATTTCCTCAGCTTGTACCTGTTCAAACATGTACTTCACCTCTTAAGGAAGAATGTCTTTCTAGCATGTGCCAAATGGTTTTCAATTTTGTCCTAAAATAATTGGTATTGTATTGGATTACGTTCGTTTACTGACCAAACTGTACGATGTTCCAGTGCTTGCTGATTTTAAGTGATCATGGATATTCTTTCTCAATGGAAATGTCACTGGGGAGAGGGGTTGTTCACCTCCAGCTTGTTTGAACTTTAGCAGGATTCTTTGTAAGTCGTTGGTACTTCAATCATGCTTACCTAAGCTCCCATTAAAAAAAAAAAAAAAAAAAAAAAAAAAGGGTTAGGGATGCTCCCAAAGTGTATCTGTTGAGCACGCTTCTGCTGCTGCTGCCAAACTGTCTCTGAACGTCAGGCCTGACGGTTCCGACCTCGCTGTTCTTTAGAGATCTCTCTTTCCAGGTAAAGAAGGCAAGAGCTCTGCACTTCTTGGAATGTACAGGGCGATATTCTAACTGTAGACTTGTTCATATTTCTATATTTATTTTAAAAAAAACAACCCAAACATATCATCATACTCAGATTTAGTGATGTACGTCTTTCTAATTGATTTTTTTAAAGGTAGTTCTTGGAAGCGTCCTCCAGAATCAAGACCGAGATCCAGGCAGTTTGCTTTCTTTTAACCTCAAGATTCATGACTGTGTTTAGTGTCGAAAGTGTATGAAGATCCTCTATTGTTTTATTCTCTCAGATGTTTAGCAATGGATTCTCTTAATAAATATATTATCAAGTAACTTCTCAAAAGCTTTTTCTAAAACTCAAAACGCCTCCATCTGAAGTCATTGCTACATTACACCCTCTTTCTATGTATTTTTTTCTACAGCCTCAGTTGCCAGAGCTACACCACAGCTCATGTGAAGTGACAGTGTGTCAAACAGGGCTGCAGTTCACACCCTGCTTACCGGGTTTCTGTGGAATGGCAGAGGTTTTGTCTGGGGAATGCTCACAAAACCTGCACAGCACTCGATGTGCTGTAACCCTCCTCTCTAACAGCCATGTTCCTAGGGCAGAACCGTAACCAGAGTGATTCTTCAGGTTGGTGGTNGCAAAACTTGCACAGCACGCGCTGTGCTGTAACCCTCCTCTCTAACAGCCACGTTCCTAGGGCAGAACCAGCACTATGGCACAAAACTTGTGCCACAGATGCTTGTCTGCATCTGTCAGTAACCAGAGTGATTCTTCAGGTTGGTGGTTGGTTTTCTTTCCAGAAGTTCATCTACTGGGCAAATATGTTGCTCTACAAGAGGAAGAGGTGGGTACAAACTCTTGCTCTCGACAGCTGTGCTGAGCAGCGCTATAAAAAGCTCCTTGAAAAAGCATTTCAGATGGGGAAAAGGCTGAAGTTCCCTTCCCAAAAAGAATGCAAATCATTCTGTAGATGAACTTCCACCTGGCTGCCAGTATCAAGTATCAAAGAGAGGCATAAAATAGCCTTCAACCCACTGTCACTAGGAAATGACTCACGGACACATCCAGGGCTTCCTTCAGCTTGTCTGGGCTTGAATGGGACTGCTGGTCTTAGTGCAGCATTTGCGTTAAAAGCTGTCCTGAGCTTTAGCTGGGAATTATATGCACTAACACATGGAAAAACTACTATAGTACTTGTAGTATCTGGTAAAAGAAAGATGTAGTATATACCAGTTTACTTGTTTGCTCCCCAGCTGGCAAGAATTTGAATGACAAGCAGAGTTCTATGGAGCAGGACAGCAGGCAAAGTACTTTATTGCACCATGCACTAGAAGGGGTCTGGGTGGATCCAAAAGCAAGCAAGGACCTCGGTCACAAAAGGCAGCAGGAAGGATATCCACGAAAAGTACTCTCAACCATGCTGGGGACAAAGAACTTTTTCCAACAATCAAAATCACTCTCTGGAGCTGAAACATGCAGAGGAGAGGCTGCTGCCGAGCTCCCTCCAGCCCAGTTCCTCACACACACTTTCAAAGAATTGTGACAGTCCGAGCCATTGCATTTTCAGCTTGGACATTTTGGTTTGTTGGTGTTTTTGTCACCTGTCAGTCTTGGGGAAGCTTTGCTGAATCTCCTTCACTAAGAGATGCAAGATTCTCAAATCCAAGTACTGAAGCCACATTTACATTCCAAAGTTCAGTTTCTATCAGCACAAACCAAACAAGAGCCAAATAAATAACCTCTCCTCAAACAGGGGCAGGACCTCGCTGGAGGTTCAGTCATGTTCTCACCACACCCAGGATGCTGTGACAAATTCCTTCCCTGCTCTGAAAAGCAAACCTCAGAAGGGTGTTGACTCTGGTTTCTCTGAGTGATGCCAGAGGTGGCAGCAGCACCTTTGCTACTACTGGTTGTGCAGTGAACAGCCCTGGACTATTTCCCTAGTAAGGCAGCTGACAAAGTGGCTGAGTTAGTTAGCACATGACTTTTATTGGTTTTTAACTCAGCAGAGTTGGGGTTTCTGTGCTTTAAACCAAGGCTCTAGGAACTGATAAAAGCACCAGCTGCACTCCAGGAGGAGGAAGAACAGCCTGTCTGCAGGGAGGAGCAGCACGAGTTTGTTACCGTACCGTTGAAGCAATGAAGGAGGGGACTTCACAGCATTTTCTATTTTATAACTAAGTTCTTAAACTCCTCCTTGAACCTCCCTTGAAAGTAGAAAGTGGACTTGCCTTGTTTCCAGAAGTTACTGTGAAGGAAAATAACTAATTTTAACATGTTCGCTCCTTATTACGAGTAACAGGGACCAATTCTTCCCGTAGAGCCTGTGGACAAAGAAAAGGCTAATTGGCTGCTACTCTGAAAGTAGAAAATACTTCCCTGTTCCAGGCAGACCGAGGGTACTTGGGAAGAGCACCTGTAGGCAGGAGAGGCCGCCTCGGTACCGCGCTCAGGATCAGGCTGGCGGCGCAGCACCCGCTTCTCCTGCCCTAAGAACACCTACAGCTGTCACATCTACAGGCAGCCTCCAGTCCAGATTTCCATGTAACTGAGAACTGTTGACAAGCCTGGACACATCTTTCCTCACCTCACGCTTTAAAACTCCCCGTTTAAGCAAATGAGGTTGTAAGAGAATTATTGGTTCGGCAACCAGCCCTCACGGCCTGCTTTTCTCTTTCAGCATCAGGAAACGAGAACGGACGAATTATTGCTTTGAGTGCTCGTGTTAAATTAGTCTGACTCGATTAACGATGTCCCCCATCCACATCTAAAGCCGTAGTAAAAGCTACATTAGGTTTTAAATGTGGAATGGATTATGCTACATATTTGTGCAGCAAATTTTCCTTCTTTTAGCGTCCTAGTCGAGATGTGCCAAGCTTGTGACAGTCACATGTTCAAGTGTAACCTCCCTAGACTCCCAGAGTCTTGCATATTGTATAGTTCAGGTACAGGACAAACTGAAAATCACTTGGTGAATGTTATATGAATGAAGAAGAAATTCCTGAGTCTGTATTAAAAAACAGCTCTGATTTTTCTTCTCTCAAGAATCAGATTCCTCCTCCTCCTCTTCCTCCTCCTCCTCCTCTTCGTGACCTTGAAGACTGAGGTGTAATTCCGTTTGATTGATAGCGGCCTCGTTGTCCATCTGACCGAGAGCCTGGCACAAGAAAAAGAGTTTATCTTGCTAAAGATCAAAACCAGCAGTGACACTGAACCCTCCTCAAATCAGTGTCGGAGCTGCGCAGTCACCGTGTGTTTTAGAAGCCCCGCACGGTGACGAGCAGCACATCTCCAGAGAAGAGTTTCAACTAGTTCATTTATTTAGTAAAAAGTTCAGAGCGTATTCGCGTGTCCACCCCTTGCACTCAGTTGGCTAAACCAGCTTCTCATAGTTAAAAGACCTGGAGCCAGGGTTTAATAAATGGTGAACTGCAGCTCCCAGCCTGCCCGGCAACGACCTGCTGCTTTCAGGGATGGGAAGAGATGGAATCCATGGCACATAAACCAGCAACACACAGGACAGAGTTTACAGCTGAGCTTTTCTGAGCAGCATAAACAAGGTCAGGATTAAGAACTTTAAATGAAAACCACCCACAGCAACATCTGCAGCCACTCACACCAACCCAGCTCCCCTCTCCCTGTCACTCCAGCGGACAGACCCATCCACAGGCCAATGCCGGGCCCCTCTCCTTCCACTAGTCAAGGACTTTTCTTACTTTTTCAGTCTCCTCTGCAATATCTGATGAAGAGACTGCTGCGTCCTCCTCTCTGGCCCTGATCATGGACTGCAGCGCCAGCTCTTCCACCTGCAAACCAGGGAACACAGGAGCCTTTGCAGTAATCATTTCTTGGACTCAGAGAACCCCAGCATGGTAGGCGTTGGAAGGTCCCTCTGGAGCATCATCTGGTGCCACCCCCCCTGCTCCAGCAGGGTCACCCAGAGCAGGGGGCCCAGCAGCGCAGGGTCCAGGTGCCTTTGGAATCTCTCCAGACAAGGAGACTCCCCAAGCTCTCTGGGCAGCCTGGGCCAGGCTCCAACCCCCTCCCATCAAAGAAGTTTCTCCTCCTGCTCCCAGGGAACCTCCTGGGTTCCAGTTGGTGCCCGGTGCCCCTTGTCCTGGCGCTGGGCACCCCTGAGCAGAGTCTGGCCCCTGCCTCTTGCCCCCCACCCTTTAGATATTGATCAGCACAGAGAAGATCCCCAGGAATAAAGCATTAAATACTTGACAATAGTTGTTAACAAATCCACAGCAGTAACAGCAAAGCTTTTCCACCAGTCTCACCTCCCCAGCTCCACCACACCGCAGGACACCCCGGAGCCCGGCCCCAGCCGCCTGCACCGGGACACCGGCGAACGGCTGCNCTGCAGGGCGGGAGGAGGTCGGGCCGCAGCCTGACGTGACGTCACGCTCTCCATTCCAAGGGGGGCGCTGCCACCGCGCGGGCAGCGATGGGCACGGCCCTTCTAAGGGAGAAGGGGAAAATCCCCGCTCCAGGAGCCAAAGCCAAGGCTTTTCACTCTTCTTGCCAGAGTCGCCATTTTAAAACCCGCGCAAAACCGCCCAAGGGCCTCAGAACCCACAAAACCAGGACAGCCCTTCTGTGTTCCAAGAGAATTTGTTTATTAGCCGTAAATCCACGGTACGGTTTCTGAACTGAAGCGGCCGAAGCTCTGCCCGGGGCTCACGCCTCAGCCTTGGCCTTGCCCTTGGTCTTGGCTGGGGTCTTTGCTCGGGGCTCTGCCGGGGGCTTGCCTGCCAGCTTCGCCTTGGCCTTTTCCTTCTTCTCTTCCTTAAGTTTATGCTAAAAAGGAAAAAAACAAAAAGAAAGAAAAAAGCAAGCTCAGTACATAATCAGAAGCAGTGAACCCGGTTCTGCCAGCGGCCCCGGCGCGTGCTCACGTTCTGGGCGTGGCGCAGGATGGTGTTGCGGCGCATCGTTTTGGCGTAGGGGTTCAACTTGATCATGATTCTCAGGTTCTTCAGAGGGTTCTTCTTCAGGACTCTGCGGCGAATCTTCTTCCTGAGAAAAAGAGGAGAAGAGGCATATATCAAAATCTCATTTCACAATCCCTGCTCAATTTTCCCTGAAATTCAGAGAACCGCAATTCCTCTTATTTATTCCCAAAAGCTGAAGGGATCTCAGTGCCACCCGACGTCCCACTGCGCAGAGATTTCTGATGTCACCTTCTAGTGATCAGTAGAGACCCTGCTAGCTAAGAACGCTTACTTTGGAGCGCACACTAACTAGGAACGCTTACTTTGGAGCACGCAGCGCCTTCTGGATTTCCTGGCTTCTCATGATCCTCCCGATGTCGGTGTTGGTCATCTTGTGCATGGGCAGGCTGCAAAACACACGTTCAACAGGTAAATCCGATGATAAACCCCCACCTAACTCCATCAAAAAGAGGCATTTAGGTGAAAACACGAGTAGGTATTTTCCACCTCCGAAGGGAAGAGCCGGTGACGGCAGCGGGCGGCTCTCCCAGAGCAGTCGGAGGCCGGCGCCGGCCGCGCTTACTTGTAGTCGCTCTTGAGCGTGGCGGCTTTGCGCCAGGTGCCGTACAGATCGTCCAGCTTGCGGAAGGCGCTTTCCGTCCAGATGCAGAAGCGCCCGACGTGGCCCCCGGGAGCCAGTCTCAGCAGGTTCAGCTTTTTCACGTCGAGGAGGGTAATTCCTGCGGAAAACCGGACAAATCGATCCCTTGGAATTTGCTATTAAAATCAAAGAATGTTGAGAGTGAGTGATAAAGAGATGAGGAAGCGCCCGGGAAGTAAGAGGGGCTCGTTGTCTTCCTCACTACAGACTTCCAGACACCTACATATGGAAATTATTAAATATTTAAAATAATCATCAGCCTTTATCCAGCAGAGACTTTCCCAGCCTCCATTTGAACAGCTCCAAATGCAGTTTAGGGCTGGTGACAGCCATAAAATTTGCCATAAAACTCCTTCACCGTCCCCAAAACACCTTCTTGGAATGAACATCGTTAGTTGCTTCAAGTCAGAACTTCCACAAAATCATGTGTTTCAGAAACACGGACCAATGAAGTGGAATCTCATCATTCTCTCGGCACTCTCCCAAGGAAAAGCGTGTCTCAAGCGGAAGTTACCTGGAATATTCCGGAAAGCTCTAATGATACCGTTGTCCTCGTTGTAGATGATGCAGGGTCCCCTGCGCTGGATGCGACGGCGATTCCTCATTTTGCCCTTCCCAGCCCTCATACGCTGGGAGGCGTAAACCTGGATAAAAATGGAACTTGTCAAGATTCCAAACAGTCCCAATTCCCTTAGTTTGACACAACAACGCGGCGTCAGTCAGAACCTCACGATCAGCACTGCTCATCTGAAACACGGACCAGTGAGAAGTTCATCATTCTTCAGAATTTTGGCCTCTGAAGAGTCCAAACCAAACCTATTTATGTTAAGTCGCAGGAAAACAAAGAAAGGTGGCCAAAGATCGAGGAAAGCAGCACAGTAAAAAAATTTCTTTTGCTTTTCTTTTTTTTACTGGTTCTTGTAGTTTTGTGAACAAGCTATTTCCAGCAGCGTCAAACCAAACTCTCTGGAGTTCCTACGGTCACAAGAGCAGAGTCCGACCACCCGGGTTTCGCCCCTAAGAACGTACCTTCTCAACTCACCTTTTTGATGTCGTTCCAAGCCTTCAGCTTCTTCAGGAGCAGAACGGCTTCCTTGGTTTTCTTGTAACTCTCAACTTTGTCCTCAACAACCAGAGGAAGTTCTGGAATCTCCTCAATGCGGTGGCCTAGGGAAGACAAATTTAAATTAGAAATCAGGTAGAAGTTCCTCCCTTTGAAGGTGGTGAGACACTGGCCCAGGTTGCCCAGAGAAGCTGTGGAGCCTCATCCCTGGAAGTGTTCAAGACCAGGTTGGACGGAGCTCTGAGCAACCTGCTCTAGTGGGAGGTGGCCCTGCCCCAGGGCAGTTGGAACTGGATGATCTTGAAGGTCTCTTCCAACCCAACCCAACCCATGATTCTATCATCAAACTTCCAACAGCACATAACCACAACGGACCCTCCTGAATCGCACGTAACACAAGTACCCCCCTGCTGAAAACGAGACTGTCTCAAAACGTCTGCTCAGGCGATGCCAGCTCGCAGGCAAACATCTCCAGAGGCAGAATTCCCACCTTTGGACATGACCAGCGCCGGGAGAGCGGAAGCTGCCAGAGCGGAGCAGATGGCGTAACGCTTCTGAGTCGTGTTCACTCTGCGGTGCCAGCGCCGCCAGGTCTTGGTCGGGGCGAACATGCGGCCTCCACGACACATCTACACGTCTGCAGTTAAGAACAACCTTTGGGAAGCCACTTTCTTTTTCTAGCGCGACTCTGATCCTTGCTCAGCGTGAAGGGTTCGTCACCCGTCTGCACCAGCACACCGACAGCAGGCAACTGTCACCGAGCGCAGCGTAGGACGCAAATTACGACATCATGGCAAGAAGGATGTGTCGTGAGACTCGAGGCATCACATTGGCAGCACGTGGGGAGCCACTGAAAGCCACTGTTTATTAAATGAGTTGAATATAGAAGGTTCTAATCACTTTATAGATGTCTCAAGCCTGGTGGTTCAGATTCCCTGTTACCTGAAGTAGATGATTCCACTTCACATTTAGATACTTAAACGTAAGTGGTCTGCCTGGCGAGCTCAGCTCTGAAAGGATACGTTCCCAAAGGCACCCTGGCCAGAGCGGTGAGTTCCACCACCTCGTACTCGAGGAATCCGAGCGACGGCTCTCCCGGTACCCCAGGATTCAGCACTGGTCTGATGACCTGGAACAGAACGATTTTAATTCAGTGTCAGGTTTAATTCAGAGCGGCCATTTTCCCAAAATCGCAGAGAACGCTGAATTGAAGAGCACTGATCAGAACTTCCACTGTTATCATGCTTTTCAGAAACACGGACCGATGAAGTGGAATCTCATCATTTCAGTGAAGAAATCCCCATCAGGGAAATTAAACCTCCCCGCATTCAAGAGCTGCTTAGGTCAGAATCGGGAATATTAAGACTCGTTTCTAAGCTTCGTCCTCAATTTGGGTCTGGACCAGCACCGCTGCTCCGATATACCATGTGAAATACCCTCAGAAATCATTTTTTTCTTGCACAGAATATACATTTTAAACCCTGGAGTACTTCAAAACTTTTACAACCCCTGTTCTTCAGAAGAATAAAAAGTTGTATGGAATACAGCATTAAAATCAGATTAACCCCCAGCACGGCCGCCTCGCCTTCTACACACCATTCCACTGACCGGCGCTTCCCCAATTTCCATTCTAAATTTCTTCCAATTTTATTTCTTCCACTTCTAACAAAGCCCAAGCCCGTCGGGAGCGCTCCCGCGGGCTCGGCGCGGCCGCCGTACCTGCGAGCTCGCTGACGGCGTAGGGCTGCCGGTTGTTCTTGCGCAGGTTGGTGTGCACGAAGTTCACCACGTCCGGGCGAATGGGGGCCTTGAAGACGGCGGGCAAGGTGACATTTTTGCCCGATGCTTCTCCCTTCTCGGAGTAGACGGAGATTAACGGTCGAGCGCAAGCCTGGGAAAGACAAAAAAAACCCCAAGAATCTCTTAAGCACAAGCCAATTAAATTGCTGACGCTTAAATTCATCCGATATTGCTCAGAACGAAGGAGTCTTCAGCTCACCAGCGCCAGCACGCTGACAGCAGGCAACTGTCACTGAACACTGGGTAAGACGCAAATTACATCATCACAGCAATCATTTTCCCTTTGAACAGGGCTCCACGGCACAGCCCGCATCCAGAGAACTATGCCTGAGGTCTGCAAGCCAAGATTTCAAAGCCATTAGGGTAAAATTAATCTAGAACTGAACCTCTAGGAACACCTTCTAAACTACTTCTTACCTGTTGCTACAAAAACCTCTATCAAACCCACCTGTCGCTATTCAGTTAACCAAAATCATGTTATTTTGATAATATTTAACAATCAAAATCCTGTAATCTCTAATAAAAGAGAGAGGCTCACAACGACTACAAGTAATCAAACTCAGGGCTTATTAATTCTTTTTCAAGTCTGGGCTCTCTGAACAATCCCTTGAAATTCCTGAGGTGAAAAATTCAGCTGCTGGCAGCACCACCTTCCTTTCACAAAGCTGAAAGGATGTTCAGCAATAATCTGATGGTCCAAACAGTACCTTTTAAAAGCATCATCTTTTAGCATTATTCTTTATTTGTTAATAATAAACAGTTCATGGCAATAGAGAAGGCAAAGGAAAATCCTTCCCTTTTCCAGCCACAATGCATTTTAAAGGTATGAAAAATGAGACAAAACTAATTAGCTGATAGTAACACAAGTAGCATCTACATAGTTAACACTGGTTACGAGTGAGGCACTGACCCCTGGAGTTAGTGCAGAGACCCCAAAGCAACCAATGTGATCAGGGCGAAGGAACCAGAACACAACCTGAACTGTATTAGTAACAAAAGTTGTTCATTTGCAACCTGGTTCCAGACCAAGGCCTCTTAAAACCTATTTCAGAATAACAAAAAGATTAAAAAAAAAAAAGGAAAGGGTTTTACAGAAACCGTTCTTTTCACTCTACATGGGCTCAAAATCTCCCGTGTGGCTGTTTTGTTTAAGAAAAATAGGTGCTGAAAATAAAGCAGCCCCTCCGGCAGGCGACGCGGCCCCATCTGCTCCGCTGCCCGAGGAATGCGGGACTTCCAGACCAAGCCAAGCTCTCAGCGGCAACCCCCTCTGCGGCCTTCCCCGGTCCCCCGACCCTCATCCTCCTTCCCGCCCGCCCGGGCTCCCCACACGGGCTCCCCACCCGGGCTCCACGCGGCAGGCCCGGCGCTGACGCCTCCAAAATGGCGGCCGGCCGGGCCCAGAAGCCTCACGCCTCTATCCCGCAGGCCGCCCGCCGCACGAGTTCTGTCCCNCGCGCGCTTCGGGCGCGAAGGCGGCGATGGGCGCGGAGCAGCGGCGGCAGGAGGCGGCTCAGCTCTATCGGACCCTCCGCCGGTGGGTCCCGGGACGGCCCCTCTGAGGGGAGAAGCTCGACCTGGGGTGCCCCGGCTTGTGGGGAGGCTGTTGGGTCTGGAGCTGTGGTGGTTTAGTGAGTGCAGGTTAGTGAGGGATGCAGAGGGAAAGAAACTTTACCTCAATGCTTTCTTGTTTTTCAGGGTATATGAAGAAGGAAAGGAAAGTATCCCCGAAAATCCATATCTTTTTGAGGTAAATATATATGAGAAAATTATAGAATAGTAGAATCATTTTGGCTGGAAGAGACCTTTTAGCTCATGGAGTCCAAGCGTTGCCCCTTCCCTGCCAGGGCACCCCTGAGCCCTGTCCCTCAGCACCACAGCTCCACGCCTTGGAAACCCCTCCAGGGAGCAGGGGGACTCCAGCCCTGCCCTGGGCAGCCTGGGACAGGCCTGGAAAACCCTGCAGGGCAACAAATTGTTCCTCAGCTCCAACCTCAACCTCCCCTGGGGAAACTTGAGGCTAGTTCCTCTTGTCTTGTCACTTGTTCCTTGGGAGCAGAGCCTGACCCCCCCAGCTCCAACCTCCTGAGAATGTCAGGGAGTTGTGGAGAGCCAGAAGGTCTCCCCTGAGCCTCCTTTTTTCCAAGCTGAACAAGCCCAGGTCTCTCAGCTGCTCCTCATAAAACTTGTACTCTAGACCCTTCTTCAGCTCTATTGCTCTTGTTTGGACATGCTCCAGCAAAACACAATCATGGCACCTGAGTCTATATTTAAAATGCACAGCCATTGATCAACAGCTGAGATACTACATAAAAAAGAAAGATTTACCTCAGCAACGCCTCTTACAGACCTGCCTCTGCTTCAGGACAGAGGAGACCTAGATACAATGTGCTACCCTACTGAGCCAGCCCCAGCCTCCACCACCCTCCTCATTCCTGTTCCACCTGGTTTTGTACACCTGTTAACAGTTAACTTGTTAAAAATGATTGTAATGGTGAAGTACACCTGAGAGTGTTGGGAAGGTTGTGCCAGCTGCAAGAGGTGGGTGGAATTGCTGCTGGGAGGAGAGGAAAGAACAGCTACAGCAGCTGCTCTCAGGTAGTGTTTTCGTGCTTGCAGCTTCTGAGGGTGACTTTTTATCTTAGAACTTTATAGGAAATTGGGATATCTGTGAAAACAGCAATTGCTTTTGGCACCTAGGAACGGCTGGAAAATCTCTAATGTTATCTTATTAATCTTTGGATTTATATAAGCTTGATAATAGTTTGAAAATGAAGTCAGGTGATTATTTAAATATACAAGAATGTGAAAAACAGACTAGATATGAGGAATCAAGCAATGCTTCTCAGTATGTATGGAAAAGCCTAAGTAAAGTTTGATAATCTTTCATTCTCAGGAACAGGTTTGAGTTATTTATTGCCTTTGGACACTGTTTAGGGCTCTCATGAGACATTCAGAGAAGAGATCAATTGGTATTAAATGTTATTCTCCATCTCAGGGATATCTGGTGAGTGCAGGTGCTGCTTGACAACAGGGATCTCAGATTATCTGAAGTTTTGTTCAGCAAACCAAACTTCAGTTTTTCACAGAATCAACCTGTTGGAGATTAAATTTGCTGTGTTAGTTGAATGTGGTTCCCTTTTCATGGTTGATTTGATTCCATCTGTGCTGTGCAGTGATTGTTCTGAGATAAAAAAGCTTTAGATTCATGAGAGTTACAACAGGGTTGGAAAACAGTTTGTGGAAGTAGTTTTGCAATTTTTGATGTGAAAAATGGCTGAAATGCAACATTTCTATGTATTGTATTAATTTTTTTTTTTATGTTTGTTTTTTTTCCAGACTGATGTGGAGATCTGTTTGATTCATGGTGGTTACAAAAGTCCCATTGAAAGATTCTGGAATGGAAATGACACAATCTATGTTTTGCAGAAAGCAGTAAGTGTCTGTGTTGATTTTTTTAAAATGTCATCTAGACTTTGCAATTCCCATCAGATATTTTCCACATACCTTGCAATTTTTTAATTTTTTTTTTTTGCCTTACCTCTGCCTTTCTCTTAAAGAAACACAATGAAGAAAGTGACTCAATGGAAGAATCCAAAACAGATGATGCTCTTTATGCCTCAGAACTTTCACCAACAGAGAGTTCTGGACCAGTCACTCTTCCTGTTGGAAGAGCAAAGTAAGTGTCAAAGGTCTGCCCCTTGATAGCATTTACTTATAACTTTTGTCTCTCTTCTTGTATTCAGAACCTGTATTATTTTCAGTCCCCCAAGTTAAATTCCTTATTAGTTTAGTGAGGAGATAGGACTATTTTTCATCCTGGAAAAATGGCCTCCCCTGGCTAAAAGTGCTCCTAACGAAGTACTTCACATCAAGGTACTGGGAAAGCACCTGTGAGCTGTCTCATCAGGTTAATGGGGCTGGCTGGGTGGAGGTGAGCAAAGAAAGCTTCCTAAGACTAAAATACTTGGGTTTATAAAGCTTCTGTTAAAAAAATAAATAGATATAATTAAGGTCTCTGTTACTAAAATACCAAAACGTGGTGACTAATTTGCTTGACCAACTTATCTTTTTAATATTCTTAAACTGTAAAGATCTATTATGCCTTTAGAATCTTTAGTCCGTATTAAAATATTCTATTAAATATATTCTCAGTTATACAATCTTCCTTCCTCCTTTGAGACCTTTTTCCACCTATATAAAGGATTCTAATACTTCGCTCTTGGTGTAAAATGATTTGACGTCTGCTAAAGAAGCATGAGATAGAAATATATATATATTTTTTTTTTGTCTTGTTCATATTTCTAGGCAGTTGATTTCCTTATACACAATGGCACAAAATCCACACATGACCCACTTGAAGATCAGTGAACTGGTTGCTCTTCCTCCTCTCTGGATACGGTGCGATGGTTCGGATCCGGAACGTACTTGTTGGCTTGGAGCTGAGCCTCTCAAAGCTGGAAACAAAATCACAGGGATCAATTTTTATATGGTTACATGTGATGGTAAGTTTATCATATTACACAAACAATTAAATAAGGAAGGCTTAAAACTATGGGACTGATCCTGTCTTTTATAGCGGGCTTGGCACTGCTCTTTATTCCTCATTTAAAAAAAAGAAAAAACAAAAGGGGAAAAAAAACTAGAGAAAAGATATTTCTAACTCATGCCGTGTGGGGAAATAACTTCTAATATTCTTAAAGCACCAGTATCTGTGCAGTGCTGCCTTCACTGGTGTGCTAGAATTTGGCAGATTTAAACGGCTATCATTTAACTTCTCCAAGCTTGCTTTCTGAGGGCAGCACGAGTCATACTTGACCAAATGGAGTATTTGAGAATTAATTTGAACTGCTACAATCTGAATTCTGTCAAATATTTGTTTGTTTGTTGGGTTTTTTTTGATTTTTTTTTTTTTTTAATTCTTTCTTTCTTTTCCCTTTCCTAGGTCCTACAGCTGATAAAACCTGTTTTGCAAACCTGGAAGAGCTCAAAATGGCCCATAAAATGAAACATCATTCATCTGTTGTAGGTTTTTTACAGTCTCTCATGTCTCCAATCTGAGTTTAACGACTCTGGTTTTAGATTTATAATACTGGTTTTGAGAATCTCAGTTTAAAACCTCTGTTTTTATATGTATAATACTCATTTTGGGAAGATTTATAGATTCTGTTTAGCAACTAACATTTTAGTTCTGTAGTATAATAATCTCTTTTGAAGTAACATTTGAGACCTCTGTGTTGTAATCCCTTTGATATTTGCCCTTTTTTGTGTGTTTGAAATGCTCTTGAAATTATTTTGCATGCAAAACAACCTTGGGGTGGTTTTATTGTGGCAGTTTTTCATTAAATCTGTTCATTCTAGGTGATGACCAAAGGATTTGCTCAGTATGAACTTATTAGAGCTGCTGCAATAGAGGACACAACTGTAGAATCCGGAAGCAATATATATGTGGATATTTCATGGAATACTGTAGATAAGATTCTGGAGACACCCCCACTAATTTCAGCAGCCACACTGGTAAGTCAAGACACAAAAAGCAAACAAACCAACCCAAACTCTTTCTGTGGCTTGTCAACTAAAGGATAGAAAATATAAGTTTGACTCCTGACATTTGTGTTTATTATTCTTTATATAAACAGTGCGACCTGTTCAAAATGTAAGTTGTAAATTCTGCTAATATGTATTTCACTGATGGAAATTTTAGGACATTTGATTTCTGAAGTTTTAAACTGACATAAACGTCTGGAATTTTCAGAATATAACACTGGAATCTGGGGACCCCAGGAGTCCTGTATACCAGCTCTATAAAGAACTGCAGTTTCTCCTTGTAAGTATAAATGAGAAATTCCCCTTTCGGATTTATATAGAGCAGGGATTTTATGTGTTAATAATTTATTTAAAACTTCATCAGATGTTTCAAAGAGAAATTTAAGTTTTTATTTTAGAATAAACTCTGAGTCCAGTTTTCAGGATTTTGAATACAAAGAGGAACGCACCAAAGCCAGGAAATTCAGGAAGTTTCTAAGTTCCTACTTGTCTGTACAGAGAGAGCTCTAGGATTCTTGAAGTTAACTATATTTTGAATTGAGGCACATGTGGAACCTCAAACACGAACTGATTGGTGTTATTTTGGTTTTTGTGCTGCCTTTAGGCTTTGGCTGAAGGTTTGAAGACAGGTGTGACCGAGTGGCCTGAGCCATTAGAGTCTGAATCAACTGTTGAACTGGTCCAGGAATTTCTGACTGGTAACTGCTGCTTGTTGTGTGGGGAGGGAAGGATGTTGCATTTCACAGAAAGAAAAGGAAATTCCACATCGACTTTTACAAGTATTAGAATTAGAAATGATAATTTCTGTGCTGTAGCCACTGGCACAAAGCAGTTTAATAGGTTCATCAGTACATCTCTGTCATTCTTCCTTTGTCCTAATAATTGTAAAAAATCAGTAATTCTTTTGTTATAAAATGACACAATTATATTTAAAAAGCAATTGAGAGCTATCTTTCAAATTACCTGACATGCACATGAGCTTCTAAGTGTCCCTTTGGTGGTGGAAAACAACAGTTTAGTGACATCTTACAAAAAACATCCAAAATTACCCATTCCCTTTGAATACTGTTGTGAACAATGTCTCTTGTCAGAAGTTTAAGATACAGGAAAACAAATATGAAATAGAATCAGAGGTGAGAATCACCCAAGGGATTTTCAAATGCAACTGTAAATTTTTAGTATGCAGGTAAAATTTGGATGCAGGATAAAACTGACAAAAAATGACAAACACACGTGGGAAAAAAACAGAGACGTTTATTAGACCACCTGCTACCCCTTTCTGCTTCCACACTGGAACTTAGCAAGTTAATCCTTAAATAACAGAATGTAATAAAGGTACATGGGGAAGATGTATCCTTTGTAATAAAAAACATTAAATAATCACCTTCTCAGACTGTAAAATTATTTTTACTGGTTAAGGATAAAAACGGATTAAATTTTGTTTGTTAGTCATCCAGTCAGTCTGTGTGTTAATTATGATGTGCCAGGGGATTTATACGATTGGTTTGATGATTTTTTTAATTTTTTTTTCCATAGTGGTGAAACTTATTTTTCTCCTGTACTAGATTTAAAGAGGAAGCTGGATGGATATTCTGTATCTGGAAACAAGAACAACCTGGAGGTGTATGCAATTTCCTACCGTTGCCTTGTCATCTTATTTCCCTTAGAACTGGAGTTACTTTCTTCAGATTTTGACTACAGCTTGTATATTAATGTATACATGTAAATCCATAGATGTGAACACATAAAGATAGATCTCTTGCTTTCTGATTCTGCTGTGTAAAAATAATGGAAGAAGACCTTAAGGGTAAAATTGGGAATTCCATAGCTACCCTTTAATAGAAACTCCACTGTCATTTTTACCTTGAGAAAAGCTCCCTGTTTCTTTGTTGTTTTTTTTTTTTTATTATTCTAAAAACTCACACTCTCTTGCCTTAACCACTGTCTGTCATCTCCTAAAGCTATTGATCTCATGATGTCCTAGTTTCTTCCAGGAACTCTGACCTTTGTGCCATTTCATTTTATCACTAATTTGCTTTACTGACCTAATTTAATTATTTTGGGCTGATTTTGAGCTAATTGAATGGATACCTGTCCTATTTATCTAGAGGTTTATGATATCCTAAAGCAATGAGCGAATTCAAATTATAAAAATGTCTTCAGTTACATTATTTCCCCCTTTCAGTCCACAAGGAAAGGTTTGGCTCTTTTGTCCTGTGGAGAGGGAAGTTGCATTTTGCTGCTAAGCTAAATGATAGAATGATTTCTAGATCAGCTAAACCAGAAATATTCAGGATCAGAAAAACAGAAAACTAGTTCTTTGTTCTGCAAATCTATCTATGTATTGATTTTGACTTCTGAGGGTACTTATTTGCTGTATTTTTCTTGCTGTTTACTAATGCTCTGTGCACCGCGCCGTTGTAAGGTGGAAAGGACCATCCTGAGCTAAGCTGTTGTTTTTTCGAGACAGTTGGGTCAAGCTTTACGTGGCTATGATCAGAAGTCTTTCTGACTTTAAACTTCCTGCTCCAAAGTTAGGAGTTATCCAGTGTGATAATTCTGAAAAGAGTTAGTCTCACTTTTAAATAATTTAAAAAAATGGCTTCCAAATTACTCTGCTCTAGAAGCTTCTATGCAGTAGTTTCCCTGGAAAAGGGGAAAAAAAAATAGTGATGCACCCGATTTTGCTCTCTGGAGAAAGCTGGAATTTGAATCTTGCGCATATTTTTTTTTTTTTTTAACTTAAGCCGAACAAACTCTTTCAGAAAATCAAGTGTGACACGGCTGCAGTGGACAGTTCCATCAAATCCATCTTCAGTGAGCGAGAAGACCTGGATTTTGCTGAACAATTATGGTGCAAAATGAGAAGTGAGTGTCATGGGATTTTTTTGCCTCGTCTATTTTCCTTTTAATTCTTCTGTTCTCTGTATCTGCTACACTGTGTTGCTTTCTCAGTGAAATGGAGATCAATTTCTCCAAGGTTTAAGGATTGATCAGCTCTTCAGAAAATTATTATCAACAGGCTATTTGTAAAAGAGCCAATTATAGGGACGCAAGAAGATATTCTTACAATATATAAAGGTAGATCAATAGCTAGCAGGAGATACTGATTTAGTTTTATTTAATTGTCAAAGGTACTAAATGATCACTAGTACTCAACTGAAAAGCCCGTAAAATTTTTGTCTTTCTAGATCTGAAGGACAATTTTTATGCTGATGAAGTTGCACCTAAACTTTATCATTCTTGTAACACCACTCACAGTCCCTCAGGAAAACACATTTTTTCTTTATTTATTGCTGTTTTTTCAGATTACTAACTAACTTTTGTTAAGCTGTTCCAGAGATTATAACAACTCCTTTCTGTTTGAGGGGTGGGGCAGTTAATTGGTTAAATGGACACTACTGGTTCAGTTAACTGTAAAAAATAGGTTGAGCCTCAACGTACATAGAGAGAATGTAGCCAAAATGTGTTTTGTGACAATCTGCTTCTGCCACATGCTATTCTCTGACAGTCATGTGCAATTCAGTGGTCCCTTTTGATCATTGTTTCTGCAGAGTGACCCTTTTTAAAGTCATGAGATGACAAACCTAACAAAAATCAGTCATTTCAGCTCTTATTTTTTCAAGAATGGGTTTTGTTCTTTCAAGTATGTCTTGGCCTGTTGTTATTGACTGAACCTTTAGAGAGAGAATCTGGATTGAGAAATAAAGTATTAGTTTTGCTTGGTTTTTTTTAAGGTGTCAGTTCCTACCAGGAGTTGGTAGAGTGTTTCACGCTGATCATAAAATCCCTGGAACATGGTGAGATACAGCCATGGGTATGTATTTGTGTTTCACAATAAACATTAACATTTTGAGTTGTTTGAAGTAGAACAGAGTCCTTGTCGCTTACCTGCCTCTCATTTCTGTCATGTATTGTCTTTAAATTACTTTCAGATGTCACAGTTTGACACTCTTTTCCGTGATGTTTCACTTCTGAACAATATTTATTATAGAATGGCTTGAGTTGGAAGGGACCTTAAAGTTCACCTAGTTCTAACTTCTACCATGGGCAGGGACACCTCCCACTGGAACAGGTTTGTGGTGTTTTGTACACAGTGACATCATAAGAAATATTTATTTTAATTTTTAGATTCATCAAGGGAGTAGCAGTTTGCTAAGTAAATTGATTCAGCAGTCTTATCACGGAAAGATGGAGGCCGTTTCCCTCAGTGGCATCACCCCAATTCAAATGCTCTTGGAGATTGGTTTGGATAAGATGAAGAAGGATTATGTCAGTTTTTTCATAGGTAAGCTTGATACCTATTAACGTGATTAGAAGAAATTCAAGAGAAAAGGTATTCCATGCGGGAAATAATGATGGGTTTTGGTAACCTTCATCTTGCTTCTGCTCCCATCTGCTGAAGTGCTGCCTCCAGCCTCCTTAGTAATTGTACTTTTAGGTTGTATACAGATGCAAAATGAACTTGTTTCAAAATAACTGTAGCTTGCATAACTGTATATTTCTTTTCCAATTTGAAAAAACCTTTAGCTTGAACTTGAAGTAAAAGACATACCAGACTTGTATGACTGGACTGATTGATTTTCTTTGCTGTTTGCTGTAGGTGGGAAAAGTAAGACCCTCGTGCTCTTTCTGTCTTTTCCCTTATGGTCCACATGGTTTAAAATGAAATCAGAGAAGTGCATTTATATGTAATAGCTGTGTTTGTATAGACAGTAGTATTTAGAAAGATAGTTTTGATTTTCATATGTATTCTACTGGAAAAAAAACTAGGGCGGAAAGCTTTTTGTAAAATACGTTCTCGAAAGCATTGTGGCTTGGTTTTCAGTATTACACCTTTATTTTTTTTCCTGAACCTGTGGGAGGGGTTTGTGTTTTACCACTGTTATTACCTTCTTCCTTTTCCTTCACCTCTTCATTTCTTTTTTTTGCTTTGTCATCCTGTTTTCATTTCTTGTTTCATTTGCTTTTTTATTTTCACTATTTGTAAACCTGTCCCAAAGAGGGTAGTTGTTTGTAAGTATGTGGGGGAGGTTTCTTCATTCTGCAGCCTCAGTGGTAAAAAAAAAAAAAAATAATAAAATAATAATAAAATAAACCCCCCCCACCTCTGCCATGGCACTCTACAGGGTATTTTTCTTGTTTTAAGTGAGTCAATAAATAACATTGCAGTCTTTGCAGACTTTGCACTTTGGTAGAATTTTATTCGATTACCTGAATGTTGCTTATGTTTCATCTGATACTACATAGAAAATTTTAATTATTTTTTTGCCTCCTGTTTATTTTACAGGCCAGGAACTTGCAACATTAACCTATTTGGTGAGAAGCTTTATTTTTTAATTTTTTTTTTTTTTTTGAAAGCAGTGTGAAGTAGCACACGCTTAGCTGACTGTGGGGTGCAAGTTGTGTCACTCCCATAAGCTGAGAAACTGAATTACAAATCCTGGGGATGGAACAAATATACTGCATGTCATTGTGGTGTTTCCTTATTCATATATTATTTCCTAGGTATCTGATGTGAGTCATTGTCAGGCAGGAAAGTGAAGATCTGTTCATACTTTGATAGCATGAGACTTTATTTTAACTCTGGTGGGCCATTCTTAAAATTTTGGCTTCTCAAAAGCAGCAGGAAAATTTTAATATAGTGAGGATGTGTTGTGTGTCTGTAGAAACTGAGTGTCCAGTTAAAAGCCAAGATTATTTGCTGTTCCAGGATTACTTCATTTCCACGACAGTAGATCTACAAGAACAAGCTCATCGTGTTCAAAAGCTTCACCATATGCTGGAAATAATGGTCAACTGTACAGTCTTATTCCAGTTTAAACATGAGAACCTCTTCCCTTTGACACAGTAAATATTTCATTTTTACTTCTTGCTCTTTAAATGACAATAACAGATTCCCTGTGACAATTCTAAAGAAATTGTCTTAAAACCCCCAAAACAATGCACCCCTCCTTAATGTTGATGACGAGACTGCAGAAACAGCAGCTGGATCTTCCTATTAAATTGTTTTGTGACTAAAATTGAAAGCCAAAGGAAATAATAAAATCTTGAGAGTGTAGTTAATTTTGCACAAGGTCGATGCCATACTGCACAAGCATTTCTCCAAAGAAAGTAACTATTTGATATCTGTTGTAGAATTTGCATGAAGTATTACAAGGAAAACCCTCTAAATGAGAAGCACGTGTTTCAACTGCCCATCAGACCAGCTCTTGTCAAAAAATTCTATCAAAAGTAAGAGAAACTTCAATCTTTGTAGCTTTAAAACTCAAATGTGACTGAACACTTGTCTGAAATTTGACATTTTTTGATTATTCTCTCAGTGATCACCCAGAAATATGGAAGGTGGACATAAGTAGTGGGCACGGGCTGAAGGAGGTTAAAACAACTTGGCAAGTTAGTACTAGTCCTCCAGTTGAACATATGACATCAAACAATACAGGTAAGGGGTAGTTGTGGTGACTTGAAACAATGAAAGTACACACTTTGAACAAATTCCAGTTTTATACTGGGTTCAGTCAATTTGAACTTTTCCTTAAATCTTCAGCAAAAGCAAAGCAGTATTTTGTCTTTTACTAAAATGATGAGATGGTATTTGTAGAATGTGAAGGATTTTCAGAAAGTGGTGACTTTCTGCCTCCTCACCTTTGCTGATTTATGTTTTTAGAGGTAAAATGATGGAATAGTTCCCAATATGACATGATTAAGTATTCTCCATGGTATCTTATAACTTGTTTCTGGAATCTTTGGCAGTGTATCTGAGGAGGGGTTTGAAGAGAAATTTACCTGTTACTGAAAGCTCGTCTCTAGTCAGAGGAGCAAATGGATAGTTATAGAATGTAAAAGATACTCAGAAAGTGGTGACTTTCTGCCTTCTCACCTTTGAGTTATGCTTTTAGAGTTAAAATGACAGAACGGGCTGCAATCCAGTGAAAAAGCATGAGAATGGGGAAGAATTAAGCATATAGACTGGTACAGAAATAATTGGCCTTTCTGGGCTGAGGTTTGATACAGGGTAAGGCTTTCCGGTCATTCCCCGTTTTTGTCACGATGTGCTCCTCTCAGTAAAACTGAAAAGTTTGGAAACTAGTTCTTGAAGCTGCTACGTGAACTAATCTCTACAATTTCTAGCAGTGGCTAATCCCATCTTCTCTCTCTGCAGGTCTCTTGTCCGATTCCACAGTTAATGGAAGCGGCGAAGAAAGAATGTATTTTATTACAGTGGCTCAGTGCAGTCAGGTGCATTTCACATAACAGGCAGGCCCTGGAAAGGTACAGTAAAGGGGGAAGTTTAGTATTATTTGTGTCCCAACAGTACATTTAGAAACACTCTCTGATTTGAAGACCAGTTACATCTTCCTGAGCTCTTTGCTTTCATACGCAGCCGTAATTCGCCTGCACGCATCTGCTTGGTTTATAAATGTTGTGCAATTATCAATGTACAGTGTTGTTATTTTTGAAAACACAGTAGATCTTTTTGTTCGTATATTTACAAACATTCAATAAAGTTCTGCACTTTGGGGGTTTAAATTTTATTTTTATTTCTTCAGAATGCAATCAGGCACTGTTTGAAATGTGAATTATCTTAACCCAACGAAACAAGCAGTATTGTCATGTTTTCCTGGTGTCAAGTCATGTCCCATCATCCCAATCTAGTTGGAAAGCTGTTCATCCTGGGCATTGGGAACTTCTGACAGTTTGTCTTTGTCCCTGTGTTTCTAATTTGGAACATTCTTGCATTTACTTCATTTTCCTCTTCGAATTCATTTTTTTCCTCAGTGCAAAGTGAGTTATTTTAAGTGTTGTCTTGTATACGTCTGAAAAAAACCTGTTCAGCCTAATTGGCTGCTCATCATCATTTAAAGCTGTTGGGATGGCAGTTACAGATGGTTTTAGGTTGATTAGATAGTGTCTGTAATGTTTTGGTAGTGTAAGTTTAAACAATTACATAGTGTAGGATATGCTGATTAAATAATTTGAGACAAACATTTTGCAGAAAAGAAACTACTAACTATTGATAGGTAAGAATAAGAGAAACCTAAATATTCATGCTTTTAAACTATACATTTCCATATTTTCTGGTTTCTCCTCAGTAAATCTTATTTCTTATCCCTTTTCCTACTATTACATCTTATATAACTCTTGGTTTACTAGTCGACCTTGTTCTAAGCTTCTCTTCAAAGGCTTCTTTTTGGGTTTACACAGCGCTACTCTGCACTCAGTATATGCACATGCAGCGTTGAAAAGACAGCGCAAGCTAAAGAGGAGACTTGGTTGTTGCTTTGCATTAGAGGAATAATTTCAAGCACAACAGAAGGACATTATAGCCAGATGGCCTTAATCTGGAACAAAAGTTTTATAATCATGTACTTAACTCGTTCCTACCTGCAGTTGGAGTGAATTTGAGGTGGAATATTACATTCTGGGACTGCTTGGATCCCTTATAATGCACACTTCTGTGTATAATATATAACAAAGTTGTTGGAGGTAAACCTAGGTCTCTGTAAACAAAACTGGAGAGGAAAGAGGCCTTGCTTTAAATCTGACTCAGCAGTTGTCACCTTTGATTAGTCACTTCAAATAATTCTTCTCCGCACCCAACTAGTGAGGTGTACATTACCCTAACTTTTAGATGTGAATAGTAAGTTCCATTTAAGCAGCGCTCTTGAAATATTAAAATCCTCTTTTATTTTAGCGTTATGCATCTGCTCTTGAAATATTTAAGTCCTCTTTTACTTTAACATTATGTGTCTGTCTCTTCAACTAGCAGTTCCATGCTAATTAAAAGTCTGTTGATGAACAGACCGGAATCAGAATTTGCAAACAGCTTTTAATCGCTTGAAAGTTGTACTGGCAAGATCTGAATCTACTTGAATCTTAGCTATCTATTTTTCTGGTGAACAAAAATGTAGAGTAGTTTCTAAAATAAGAAACACAAAATCTACTCTTTAAAATGAGTAGAAAATAATGCAGAAAGAAAATGCATTTTGGGTGTTGATAAAAAAAATTAAATTATGTTTTGGCAACTGAATAGAAAAAAGCTATAAAAGTGTTAGGTGGACAGGTAAAATTATTCAGGTTGTTTTTTTTTACAGTGGTATAAAAAGAGGTATCTATCTGTGGTAAATTTTAACCAATGTAATAAACCAGTTGCATTTTATTTATTAAGTAAAATGAAGATGTGTGTAAGGGTGTGATTTTAACCATGATTTCGAAGGTAGAATATTAGCAGGACAATACTGATGAGTATGCAGAGTGTAAAAACTGTAGGAAGAACAATCTCTGTCACCTTTTCCATGTGAGTGATCAGGGAATCTAAAATTTGAGAAGAGTAACATGTAAGACACTTAATCTTAATTAAATAATAAGTGTTAGAGTTAATGTAGATTCAGGATTTTTGGTACATTTATGGCAAAAATTATTTTGTTAAATGTTGGTAATGGCATAAACAGCAAACAAAAGAAACAAAATTTCATACATCTGCAAAAGATGGAGCAAATCCATGCCAGTTTTCCATCTCTCTTTTCCTTTCTAAGGTAAATTTTTGAAGGTCTGTCAGTGCACAAAGGGCTGCAGAAATTTTCCTTGATATAAGTTAATGTCAGCAGAAGAGAAAATCCTTGGAAGGCACTTCAGCCTTTTTANGTATAAGTTAACGTCAGTAGAAGAGAAAATTGCCGGAGAGAAATCCTTGGAAGGCACTTCAGCCTTTTTATGATCATTTTGCAGCTCTTTGAAAAATTAAATGTCTTTTATTTTGTAGCATTTTGCTCCACCAATAAGCCTCAAAGTATTAAGTAACCACAGTTAATGCACGTAGAACATACCACGGAGCAGCTGAGGCCAAGTAGGATAAACTTGGGATGACTGCTTTGGTGTTTTCTACCATGTGGAATTTATCTCCTCCTCCTTATAAGCCTTTATAAGTTTGAGGAATCCCCTGCAATAGATTATTCTCCTAGTTCAGGAGTTATGAAAGATCCGGAATTAATTCTGTGTTCTTGAGCAGCAGACTTTCTTTTTTGTCTGCATGGTTGTCTTGACTCGTCTGGGTTTGGTTTATATGTGAAAGAACACTTAGCACTTTTCATGTTTTAAGGAGAGTACTGTCATCCCCAGCCTTAATTTCCAAATGATCTCTTTCAGTCTGTGTATTCCATTACCATCCAAAGTTGATCCATTTAGCTACAGCCACTTTCGGTGGAGAGAGTAAATAAAGGCTTGTATTCAAAAGTGGTTGTGCTTGCAGGGAGAAAATGCCTTTTAGGACCTGCTAAGAGCAGTATTCACAGAGAAGCTTAACATCTGAAATGTTTTTATAAAACAAACCAGAAGACACATAATTACCTGTAGCAAGGAGTTGGTGTGTGGTAGAACAAGTGTCCATGGCTTTCTGAGACCAGTTTTCCACCTGAGAAGGTTGAGATGCAGCAGGTCTATTAGACTGTAACATTCTGTCTCATCCACAGCAGTGGCTTCTCTGTCCCTGAACACTTGGCCACTACAATTAACTTGAAACTATTCTGTCAACACAGAATTTTCTGAAAGTTTGTGGGGGTTTTATTGCAATATTTTTCTTATAGTTGTTTAATTTCTTTTAAAGCATAGAATATTACACATTATTTTCCATTTAGGTAGGACATATATGCAATTTTCTGCCTAGAAATCTAAGAGAACATTTATAACTTATGACTCAGAATTTTTGATCACATCATTAAGGCCAATTAGAGTTCATGAAATGCTTTAGAAACCACAACTGAGACTGTTTCCACTTTCTCCATCTCTGGAGACTTGTGTCTTTCACACATCCCTAATTTACAGAGCTAAAGTGTCATTTTCAGGTACCATATTCATGCAAGTTGTTTCAATGTGATCTTTGCCCGTATATCAAGGGAAAACAAGAACAAAATCAATGACTGCCATCACCTCTCTTGGATTTGGGAATCCATTTGCACTGATAATCTTTTTGTAATAGTCAACAGATGCCTTTGGGTATCGTGGTTTGTTCTCGTTTTTAAAATCAATGTGATAAAATCCAAATCTTTCAGAGAAGCCTTTGTTCCATTCAAATTTATCCAGCAGTGACCAGGCAGTATAACCTTTGACATTAACACCATCGTTTAGAGCTGTAAACAGAATACAAATAACTCTGTTAAGTGTTTGTCATCCTTAAAATACGGTTCTGTTTGATTTTTATACCAGAAAGAGACAGGGAGGGAGAGAAGGACAGAAAAATGGCAAAGTATAAATTAAGGGAGGTTCTTTGAAAATTTTGTCTTTAGCTTGGAGGTACGAGAGCTGTATAAGAAAGGTAATTAGGTGCAACTACTTCTTTTTAAAAGTAGAAGCTGTCGCTCTATTGCAGTACTAAATCTCAGGTAGGTGGTTGTATTTATTAGCATCAGTACCTTGGGCTGGATTATCATTTTTGCAAAAACTTCGTAGTCTGGTTTGTTATTTTTGACCCATGAATATTTATTTCTCCCTTCTCTAAATTACAAGAGCGAAAAAAAATAATCAGAAAGTGAAAAAGCTCCTGGATGAACAAGATGTTTTGCAAGTTACCTTTCAGTATTTCATTAATATATCCTTTCAGGTACTCCATCCGCCACTCATCGCACAGCTGAGCGCACTGAACCTTTTCAGAAAGTCCATTCTCTGTCACATAAATGAGCGGGTTCCCATACTGTGTCTGCGGGCAAAGACACTGGTTCATGTGAACAAAATCATCTTATTCTGACACAGCATGAGGTTCTTAGTAAAACACATGAAAAGCAATTTTCTATAATTACTTAGTTACCTTTAGTAAGAAAAGTAACTAGGAATTTATGGGTTTTTTTATTTTAAAATTACTGAATTCTGTAGGTCTCTGAACAAAAATTAAAGTGATTTGTGGGTTTTTTTTGACAAAGAAACTTCCAGTATGACAAGACAAATACATAGGTGAAACTGTTGAAAACCTAAAGCAGTCTTAGGTGCATCTTCTGTGTGTAACCAGACAGTTTGCTTCCTTTTAATGATTTACTCTGTAGTCACCTTAATGAAGTTGAGTAATCTTCTGAATCCCCAAGGCACAGAATATAACCACTTAGGTCCTGGAGCTGGCCAGTTTGGGTCCACCAGTTCAGCCAAATCATGGTCAGTGTGGTAACTGGAGACTTGTAGAAAGGGAAAGCTCTTCTGTAGAACATAACGAGTAGTAAAATGACCTATTCCCAGGAAATCCGATGTGCCTTTAATATAGGTTTTCTCTTGCACGGAGAAAGTTGGTAATCTTGATGTCCCCAGGCCTTGCTGGGCACTCTTCCTACCTGTCAAAATAATTATAGGAAACATACTTCTGAGGAGCGCAGACAGTTGTTGTCTTTATCTCACCAACAATAAATAGAGTTTTCCTGAACTTAGTGCAGAGGACAGTTTAGTTGGATTTTTTTGTTTTTTTTAAGATGAAATAATCTCTCAACCTTTTGGTTTGGAGAAGAAATGGATGCAATACATGGAGAAGACAATGAATCAAAGTGGCTGTTTATTTTATCCAAAGAGCATAAATGGCAACAGGACGCTGGGAAACGTAATGGGACAAGAACAGAAGAGCTTTGCTGCTGGATATGTTGCTTGTCTTCTTCGTTGTGTGAAACAGAGCTAGTGGAACCCTGCAAGCCTTGGTGATGAGCAACTGCTACTGGTTCTTTGTCCTTAGGTAGAAAATCCAGAAAAATATTTAACTTTTAGACCTCTAAGAAGGGACTATGACTCAAAAGTGAGGTAGCTGCTTCCTTTCTAGCTGGGACCGCTGAGCTACGCAACTGTTGGGCTCGACAGCAGCTCAGCTTTTTAGTTCTAGTATGTTCCTCGAGCCGTGTCCAGCCCACAGGCCATTTCTTGTGTCCTCATACTCAATTACTGGGGCTTACCTACATAATTCTTCATAACTTCTGGATAGTCCCCTCTGTAAATGGGGTTTGCAAACCATCCCAAGTGAAACTGAATATATCTCTCGGCGGCATCTCTATCGGTCTGGCTGTGGGGATCCACGGGTTCACCCCAGCTGCTCGTCAGGGAAATTCCAACCATGCCTTGAAACACAGAGTTGCCAGTTCAGTGTTTTATGCCTCATCTTTGAGCCTTCAATAGAAAGAGGAGCATAATTACAGCACGAAGCCCCATTACCTTGCTGCTCGCTGCGCCAGGTGGTGTTGTACGAGTGCCACACTTTTGCGTGAGTCTGGAAGTTAAAAAAAAAACATGCACTTTAAAATTTATGATGTCATAGTCAGCATAGGAAGGTAGTGAAGATCAAGAACAGTTTTTGCTCTAAAATGTGTCTGGAAATATCACTGAGTTTCTCTTATGTACATTCTGGAAGTTTTCATTTTATGTAAGATTTTAAAAAGCATCTGTGCAAGATTCCCTCTCAAAATTCCAGGTGATTAAGGATGCTGTTCTATCCATCATCTCCAGTCATTGGGTGCCTTTGCCTAATTTATTCAGGCGAATGAAAGTTTATTTTTACCAGAGCCAGCCTTACTAAAGTCATGTGTAACATTCAAGTTCATTTTAACTGGTCAGGAGTTGACTGTTTCCAGAGTAACCTGGCCCTTTTCTTCTTTAACCAGTTTGAAACATACCATAAAAGAGACACATTATAAGGAAAAACTGAAGTTGTAGCAACAGTATCACAACCAGCAGTTCGCCTGTCACACTACACCTGACTAGCCTTTGGTGGTTTAAAGTCAGGTGGTAACTTTGAGGGGCAAGCTGGAAACGACATCATTACAAAACTGTGAAGAGCAGAATAAAAAAAATAATCTTAGCCTGCTAAAAATTCTTAATTCACACATGAGTTAAAGCACGGTTTTAGTTTTACTTTAATGATATGGTGCGCTGCTTTGTAGGCTCCACATCCTCCGAGCTTCAGTCCGGGTGCGTGTTCTCCCGTTTCATAACCCTTCTCAGCAACTGCCTGCAAAAGTAGAATTAGTGGTGCTCTGAACAGCAGAGCTGAGGCATTTGCTGCCCTCCTGTTCCCTGATGCAATAGGAGGGGCTGGTTAGAATCACTGCTCTGGTTTCTGTGCCTCTTCATGTCTTAAAACTCTGCCCTTGTGTAGAATCATAGACTGGTTTGGGTGGCAAGGGAGCTTGCAAGGTCATCTGGTCCAACCCCCCTGCAGGGAGCAGGGCCATCTGCAACTGGAGCAGGTTGCTCAGAGCCCCATCCAACCTCCCCTGCAATGGGGCCAGGGATGGGGCAGCCACCACCTCTCAGGGCAACCTGGGCCAGGCTCTCACCACCCTCAGCACCAACAATTTCTCCCTCCTCTCCAGCCTAAACCTCCCTCTTTTAGTCCCAACCCATCCCCCCTTGTCGTGTCCCAACAGGCCCTGCTCCAAAGTCTGTCCCCATCTTTCTGACAGGCCCCTGGAAGCCCTGAAAGGCCCCCAGAAGGTCTCCCTTGAGCCTTCTCTTCTCCAGGCTGCACAAGCCCAACTCTGCCAGCCTGGCCTCCCAGCAGAGAGTTCAGCCCTCCCAGCACTGCTGGGGCTCCTCTGGCCCTTCTCCTACAGGCCTCTGTCTCTCCTGGGCTGAGGACTCCAGAATCTGACCACTGAGATTTTTTGGCAGAAATACTAATGACACAAGTCTCTCCCTTTCCCTCTCCCTCTCAAATTTTTAACATATTTTCCTGTAGCGTCACTTCCACAGAATTTTAGGATCAGAACTGAGTGATTGGAAGGAAAGCATCAATAACTTACCCAGGGGTTACTGAAAGTAATCCAGTGTTTCACACGATCGCCAAATTTCTCAAAACACAGATTTGCATAGTCATTAAAATAATTTATCATGCTTATATTTTGCCAGCCACCGTACTTTTCCTGAAGAACCTTTGAAATAAGAATTTCAAGAATCAATGATGTTATTTAAAGTTCAGCTGTCTATTTACAAAGACTTGTATTTTTATTTCAGTAGCCCAGGAGATTTTTCAAAATGTCAGTGTCTATAAACTACAAAGTATATAAAATACTAATGAACAGAAAATAATTATAAGCACACTTAAAAGCATGCAGGCAT
Organism: Baryphthengus martii; assembly: GCA_013396935.1. Classification (NCBI taxonomy): domain Eukaryota; kingdom Metazoa; phylum Chordata; class Aves; order Coraciiformes; family Momotidae; genus Baryphthengus; species Baryphthengus martii. Next base: position 63,256 of record VWZK01000327.1, read on the forward strand.
CTTGTAAACATTTTTGAAAAGCACACATAGCCCTTAAACTTGGAAATCAATTTCCTCCCAGAAGCATTTCTATGAGACAATATTTAAATTTGTGACATTTCTAACCTGTGGAAGATCCCAGTGGTAGAGGCTCACGATAGGGGTAATATTGTTTTCCAGAAGACTATTAATTGTGTCGTTGTAGAATTGTATTCCCTTCTCATTCAATTGCTCTGCTGGTGAAACACACAGGCAAGAATTATCTGGGTAGTTTTTCATAGGACTGGAAGATTGGAAATCTAAAAATGTTAACCAAGGAACTGCCCATCACAGCGACAGACGTGCTGTAATGGATGTGTAATGGTTGAACTCTCTTCTGCAGCCAAAGAAACAGAAATCTGTTTACCAGAAATGTTAAATAACCCAGGAGTGAAATTACTCACCTACTAATACGGGTAAGGAGATGGTGAAATTGTTGTGCTTACTTTTGATGCCCGTGGGCATAATCCGAGGCCAGGAGATAGAGAATAGATAGTGATTCACTTTCAGCTCCTTCAGTAGCTGGATGTCATCCTGTGAAAAGAAAATCCAATTCGTGTTTCTCAAGTCTGAGCAGAATAACTCAAGTTGTTATCTCAAATAATACTGAATGCAGAAAATGTACAGAGGAGTTGCGTGTCAGAGCGTTGTAACTGATCGTTAGTGGAGCTGCATCGGTTGTTTATTGATTATCCATTCAAAGAAATGGAAAAACAGACTGAATTTTAAAGCATTTGATGGATTTTTTATTCTAAATATACATAGAAAACATTTAAAGCCGATCAGACATGCACGAAAAGGTGTTGATTTTATTCAAAGCTCGAATGTCTTTGTTGTTGTTGTTGTAACTAAGCATTTGGACTTCCCACAAAGTGTTGAATATTTCTTTGGACACAAAGGTCCTGAAAAACTCAGATATATTTGCAAAATATTAGTGATTCTATGAGATTATTAGGAAAGCTGATTATACTGAAATAAATGAAAATATCATCGCTGGGCTTCCTAAGTTAGAACAACTGAAGCATTTCACCCTTGCTGTTATTTCAAAATGGGCAATCAGGATCATCAAATGACTCCAAAATATTTCTAGAAGGAAAGTTTGTCTTTAACGATACCTTAACTTTGTAGTAGCCATCACATGCTGAATCTCCTGTTTCGTTTCTAAACACTTTCCCTTTCTTGTGAGTAAAAGCATCCCAGATACTTGGTCCTTTCCCATCCTTGTCCCAGGCCCCTTCAGTCTGGTACGCCGAGCTTCCAACACCCCATAAAAAACCTAAAGGTCAAAAGAAATGAGTTAGGATTTAAACATTTTCTTGCAAAACGGGATAAAAACTCCTAAAGGTCAAAAGAAATGAGTTAGGATTTAAACATTTTCTTGCAAAACGGGATAAAAACTCCTAAAGGTCAAAAGAAATGAGTTAGGATTTAAACATTTTCCTGCAAAACTGGATAAAAACCCTAAAAGTCAAAAGAAATGAATTCTGGTTTAAACATTTTCCTGCAAAACTGGGCTTTGTATTAAATTTGGATGTGAGGAATTAACTGATCCACCTTCAGAGCTGCACAGCTCGGTGTGAGATGTGCCTGCTGAATAAGAGGATGAGTTTTCTGTGTGAAGTTTTATCCGTGCCTAAAAAGGGTCTGTGTGAAAATGTGGTAGAGACTAAAGGTACCTTCTTCTGATGTGCTGAAAAAGGAATCTCATTCCTTCCTTGTTACTGTTGTTTGACAGGGATGAGGTAGTGCAGTGATAATGTGGCACAAATATCTTACTGATAAGAAAATGTAGTGACATTTAAATATTCATTTAGACATTATTTTTTTTAATGTCTTAAATATGAAAATTGAAGTTCCCAGATAATTCCTACCTGGTAGATTTGATGAGTTTTTTAGCAATTAGAAGGTTAGCTGTTGTTATGTAAAATATGTAGGAAGGTTCTGGATTATTTTCCTAGTATTACGTGAAAGGACTTGGTTAATTTATTTTGTAAGTCATTCAAAAACTTGAGCATGAAAACAAATTAGTGCCGGTATCTTTTTAGATTTGATTTTAGTTGAATGAAATGTGTGTATAGAAATATTTGTTGAAGAAAGGACAAAGTTTCATAAAGCTGTACTGGAGTGAATTAGGTTATTATACTAAACAACTTGAAATAAACCCAGTACAATTATTTCCCTCACATTTGTTTCTGAAGTTAGCTGCATAACAAAGGGTATTTTTAGTTTATAATTCTTCTTTGGTTGTAGCTAAATTATGAAAAAGAAGAGTTCTTAGGTCTGATTTGTTATACTGTGCATCTTAATCACAGACAGGAAAGAAAGATCTGGAGATGAAATATTAATCTATTTGGATTTACTCTGAGTTGACTGTTTTAAGTGACTGAATGAAGTGCAGGGTTATGTGAATCCTTGTCTTGCCAGGGCAAGGAAAGGGGAATCGGACTCGATCTCCAACCCCTACCATTCTAGGATTCTAAGATGATACCGTGTGCGTTCTGCAAGAGCCTGAATTTTTCTTCCTGCCATTTTCCTGGACAGAGAAGGAAAACCTTTTGGTAGCTTTCTCGTGATAACAGACAAGTGAATCTAGAGCATTATAAACTCCACAGTCATCTAGAGTTCAAAAGTACCTGCTGGAAAAGTGCCATAATAGAAAGAGCCTGGATTATTCTTTGTCCACTGGAAATCCTCAGCTGTGTTCAGCCCTATTATCGGCATGAGCAGATACCAGATTCTTAACATGCAGCTCTTCATCGCCCGGAATTTCAGCGCTGCAAAGTCTTCTCTGCAGGTTCCCACCTGATAGAATAGAAGAGCAGTACCTATTATCGCTCTGCTACACAATAAGCTTAGGGTGATCAAAAAGGAAAAGCTTATTTTAGTTTTTTTTGCTGAATGGGCCTGATTTTCAGCAAAGGTTAAAAGCAGCGCTTGGGTTAAGTGGTAGATGCCGTCAAGCTCCGGGCACGGTGATGAAAATGAGAGAAGAATGAAGTGTAAAATTAGAACTATTAGAAGCACTCCCTGCGTCTTTTCCATAATGTTACTTATGTTCTATAAGTCTCTTTCTTGGTATCTATTTTGTTCAGAATTTCAAACTATCCCAGCAGTGTCAGTAACTACAACCCTGCAAAGAGGGATTGTGCGTGAGAGCAAAAAATAGAAGTGATTGCACTGCCAGCATCTTGCTACCTAAAGATGTAACGGAAACAAACCTTGTGGGAGTTGGAGAGGAAAATCAGTACTTGCAATTGTTACAGTTTTAGTAATTGCAGCTTTTATCTTGATGCTGTTTCTTTTATCAGGTTCCAGCATCAATTTAAAATGCAACTATGTACACTCTACATCTTAAATGCTAAATCAGGTTAAATTATTGGTGAGATGACCAATTTTAACCATTTTAAATAAAGTTTCAAAAGAGCTTTCCAGGACAGCACTATTTTTCCCAAATTTATACAGCTCCCAAAGGATCTTTTTTACACTCTTGAGCCTCTACTGGTGAGTTTGAAGATGGAGTTAGAAAGTGAGGAAAAGTAGAACAAGTAGCTTATTAAAAACAATCATATTTTGCACTGGGGCATTGTTCTGAAAGATGGGGAGAGACTTCAGAGCAGGGCCTGTTGGGACAGGACAAGGGGTGAGGGTTTGAAACTAAAAGAGGGAGATTTTGACTGGAGAGAAGGGAGAAATTGTTGGTGCTGAGGGTGGTGAGAGCCTGGCCCAGGTTGCCCCGAGAGGTGGTGGCTGCCCCATCCCTGGCCCCATTGCAGGGGAGGTTGGATGGGGCTCTGAGCAACCTGCTCCAGTTGCAGATGTCCCTGCTCCCTGCAGGGGGGTCAGACTGGATGAGTTTGAAAGGTCCCTTCTCACCCAAACCAACTAAGATTCTATGATTTGCTTTTCATCAGGATTTTGTAGCATCTGTCTCCTGCATGTAAAAATTTCAGATCTGTGCCAAAGCCTGGTAGGAATCTTAGCACTGACTTCCCTGGGCTGTGGGTCAGGCCTCTAGTGAGCTGTGATACCAGATCCAAACACTTGGCGTAGTCCCTCTCTTGCCTGGAGATTGGTTCCTGACCAAAATGAAAAACCACGTTTGGCTAAATCCAAAAGTTGAAGGAACCGCTTTTCGTAACATGTAATAAATGTCTGACCTCAGAGACCTCTTCTTCCTCTGCACTTACTAAAGAGAATTTCCTATCTCCTAATTAATGCAGGAATCATGGAGCTGGTTTGGGAAAATGTACCTACTTCAACACCAAAGACCTTTAGCCTCGGATTAAAAGAATCTTCACCTCTGCATTTCTAATGTACCCATTTAGATTACAGAGGAAAAAAGTGCAGGCTACAACCCTTTAAAAAGACAGGGTGTAAATACTCTGTAGGTATTTTCGTGTTGAATCAATAATGTTGGAAATCCATGTGGTTTTAATATAGGCATTGACAGTTAAATCTAGTGCTTTGACCTAGTCAAGTTGGTTTAAATTTAGCGCTCCCCTTCGTGTTCTTGTTAGCAATGACTGACAGTCATGTGGAAAGAAGCAAAGAGAATAGAAAATGGGTTCTGCCAGTTTTACCACTGCTTTCTGTAGCTCAGGCTACAGAATTCCTGCAGGAATAAGACTCTGCTTTTGCAGGGGTGCTGATGGTTCTGTTCCAAAGTGAAAGTGTAACTTTCACCACATTTTAAGGTGTTTATTATGGTTTTAGACACTTGTAATCATTTAGATTACAAATTTTAGACACTGAATCATTTTGGGGTAACTCCTTTGAAGCTAGGAGTAACAACTGAATCAAAATCAGGTTGGTTTTTTTTATAACTGTATTAGATATAATTTCAGTACTGAAATCAGAATTTCTCAAGCACAGAAAACACATTTTTAAGCAAACATAATTTTGCAACACCTTGCGCTGAAGAAAATAGTCTTATTTTATGCACTAGTTCGTTGTGGAATATTCTGACTATTTTCAGATGAATATTCTGTCAATTTATTTTCAGATGAATGCGTGCTTTTTGGAAGTCTTCCTTGCCCTGCTTATCTGGCACATACTTCTACAAACACAGTAGAAGAAAGGTGTTCGAATAATGCAATAATTTTTCACTTGTATGAAGTTTAGCCTGTCAGGCTAGTACTGTACAACACCCCTTTCACTCTCTTGTTCTCTAGCAGCTCTGTTACCTTCTACCCTGATCATAGATTGAGTTACTTTAATTTCCCCCCATTTCTGGCTTACCTGGTGTTCTTCACACGGCTGCGTCCCAACCGAGGGTTTCCTCTCAACTGCCAGAAATTAACCAGGGCATTCAGAATAAATTTCCTTTCAGGGAATAACTGCACAGAATAAATCCAACTGTCACAGAAACTCGGGAGAAACATCCAGTCAAAAGCAGCATTTTGTTCACTTAGAGCCAAAACAAAAAAGAACAATCCTTTTGTATTCACCGTCGATGCTGCAGGAAAAGGTTTAGCTTAACCACACGAATCTTTTAGCAATGAGGTATTTTCCTCTGTAAGCAAAATCGAGTGATCTATACGTTGATACCTCATTGCACTTGCTCTCAAATAGGATATCTGTAGCTGTTTTTCTCTTGGTGCAAATCCTAGGGGGTATTTAGCAGGGTCTTCTCACTGGGAGATTTTGTTTGGCCAAGGGTTTTGTTTGTCAGTGGCATCATTTTGAATCAGATATTCAGGATGCGGCCTTGAAAATTAATATGCTTTTTCTTTTCTCTTTTTTTCTAGAGGAATTCTTCGTGGTGATGTCTTTGTGGGAAGAACAACTCTCGGTTTTAGGAGGTCAGCTGTCCAGCTCGAGCCGTAGCTGTTAATTCTGTGAGTTCTCATAGACTGTGTATTGAAAGCACTAAGAAATGAGCAGCCCTGCTGCTGGGGCTTGCTGGGCTGAAAACCCACGGCTTCAGACATCACTGCTCACCTGGCCTCCAGAAATGAAAAGCCTTTTGCTGCCACGAGAGAAGGGGATGAGGCTCCCAAGAGCAGCAGTGAGATAACTGGTGTGTAAGCAGAGGGAGTCTTGCAGGGGAAGCAGGAAAAGCACCAGTTTTGTTGGTTCAGGGTAATTGGGTGATTTTTCTCCCTACTGACACTTGGGCTTTCTGTGGGTGGGTGACTCGTGACCGTGGAACCTGCTGTCCTGTGCCTTTGAAGCGATGTAGTTTGTAAGCAAATTTTCGTTTATTTATTTAGCTACTTGGTTTTGTCTTTTTTTTGTGTGTGTGTGTCTTTTTGACCACTGGTGCCCTCTCGTGGTCAACTTCCTGAAAGAGCATCAACATTAAAAGTGTTTCCTGGTAGCATGAAATAAGTAACAACGTTTTATTTCATAGTCTGCCTCTGATCGAAAAGCGCGTTGAAACAACAGAGGGAATAGCGTCAGGAGCTCCTTCTTCATCCCTGCAGGTCTCTCAATATTCTTGTTTGACTTTCTGCTCATCGGGATGGACCATTTTCAAGCACAGAGGAGGTGGTCCTGGGCAATCAAGCAGCTCGTGGCCGTTGTGATTCATGATACACACAAAGGGCAGTGTTGTCTACATAGATCAGCCTGGTGCAGGTGAGTTTGGAGCTTAAGGCACATTTTACATACTTGCTATACATTTGGTGACGCTGTATCTCCTGCAGAACTGGGTAGGGCAGGTGTACCAGAGTCATAGAATCAGAGAATGGTAGGGGTTCGAAGGGACCTCTGGAGATGATCGAGTCCAACCCCCCTGCCAGAGCAGGATCACCCAGGGCAGGCCGCACAGGAACAGATCCAGGGGGGGTTGGAAAGTCTCCAGAGAAGGAGACTCCACCACCTCTCTGGGCAGCCTGGGCCAGGCTCCATCACCCTCACAGGAAAGAAGTTTCTCCTTGTGTTGAAGTGGAACCTCCTATGTTCTAGCTTGTAATTGTTATTCCTTGTCCTATTACTGGGCACCACAGAAAAGAGTCTGTTCCCTTCCTCTTGACACCCACCCCTCAGATATTTATAGATGTTTACAAGATCCCCTCTCAGCCTTCTCTTCTCCAGATTTAACAGGCCTAGTTCTCTCAGTCTTTTGTCATAGGAGAGACGTTCAAGTCCCTTAATCAAGTCCCTGCAGTGCTGGATGGTGCTGGAGTTGTGATGATTAAGGGTATGTGCAAGTCATTCCCTGTTAAATCACCAGTACACCTAAAAACTACACCAAACCCAAAAGCTTCAACGTGCCAGCAGGAGACTGTGGCTGTTCAGAGAGCTGACAGGGGAAGCAGACAAACACGGATCATCCCTCTTCATGGCTGAGAAGCTGAGGCCCAGGCAGATTGGACACAAATCACCCAGGGAGCTTGTGTCAGGCAGGGGACTGAAGCCAGATCTCTTGGCTCTCTGCCCAGTGCCACACGTCCCGGCCAGGCTGCTGCTTCAGGGACCAGCTCACACCTCACTAAAGTCACTTGGTGAATAATTGTCACTGACTTCAGGGGGCAGACGGAGCAAGCCCTGGGTGTGCGAGAAAACCTGATTTTTTCAAACTACATTTAACACTGATCCTGCTCCACTCTAAGTTTTGCCTACATGGGTTTTCTTCTCTTGCTATTTTCTGCGATGCTGTTTCTCAGTTTCCTGCACGAAAGCCTAACTTGACAGAAAAAAAAAAAAAGTCATGAGTTATTTACATTGCTACAGCTTGGTCATTTTTTCCTCTTGTTTCATCTTGGAAAAGTTTTATTAGCAGCAGTTTTTTAAATGTACCAGAAACACATCAAGGCTATAAAATATTTTATTTTGTTTTATTGGTAAAAAAAAATGTTTAAAAAAATGTACTCAGTGGAGTCCAGCCAAAAATTGCCCAATAGCTGCAGTAAAATAACCTGAAAAGTAGGTTATGCAACTGGCTTACTATGGTGAGTTCTGGAGTCAGGGGAAAGTCACGACTGACTCTCAGTTTACAGTTTAGTTGTTCACTTGTCTACAGCAAAGTGGATTTTCATCCATAAATGATGCAGATATTTATGTATTGTCTTGCTGCACAATACTATGTGAGCATACCACAGATACCTGGGCATAAAACCCACTATCTTAAACAATTGATACTTATCCTCCCACTTTATTTTCCATTTTCTATATCTTTTTTTCTCTGTATCTTTTCTTTAATATCTTTTTTTTCTGTATATCTTTTTTCTGTATATTTTTCCTATATATTTTCTGTATATATCTTTTTTTAATCTGTTTTTTTTTCTATATCTTTTTCTTTTCTGTATCTTTTTCTTTTCTGTATCTTTTTCTTTTCTATATATTTTTTTTCCTATCTAAGCTTTGTATTGCAAATCCTCTTATCTCCAGATAAACACCCAGCAGTAGAGTCACCCCTAACAGCAGATACCGTAAAACTGGTATTGATTGGATTTTTGCTTTTAGCCCTTCTGTTTTGCCTTGGCTGGTGAAAAAGTGGAAGCTCTTTTTCCAGATTCCCTGGCAGCTGTTCAGACGACGAGACTAAATCCTCCTCGTACAATTCTAACCTATCTCCCCAGCTTCCTGATTCTTCATTCTTCAGTTGCCCTCCCTTTCCAACCTTGAATAGGCCTTTTCTGTCTCAGAGAGAGAAATCCTTTCTTATTGTACAGTCACCAGAAAACCACATAATTTTTCCAGTGTGTGGTCTACTGCAACTACCCTGAGATACTGGAGATTTTTCAAAATCAAAACAAAACCCACTTACCATTGTTCTTGGAACAAGAACACTTGTATAACTGTACTTGTGTTTTCCTCTGTTACAAAATGCCTTTGGTTGCATGATGTTAGCTGCTTTTGGAAACTTTTTGCTCTAAATGCTCAACTGCACTAATGGCCTGGACTTGCTTTTCAGAGAAAAAGTAGAAAAACTGGAAGTTACTGAAATGAGGATGCCTTGCTTTACAGTCCTGTTGCTTTGACTTGAAGCAGTTGAGGGAATATAGTTGTTCATAGAGAGGATACTCAGAACTGTTTCTTATGACCAAGTGCATTCCGAAGGCAGAAAGGAGTGTTTGAAAATGTGGAGATAGATTTTACTGCCTATAAAAAGAGATTAAGGACACTGAAGCCCTACTCTGCTCTAAAAATCCTTATTTTGAACTTGCATATATACAGCAAGGTTGCCCAGTAACTTCAGAATAAAGATTGCCATTTTTCACATGCTTAGAGCCATTTATTTTTTTCTTAAGAGAAAAATTTTTAGCTAGGATGCACTGGTCACTTTTGCACAGCTCTGCCCTTTGGACCTGACCTTGTTTTATGCTTTTTCCCCAGCTCTTTAGGCCACCTGCTGCACGGCTCTGCTGACAAACCTGCCTTCCCTTGGACTGCCAGGAGGCTGGACGCCCGTTCTGGGTTATCTGGGATGCAATACACTGATAATTGGCTGGCACTGTGAGCAGAACTTCACCGTGCAACTGAAGTACCCAGTTTGTCTGGTACCCAGTTTGACAGAGGTACCTCTGCTGGCCTCCCACTGTGGGAGGATCCAAATCTTCTCGTATCCTGAGAAATCTGTGGGCAACTTCTGAAGACAGTCTCCATCTTAAGAAAACCTCCAGAAGTCTGGAAGATCTCGTGTTTGAACTGAGATCCCTGAGGTGAGATCAAGATAGGTAACTCTGAAACTTCCACCGTATTTCCTTAGCAGTTCCTACACTATTATTAAAGCTGGTGCTACCATATGTTATGCCCATGGAGCACACTGAATAGCTGTTAGCACTAACCACTGGTTTTACTGGGGTCATTTTTGGAAAAAAAAATAAAATATTTGAGAATCTTTCATTTCTGTTTTTCAAAGAAAGATTGTAAAGATGGGCAAGGACAGGGTCAATCTAGTTGTACTACAAGCTCATATTTTAAAGGTGTCCTTTTCAAATAAGCTCCTAAATCGTATATTCTTAATAATGTTTCTCGGTGCATGGCGAGGTGCAGACACTTCCCCTTTTTGTGGAACTCTGTTTCCCCAAGGGGTCAAAACTCACAAGACTTTGCATTGATAGATTCAAAGGCGCACGTTGGATTTTGAATGCCCAAGCTGAGGGGATGGTTGCAAATCCCAACCATGACATATAATAAATGACACATGTTCTAGATACTCCTGGGTGCAATGAGGGAGGTCACAGAAGTTTGCTTCTAAAAATCAATTTTAATTTCTCTTTTCCTGCTGACAGCTTCATGCTAAGAGTTGGCCTCCATTTGATGTGAACACTGAGAAGCTGCTGCAGGCTACCACTGATTGGAATTTGCTGGTATTAGGCTAATTGCACTCTCTACCCTCATCTGTTTGCAATCACAAAGAGGAAGCTTCTGAAGCTTGGGAATGAGAGAAAATGAAGTGTCTTGACAACTGCAAAACACCGAGAAGGCTTTTGGAGTTTTTCCCATCGCTGTTTGTGAGTATGAACAAAAAGGCACAGCTTTATTTTTAGTTTTTTTTCCACATCCATCCTTACCCTGCCCCCATGACATGAACACATGTAACAACCAGGCAGAGTGATAATTAATGAAGGTCCCCAAGCACTGTAAATTGATAATGAGGAAGAGTTCATGAATTGTTTTGGAAGGAGTTGAATTAGTTCATTATTGAATTAGTTGAATCAGCTCATTACTAAAATCCTACAATTGTTCTTTCTATGGATACACAGCTTACAAAACGCTCAAATTCAGCACTTTGGGCCGTCCAGTTTAACTATCAGTTTTAAAACACACCCCTTGGGCATTTGATCTTTACTGCTGCCCTAGAAGGGATAACATGAATCGTTTTTCCATGCAGCAGACCCACACAAATTGTAAGGAAGTGGGCAGATAAAGCAACTTACCGCCTAAAGACGCTGAGATGAGTTTTGCTTCTGTTCAGATCTAGAGTTTTAGGGTGGAATGAGAGAAGTTGAGCCTAGCAGAGCCTTCAGCTGTGCTCCACCAAGAGGCAGCATTGCACAGCCCTGGAGGAGCTTGAGGAGAGCCAGAAGAACCAGGCTGACCTCGGGATGCTTCCTCAGCTTCTTCACCTGTGAAATGGTTGCCAGGCTGATCACCACCTACTCTGCAGACCGCTTTGAAAAACCCTAGTGAAAAGTCAGGTCTGTGAGGGGAAAGAGAGTTTCACTCATAGGAGCACAGCCTGAGAGAACTGCTTTCTAAACTGCCAGGCTCCTTATTTCCTTGGTAAATGTTTAACTTTCATGGGGAAGGTGTGAAGATGAACTGGCTAATCTCAATTCTTGTACAACTGGTGCGAGTTCTTATAGTGACAGTTGTTTGGAGGCATGGCCTGGGGCTTTTTGAAGCTTATTTATTCAAACAAACAACAGAAAAAAAAAAGTAATGGCTTTTACTTTTGCCTTTTCAGGGATAAATTTCAGAGATGAGACCTTGCTAATACTCATTAGCACCTTCTCCTCAAGTAGGATGCCAACAGAGATTTAACACATTCCTCAAGTGCCCCAATGCTTTGGTTTATCACAGCCCCCTTCTTACTTTGGGGTCTGATCCAAAGCTAAGTGGGTAGAAAGTTGAGCTAATTGCAGTATGGCTTAGATGAGGTTCTCAGAGCCTTTGTGAAGGGTTAAAATTTCAGGACCTTTTGGGTTGTTGTTTTTTTTTTCAAATTTACACAGTGAAAAAGGGAATAATGGAAATAATTCATTGAAATGTTGCCATAGATCAGAAAACGCATTTATTAAAGTTTTGTAAAAAAAACCAACAAACCAACTGAGCTGAGATTCAATCCAAGCTCAGAAAAGCACGAGGAAGTGTAACTAGAACCTTTCTAAGATTCCCTTCATCAACATGACCAGATGTTACCAGTAAAATGATTATAATTTGTACCTTGTATAGAATCTGTGGCAATTGTTACATCACCGTAGCTTCCTAAGGTACGTAGCTGAAGCAACACTGACCTCTGTTCCCCAGTGTATTAGTAAGCCTGGTAGTAGTTTCAGTTAGGGATGAATTGTTTGGGTTTTGTCACCTTTTTAAACTTTAAAATAGCTTTGAATTAAAGAAAAAAAGCTGTTTTAACTCACAAAACTGTCTTGATCCAGCGCAGGTTGTAGCAGCAGCAGCGCTTCGTTATTTTCCTAGGCATCTGGACTCTCCAGAGGTCCCTTCCAACTCCTACCATTCTGTGATTCTAAATAATGGTGGTGTTTTTAAAGATGCTAAGTGATACTTGACATAATTTTTGTTAACTTTCTTTTTACCACATCAAATCAAAAAAAGAACCTTAGTTACAGTCGTTGCCAAAGTACTTGAATTTGAAATAATCCAAGCAAAAGCTACATTCTTTATGATTAATCTTCCAGTTATGGCAAAAATACAAATTCCAAAATATATTTGTAATAATAATGCTAAAGCTTCCAGACATGCCACATTTCCAGTCTTGTGGATATAAAGTGTAAGCATTGTGCATTTTTCTTTCAGCTGTCAGATCCTCTCCTCTGAAGAGGGTGTCGCTGAAGAACAGCTTGAGATAAGCAATATGGACCAGAAGAATAAAAAGAGATCCTGATGGCTCTCAGAACTGTAAGTAATTTAAAAAAAAAAAATAAATATTTGTAACATAAGCATTTTTCTCTAAGACTATGGTGTAAAACAACCAGTATGACCTAGGGAATCCAAAACTGCTTTCTCTGAGAAGTTGCTCAGGTGGGATTTAGAGGCTTGTATCAACTTGAAAGTTGTATTTCTCAAACGGGTTTCACACTGGTGGAAGAACTTGAGGTAACACTTTTTTTTGCTACGGAGACGATGTCTCAAAAGAAGAGTTACTTGATTTAAAAGCGGTGGATGGAAATTGTCTTGCTTGTGAGAAGAATGATCACATAGTGCCTGAATTCAGGTTTATTTCAAGCGTTGCTGATGGTTGACTAACTGCTGAAAACCAACACGAGCACAGTTGCACTCCAGCAAAGATCCTGCAGACACAAAGTTGGTTTATTTTTTTTTGCGTTCGGATACAACTACTTTTTGGAGTTTAGGTTTCTGCACATAATCACCTGCGTGTGCACTTCTAAATAAGGGTATGCAAACACAGGTAGGTAGAAATGATTATTTTCTGCTTTTTAAATTGCAAACTGCAGTGAGAAACTTCCAAAATCAAGTGAGGTAGGAATAATTTAAATCTAGCCTTTCTCTGCGATGTTGCTGGGCTCCAGACTAGACCTCGCTTGTTGTTTGCCCAGTGATCTTAGAAGGAGGTGCTTTAAACCGCGGAAACCAAGGTTTGCAAATGCTGTGGATGATCCTGAAAGGAAATAGATGGTTTCTCAAACACAGAACTCATGGCAGTGGAAGTTTTGGAGTTTTCTCTCAGAAAAATGGGGGTTTGTTACCATTGGTTTGCTAAACCCAAGAATATGTTATACACTATACTGCATTCAGATGATCTCATACTAATCAAAACAATCTTGTGGGAGCTCTGATTCTGATTAAGCATTTGGGCTGAAGGGACCACACTGCCATCCTACCTCATTGGCAGGGGTTTTGTCATGAGACATTTGTTATGTTTTTGAAGGAAATATTTCTGTGATAAGTGTTATATTAAAACCCACAAGGATCTGAATAATCTGGTTTTCAGTGAAGAGTTTAAACTGCATGCTATAAATAAAACCAAGGCCACACATTGCCTCAAAAAGGTAAAAAAAAAAAAAAGAAATACTGAATAGCTCTGTTCATCCTGCCCACTAAATGGGGTGAGGCCATGGGGAAAAATATCTTTTAATTGTATCACACAGGGGAAGTGAATTAGGACTACACAAGGTACCCTTAATTCTGGTGTTTCCAGCTCTTGAATACTTGGCTTTTCAACCTTAACATAGGTGGGTGGAGAGGCTGTTATTATTTTTGTTTTGTTTGTCATCACGCAGCTAAATTCCACTCGAAAGTACTTAGTGTTTTAACATTTATTCTCCTAGTACATTCCACTTACTTAGTCTCGACTGCTGGTTTTTAAACTGAACTAGGAATGACAAATTCTTCCTTAAAAGGATTATTGTGCTGGTCGTGAAGTGAAGCTCTTAGCTGCCATCTTCATTTCCTTCTGGTCATAAAACTCCAGCCATCAGACAAAGATCAGTAAGTCTCCTAAAATGAACAGGCGCCCCAAGGAAAACTGAGCAGCCTCCAAAGCAATTGTATCCTGTGACATCAGCACTCAGATATTTTCATCTTGGCTACTCCACCAAGATTCAGTCAATAAGGGGCAGCAGAGCCAGTACACTCTGACTCTCTTTATTGCTCCCCCACTGGGAACATGTCTCTTTGTAAGAGACCTGCTGAAAGTGGTAGGTCCAAAAACGAAACAGCTTTGTTCCGCGTGACGTTGCTCCTGACCCATTCTGAGAAGCTGAAAAATCCATGATATCTGTCGTGTTCGGTGTCCCACTGTGGGACATCGCAATGATAATGCACATGGCTGCTTTAAACTAGAAATTAAAATGTCCTTTAGCATCTAAGTGTTTTAGCTCATCAGTATTACTGCTAATTCTCTAAGATCATTCGTTCTTTTAACACCACCTAAAGGAATTTTCCTTCACGAATGGGAAGTGGATGCACTGGGCAGGATAAGAACTTGTTTTGTGCCTTCTTAGTGTAGCAGAGGTGGGATAGGAACAGAGGAATCTATTGATGTTCTCGAGCTGAGGGGGTTTAGCTCTTCTCTGATTTTCCCCCCAAAAGAGAGAAAATTTTCCCCAGCCTTCCCCCATCTCCTTACGAATGTCTTTCCGTGTAGAAATAATATTTGGAATCTGAGATTGTGCCTTCTGAAGTGGTTTCCATCTTGCTGTCCTCCTAAGAGAACTTTAACCTTGTTGGAATGATCATGTTCAGCTCCATATAATTGCAAATCCATAAAAAAACAAGCCCCCTTGTATTTATATACACTGCAGCAAAATGTACCTTTAAGGAGAAAACATTGCTTCACTGTGGCTATCTGAATTTATTGGCCATTAGAAGTCTTATAGTGTGTGGCTCGCATTTTAGAACTCTGATTTCAAGCTTAATGTGGTCAGGAAATATAAAAATACATTTATTTATGTCATCTACTAAAAATCTCAACCTATGTTACTGCTGGTCTAACCAAATCTGTGTTTATGTTGGAGATGAATGATTGGTTTGTAGCTGCCTGTGTTTCTAGCCGGGCTGAATGGAATGATTCTGCAGCAGAACTATGTGTGTATTTTTAAATTTTTTTTATATTTTTTTTTTTTAGAAAAAACTTCTTTTTATTTACTGCATATGGCAGCTATTTCCTTCCTCCCAGAACCCACTGCCCAGTTCTCAAGGGCACTGGAGCTCGCCGACTCCTGTCAAGCTGTGTACGTGGAGTGACGCGATTTATCAGATTGTTCAAGGTCATCGAAATTCAGGCACATATTTCATTCCAGCTGATACCTGTTCCCTGTTGCAAGCTTGGAGCTGATTTGCTTTTCCAAGTCTTTGGAGCCTGTGCATCAGCAGCTACTTTTGGCTGACCTTTGCACAAGCTTTCCTTGTTACGAATCTTTGGGAAAATATCTTTGAATATAACTTCTCCTCAGGTGTTTGATACCTAGGATGTGGGATTCCGTCCCATTCAGTCCCTCCAGTGATAGCTGGTTAGGAAGAAGCTGCCAGAATAGCTGCCAAAGGAGAAGGATCAAGCTCGAGACGTTTTCTTAAAAGATGCCCAGGCTTTTAAAGTGTGACATTCAGTGGTCCTGAACAGTCACAACATGTCAGCAAAATGACCCCTATAAGGTGTTTTCCAGCTCGAAAAATAATGTCTTGAGTCTTTTCCCAAAGAGGTGGAGGAATCTGTGTTATTTTTATATTCAGGACTGAAGGGGCTGGGAGTTGTTCCCTGCTCTTCACGACACAGGGCGCAGGAGAGAGCTCCTGTAAATCTGAGCAGACAGCGAATCTGCCTCTACACCAACATCCCTCGTAGCTTTTTGGTTTCAAGCATTGTATATTTATTTTCTTTTCTGCCCTGTTCAGTTCAATCTACATTAATTTTTGTCCCAATGACAAGCTACTTTCACAGGCAAAGCGTAATGGTGAGCGCACCGTCTCTGGTGGGCTCTCCAGGCCAGGAAGGCAGTAACTAGATAACCTCGAGAGGTCCCCCTTCTATCCTTTACCATTCTGTAAGCTCCCAGTTTTACTGGTCATGCTTAATAGATTTGCATGGAAGGGTAAGAGGGTGCTGTTCATCATCCATCCAAATTAAAAAAGGTTTGGAAATAGATGAGCTTTGCACTTTCAGGTTCTGCTCTAAATTGAAAGATGGGGAGTAAAAAAGATTCAGTGAGTTTAAATGAAGCTAGTAAAAGACAGTGGGAAAGGACTCACAGGAGCTCTGGGAAACCTCTTGGAAAAAATATTAGGGATTTGAATCTTTTCTCACCAGAGGTAATATCTCATATCAGATCAAATGTTATAGGAAGAAAGTAAAAATCACCTTGTGTAAAACACTCAAACAAGTGACTTGTGATTTTTTATTTTTTTTTTTGAATTGCAGGTGCCTACCACTTCCCAGTAGAGAGGGCTACCTCTGTGGCAAGTTGTGCCCTCTGACAAAAGCTTTTCTGGCTCAGTCATGTTTCACAGATTCTTCATAAGTAGCCTCAAAGTCCAGCTGATTCTGTGAACCACAGGCTGGCAAGAACTGTCTTGTGTGGCAAAGACCACATTTGCTTTTTTGCAACAGGCACAAAGATCTCTTGTGTCATTTTTCCAGTCAAGGGTCCCTCGATAAACACTTTGCAGGAGGACGTTTCTCTGTTGATCTAAAGTGACATATTTGAGTAAACGGTGTCAGATGGGCTGCAGCAGCTTCCTTTCTGTTACCTTTCCCTCACTTGAGCTTTATTTTTGTTGTTTTGGTAGACTTGGACTGTTCCTAGGATGAAATAATACACAGAGCGATCTCAGCTGACCTTTCCTATACCGTAAGAAGCAGGTCTGACTCCCCTGAGCCGTGAATGCAGAAGGGTTTTGATGTAATTTCCTGGAACAGGTACAGCTGAGACCGCTCTGCAATGGGCAAGCCCTCTTGGCATCAACACACTTAACCTTTTTGTTCAGCAGATTTCCCATCCTGTGTAGGTGGACAATGAATACTAACATGATGCAAATGATTTCCTTTTAAATATGAAGACTCCCTGATTAAAAACACACTGTCCAGGAACTCTGGGTCTGTTCCATTCCCATTGAACAGAGCACCCTTGTTGCCTTTGACTTTAGCCATTGCAGGATCAAACTCTTAATTTGAGATTTTTTTTTTTTCCTTTGAGGGGGAATTACTAACTCAGTAAAGAAAGTGTGAAGAATCTAGAGCAAAAAAAAACCGGGGAGATCTGGGGAAAAAATTCAGAGTAGATAAAAAAATAGCATTAAATGTCTTCCTTGAGATTCTGTCAGAAAATTAGAAGCTGAGGCTGGTGGAAGGTATCATGGGACCTCTTGTGATAAAAGTAGGAGAGTTGATGAAAAGCTAAATTACGGTGCCTGGGAGAATGCTGGAACTTCCGTGATGTCTTGGGCTTGATATACTCTGAGTGGTGGTCTGGATCGTGCAGCTACCTTCTTAGCAGCTGGGGAAGTTATATCACAGGATTATTCACCCAGTGAGGCAATAATTAATGTTTTAAATATCTTTCCTTGGGCTCCCATGTCTTACCTACTTCTGCCTTCACAGATAAAGACTCTTAAACCAACATGAATATGTGTTACAGAACTGAAAATACTATGGATGTACAGAGTTGGGTGGTTCTCACGAGGCTATTTTTAATTCATATTAGCACTAGTTTAGTTTTTAAAAAGTCCTCTCTCTACATACATATTCTATATCAGGTGTCAGAGCTCTGCTCGTGCTGCGTTTGGTATCCTGTTCTCTCAGTTTGTTTTTATTGGAAGAAAAATACTCTCAAATTAGGGGAGAGCATTGCTCATGCTAATAAATATGTTCTAATTAAGATGTTCTCCTGAGTGCCATCACCCAGCAAACAATCCTAACGTTCTAGGAGGACCACAAATGTGTGTAGAGCTACCAGCCCATGGTAGGCAGAGTCGGGCTCTAGGTGATTTTAAAGGAGCTGTAGGAATTCATCCATCTCTGGGGTAGAGCTTCCGGTTGGTTTAAGAGTATGAGTCAAGATGAGTAGCCAAGTCTTGTCTACTCTCAGCTCCTCATGCCATACATACTGTGAAAAAAACAAACAACAAAACCACCCCAAACCAATTGAGACAGGCCTTGTTTGTGGGTGTTCTTGAAAGAAAACCACCCAGCAATAATGCCCACCGAGCAACTCCGCATAGAAAAACCTGGCAGTGCTGTCATACAAGATTTGAACGCCAACAGGAATGGCGAGTTTGTTGTTTTGAGTGGGCTGTCTCTGGAGTAGTTGCTTTATGAAAGTTCTTTGACTTCTCTACCCATTTCTGTAGAGGTTGGCTCTGTAGTAGCCTCTGTCTCCTGGGCTCTTTTGCCTTGTCCTGCCACAGAAATCTCATCTAACAGCACTGGTTTGGGAAAGGAGCCATAAACAGGAAAAAAAAAAAAAAAAGAACAGGCTTCTTTTGTAGCTAATAACTTCCTTTAATTGGTAATTAAGCTGCCTGCTACTTATAAATGTCAATAAAGGTCAAAATATTTAGAAGCAGAATCATTTTAGTGGCTTCCCCTTTCTCAATTGCATAAGCTGCCTGCTCAGACCACACACGCGCACATTTGAAGATAGTTAAGATTTCAGAGTCTTCCCACCAAACTCTTCTATAAAGCGGCCCAGAAGGGGACAGAGCAGCTTTAGTCACTAGGAGGGAGGATGTGAACCGAGTCTACTGGGTGAGCATTCCTCACAGTTTGGAATCCCACCGCAGGCGCTGGGGCTGGAGCGGACGAGGGGCTGGCCAGATGGTGCGCTCATTTGCTCTTGAATTCAGGGAAAGGGGCTTGTATCTGATCCATGTGCAAAATGACTCGAGAAAAAAAACAAACCTGCCCAGTAACAGATTAAGTACCAATTGCAGCTTGAAAATGAGAATTGGTCTAAATCCTGTTGTTTCTGCCGAGCAGAGAAAAATACGGAGGGTTCTCTTGGTTTTGCTCGCGGTCCCGGAGCTAACGTGTGCAAGGACTTATTTTCACGGCTGGCATTTGCTGATTTTGTGAGCAGATTTCTCCTGCTGAAGTTAATCAGTTTACAAGGGGGCGAGTGAGGGGACGTTTGGCTTTGAAGAGCGCAGAGAATGCATTCCCAGAGGGATCTTTGATCTTTTTATGATGTTTTGTTTTTTAAAGTGTGTGTGTGTCTCGCAGGGGCTTGGTGTTTTGGAAATCAGAGTGATAGAGACTAGACTCTTACGCTCCACTTTTAGAATATGGGCTCCTTCTCATGCTTTGCCAGAACATCTTGAAAAAGTTCAGAGTCTAATTTCCCATTCCAGGAGCTTCCCATCTAGGATAGGGTGGGTGGGTGTGCTTTTGTGCGTGCAAATACGTCCATGTGTATGTGAAAACAAGCGTTACGTGGCTGTGAGGCCCATCTAATTCCTGCCTCTCACCATACAGCAGTGCCGCCTTCTCTCCGTAACCTCGAGTTCGGGTTGACACGAGACCTGTGTTCAGACAAACCCAGTCAGAAAACATGTTCCTCAGCAGTTGTAAAGGTTGTCCCTTCTATGACAGATGTCCCAGGATGATCCCCAGCCCTCTCCTGTGCTTCTGTGTGCCAAATGTGTTGCACGTGACGTGATCATCACCAGAGGGGAAGTGGCAGTTTGAGTGGCTTGGTGACAGAGTTGTCACAGTCCCCGTGAAGGTGTCCCCTGGTTGCAGATTTCTGACTTCCAGAAGCAAGCAGGAGATTAGAAGTCCTCTTCCCTAATTCAGTCCTTAGTGGCCAAGGTCTCCATAAGGATTTTTCTTTTGCCTTCCTCTGGCCTAGTGGGAGGACCACGCAGTGGTGCTTTGTTGGATCTGGAGGTAGAGATGAAGTGACCAGAGAGCTTGTCAGGCAGAGCTGGGAATGGGAATCCGATGATCCTCTGGGCTTTCCTTCCTGCCAGACTGAACTGGGGATATCGGTGAGGCTGCAACATGCACCTCTCTCAAGTTTACATATAAATGTGCCTATGGCAGGAAAACATCAAACCAGGAAAACACGAGGCAGTCGTGCGGCGTGTGAATCTTGTTTCCTTGTTTGCTCCGTGTCACTTGCAGACGTTTTCTGCAAAGATTTTTAAGGGAATAGCTGCAAAGAGCAGCATTTACATGTCCAAGTGCTGGCTTTAGAAAGGCAAAAATGGTCTCCAAAGTCAAGAGATGTTCTTAAAGACCGTAAGCTTAAAGTAGAGAAGTATCCTTTCAAAAGCTGGTCTTTGCCATGTGGTTTTGAGCCAGTAGACGGTTTTTGTCTATTTCCTTCCGGACTTTTCCTCTCTAATTGCGATGTTGAGAAGCTTCTTAATAAAAAACCTGTAAACAAGGCACTCTAAAAATCAATGTTGTGACTTCAGAAGCTGTTCATTTGCTAATCGTAACATATAATTATCCCAGAAAAGCAGTATAACTGTTTGACCAGCAAAATAATAAATATTTTGGTATCAAAGACACAAACCTGAATTAAATAGTATTTTGAGTCTTCTATTTGACTGATACTTCATGTATCTTTTATATCACTTTTTATACAATAGGTCTAGATCCCTAGAACTTGTGATGCAGTGTAAAGAGTCCTTCAAAAAGATTTTTTTTTTTCTTGAATGCTCTCCCACCCCTTTCCAGAGGTCTGATTTTCAGCGTGATCCCCAAGACTGTTGGATCAGCACAAATGAAGGGGTGCAGAGCTTCGGCAGTGGAGTTTCTGGTGCTTCCATCACCCTCCAAAAAGCCTCCTCTAGCTCTGCTGGCAGGACTGGAAGGTCTCAGCTGGCTGAGCTCAGCTCAGTTTCGATTCCTCTTGCTTCATCTTTCACCAATTCGCTCTGAATTCGGCCAGGGGTGGTATCCTGTGTGCATCCAGCTTGTTAGCAGCCAGATACAGACAAACGAAGATAAACACTCGAGGAATTTAAACTTTCATTTTCATCTTACAATGTCTCTAATAAGATTAAGGTTTCTACTGACCCTTCTGATAAAACTCTTCCCCAGCTGCACCAAGCAGCCGGTGAGTGCCAGGCTGCCAGACGCGACCAGGCAGTATTTCTGTCTGCGCCTCTCTGTCTGCCCCAATCCATCCCAGTGTCCCACGACGTTGCAGCTAATAGAATTTCCAGATTATTGGAGGAGGAATAGAGGAATGGGAAAGGGTGACTTATTTCTTACATCATGATCCTGTGTATCTTCAGTGAGACTGAAGGAAAAAGCAGAAAGAGGGGAAGAAAAGGAATGCAGGCAAGATTAAAACAAAACCAAACAAAACAAACAAAAAAAAGAGGACAAAAGGAAATAATTATCATAGAATCACAGACTGGTTTGGGTGGAAGGGACCTTTCAAACTCATCCAGTCCGACCTCCCTGCAGGGAGCAGGGACATCTGCAACTGGAGCAGGTTGCTCAGAGCCCCATCCAACCTCCCCTGCAATGGGGCCAGGGATGGGGCAGCCACCACCTCTCGGGGCAACCTGGGCCAGGCTCTCACCACCCTCAGCACCAACAATTTCTCCCTTCTCTCCAGTCTAAATCTCCCTCTTTTAGTTTCAAACCCTCACCCCTTGTCCTGTCCCACCAGGCCCTGCTCCAAAGTCTGTCCCCACCTTTCTGACAGGCCCCTGGAAGGCCTCCATACCAGGCTGTTGGGTATTTGGAAGCCCCTGGCAATTTGCTACAGCTTTAGATTTCTGTTCAGACAGAATCCGTAGCCACGAAGAAGGAAGCCTTCATATTTTTTAAGCCCTGTGGAAGCAACAGGTCTCAAATCCTGTGGAGATTGTGGTTGAGTGACCGGCAGTGATCACAATGGCCGTCAGAGTGTTCATAAATGTGTGTTGAAAGTAGTTTTTTTCCTACTCAGAGCATCTACTCAACGCCTGTGCATCTCCTACCTGTACCAGGACAGTGGAGAATAATGAAAAAGAAATTAGAAGAGTGAAGTTGGGAATCTCCTTCAGATCTCAACCAGTGCTACTTAGCAGCATCCTTATTATTTGTCCTTCTCTATTCAGTAATTTAGATGAACGCCCCCAAAACTGCTGGGTGGAGGAGCCCCACAGAGGTAGCAGGAGTTTAGCCTCTTCCTTTGCCTCAGCTCATCTCGCTGCAAGTTTTTCTTGTTTAGCTTTAGGCTGTGGCGGGCGGCGTGGAAACGCTTGTGATCACTCGTTAGGAATTCTTTCCACAGTTCCTTTCTCTTCTAATTCACATGACGAGTAAATCACCGCTGTCAATTCCGTAACCCCGCGCATCGGCGGCGCGGCTTCGCTCTCGCGTAACGCCGAGCAGTGACAGCTACAGCCAACCGACAAATGGTGCCGCACATTTTCCTCTACAGCTTCCCAGCGCCGAGCGTATGATTTAGATTCCTCAGCCTCTCAAGTACTCCGCTGGGTGTCCTTTAATATTGCATTATATTACTCATGATGCAGAGTCGATTCCGTTGCTTCCATTTACTCCAGCCATGATAAATGTCAGAAACTGTACGAGGAGTTTATAAATTTTAAGTGCTTTGCAGGCAACTGTTACCCAGAGAAGTTTTCAAACTGTTTGTTACTGGTGAAGTGTAAGGGTCGTGGAAAAATTGCTTCCAGAAGCTTGGTTAATGAGTTTCAAAATAGGGAAAAATGCATGAATTCTTTATAAGAAGTATATTAACGTCAGGATTTTCTCTTCTGTAGCAGTCATCAATTCTGCACGGTTAATATTTAAAAAGGGTTACAAGAATTTCACAAAAAAAAACAAACCCAAGGAAACTTGCAACTCAGCGTCCCCCCTCCCCCCACTGTAATGTTCTGATGATGAAGTGTAAAGTTCCTAAAAATTTTCAATTCAACTACAGGAGCTAATCCTGCTGTGCTAGCAGGGCCTGAGCACCCTGGCCCAGACGATGCGTGTGGACGGAGAGTATCGGGGTAGTGACACCGCGCCTCGGGCAAGCTGGTGTTAATACACGTCTGCGTCATCCCCCGTTGCTTGCTTGGATTTCATAGTAGCGCAGCGAGTTGGAGGCTGTGCGTTGTGGTCTGGCAGCTCTTTCTTCACACTGGGAATGATTTGGCCAGCCTGTGTGTTACTGGTCCCTCCTGGATATTTGTTGGCCGTGGATTCGCCACGCTGTAGGATGTAAATAGGTCCTCCTGGCCCGCGGTCTCTGCTGCTGAATGTGGTAAACAACAGCTAGTAAAGCATGAGGACAAAGAAAACTGGAAAGGAATTAAAGAAGCTTTACAGGATGCTGTTCTCTCTGTTTCCCACAAACGTTGAGGTGAAGTGTTCAGCGAGAGGAACGCGAGACGTTGGCTTTCCTACGCAGAAGTTTGAAACCTTTAGGGATGGAATATACTCTGCCCAGAGATGTTCATCCGTATTTAATCATCGCAGGAGGGCCCACTCACATCCTTTCTCCCTCAAAGAGTCTATGAAATCAGTCCTGAGGAAGCAGGATTTGCCCCAGCCCACGCAGTCTGCTTGGAGGGGTTCAAAGTCTACACACGAGTGTGTAATCTGGGTGGTTGTGTTCCTGTCACGGTGGCTTTGTTGCCTTTGAAGTGAACTACTAGTGTAGGGTTCATTAATTTATCAGTTGCTCTGAAGTGCCAGACACAATTCCAGCTTCTCTGGAAATTCTGGAGAGCTTCTGCATACTGCTTTATGAAGGTCCAATAGCTACAGCATCTTTGCAGAGGTAACTTAAGCTGTCCACGCTCCTGTAGAGGTAGCCTGGCTTGGATGACAGCGGTCAAACAGCAAAACGCAGCGGGGCCGGAGGAGCCCCAGCAATGCTGGGAGGGCTGGAACCCTCTGCTGGGAGGCCAGGCTGGCAGAGTTGGGCTTGAGCAGCCTGGAGAAGAGAAGGCTCCAGGGAGACTTTCTTGGGGCCTTTCAGTACCTAAAGGGAGCCTCCAGGAGAGCTGGAGTGGGACTTTTTACAAGTGCGTGTAGCGATAGGATGCAGGGTAAGGGTTTGAAACGAAAAGAGGCTGTGTTTTCACACGAGTAACCCCCCGCAGTCGCTGCGTCGTGGGCCATCTGCCGCGGGCCGGGGAGGGTTGAAGGTGAGTTTCCCGGGCGGGGAAGGTGCCCCGGGAGGAAGGTGGGAGCCCCAGGGCGGGGGAGGTGCCGGTGGCCGGCGGCCGCTCCCGCTGCGGCCGCACGATGGCAGCCCGGGA
>VWZK01000327.1:88747-210315 GCA_013396935.1 Baryphthengus martii
GGGGCTGGCGGCGGGAAGAGGCGGGAGCCGCGGCAGGGCACAAACCGCCACTGTGCGAGATAATCTTTAGCCTTGTGTTCTGCCGCCAGCAGCAGGTCAGGGCTATTTTAAATTAGACTTTGACATTTTACTTTTCCTGTGTTGTGCGGGTTCTCCTTTCCCTTCCCCCGCGGCCCAACCGTTGTGCTGGGGATGGTGGGAGAGGTGGAAGCCCAAGCGGTAAAATGTCACCTAAGGAGAGTATAGGAGTTTGCAGAGACACGTTGGCTGTAAGACGTACTCAGGGTGATTACAAACTGGTAGGGATCACAGAATGCAGAGAGACCGAGGCCGGAAAGTCAACGTGCTGTGAGAGGACGGGCTGCCCTTCTCCAGCCTTGAAAACCATGGCTGTGAAAACACAGGAATAAAATGCTGGGCACTCTGGAAGATCTTTGAAAGTCTATAGCAAAAACCGTGCCTAACTGCTACTGTCAGATCCACGTGGCATCTGCTATAGCCGCACAAAAATATTCATCGAGACTTTCTATTCCTTGCAAGCTACGCTTAGATGATATAGATTGTCCCTATTGTGCATTGTAGGGGATGGTCTCTTTCATATGCCAGCCTCTTATGGCTTTCATTTGTTTCCCAGACCTCCCACTAAGTGACTGCTGATTGAAAACCTTTTTACTTTCTTGCCAGGTTTAGCAAAAAAAGGGCTTGGTGTACTTAGTGCCTTTGATCTGTCCAGGATGAACATTTTCATTGAAAGAGGTAGATGAGTCATTCTGTACTTGACACGGAGCTATCTTAGAATACCTCTGGGTTTGCCTTTTCAAGCTCTTTTATATTTTTTTTGAGTTTTGTTGGTTTTTTTGTTGTTGGTTTTGTTCTTTTTTTTTGCATGCGGCTATAAATATTTTGCTCCGCGAGAAGCACGAACCTCTTTTTTGGAAATGAAAGAGCCCTATTCCAAATAGGAAAAACACACTTAGCTAAGGTTTGTGCAGTGCCTATTTAGTGGTAGAAGGTGCTGCGTTGGCCCTGCCTTGCTTTTCAATACAATATCCTGCAGTGTGAAATGAATGGCTGTATTTAGAGGTATCTGGAAGTGATGACTGATGTTTGGAGAAGTTACAAGGCTTTTCCTTTTCCACATGAACTCTCCAACCTGGCATTTCCACAGCAGTGAAATACTTCAGGGGCTGAGATCATCTGATTATTATTTCCTGTGTCATGTGCTGAATTTATTATTTTGTTGGATATTACAAATATATTCTTAAGTTGCCTGAGTTTTGGATTCTTCGGCAAAGTTCACTGGCACGGCAAGGAGATTGGACTTGCAAAAATAACTTCTTCTCCTTGGGGATTATTTAGCTGTGATTAGTGAATGAAAATCCCAAATGAAGGAAAAAGAAAAAGAGGGGGAAGGGGAAACGCAGTAAAAATGCTATTCTGATATTCTGCCAGTTCATTATATGGTCAGTTCAGGAAAAACTGAAATTTGTATTTTTGTACTGAAAGTTGTTAAAGACAGGAATTCGGACATTTTATTTACTTCAGTGTCCTTTTTTTTTTTTTTTTTTCTTCTTTTTTCTCTTCTCTTCTTTGGAAAAAGTGAACACATTTGTGCTAATCTAGGATTGTTTCTGGACACAGCAGAATCCCAGTGTTGTTACTGGGAATTGCACAGGCCAGTAATGGGTTTGTTGCCTCAGAACTGTTTTCGTGGAGGTTTTTTCGGTGCTTTTTATCTCTCTAAAAACCAAAACAGAACAGAGACTTAAATCTAGTAAAAGCTCTTCGTATAAGCATCTGTGCCCCTGTTGAGGTAAAAATGTGTGTGCACTCCTTACAAAACCAGTAAGTAAGAAACAAAGATATCAGAAATAGTGAGAGTTTTCTCATATCTAAACATCTTTGTTTAAAACTGGATGGAATTTGCTCCAAAACTGACTCAAATGCCACGTAGGTCTCTTGGACTCTTGAGATGTCTTGTACTTTGCTCAGAGCAAGACCTTTTCAGGGCTGCTCTTTAGCTTACAAATGAGGGGTGGGAGAAGAAACACTGTTGGTTTTGGGTTTTTTTTTTAAAAAAAGAAGTCTTGGCATCTGGGTTCTTGTGATTTGTCTGTTTGTAACACCAACCGTGTTTCTTCCTCACTTGTTTTGGAATATTGCATGGTATGCAGGTCTTCATTAAGGGATATTTTGTCCTTTGGCTTTTCCTACCCATGATTACACAGTAGCCATCCGTTCCCAACATCTGTGTTTATTAAAACCTTTCCAATAAATCTGTGCAGAAGGGAACTGTCCACATTTCCTCCGAGTTCTGCAAAAGATACTGGCTTTCCTTGTGATGAATTGGTTAAAGATGATCCAGCTGAGATCACAGAATCCCAGAATGGCAGGGGATGGAAGGTCCCTCTGGAGCTCCTCTGGTGCCACCCCCCTGCTCCAGCAGGGTCACCCAGAGCAGGGGGCCCAGCAGCACAGGGTCCAGGCGCCTTTGGAATCTCTAGAGAAGGAGACTCCCCAAGCTCTCTGGGCAGCCTGGGCCAGGCTCCAATCCCCTCCCACCAAAGAAGTTTCTCCTCCTGCTCCCAAGGAGCCTCCTGGGTTCCAGTTGGTGCCCGGTGCCCCTCGTCCTGGTGCTGGGCACCCCTGAGCAGAGTCTGGCCCCAGCCTCTTGTCCCCTGGGGGCCCTTGAGCTCTTGCTCAGCCTTGCTCAGCTCCCCTCTGGGGCTGCTCTTCTGCAGCTGAACAGCCCCAGGGCTCTCAGCCTTTCCTGGGCACAGAGATAGATGTCAGCCATCAACTCTCTTTAAGCTCCATTGCTGGATTTTTTAGAACATTGTTTTTCCTTTCTTCTCATTTGTGTTTTACATACAAGTCCTGGTATTTTGGTTTAGCCCACAAACAACGTGAAGCTGCTTTGAATGCCCTCATTTTTCCTGCCTACTGCAAACCAGACTTTTGCCCAGCACCAATTATCCTGAAGGGAACTGCGTATGTAAAACCACACCAAACAAGTTGGAAGCCCATAGAAATGTGTTTGCATTTCTTACAGAAGCCTGCCTTCTTCTCTCTGTGTGCTGGTTTGGGGTCACCTTATTTTTCACAATGGCCTGTGACTTAAGTTGGGGCAGAGGTACTGTCCATCAGACCATGTTCTTCCTTATGGTGGTCACTCTGGCAAAGAGCAGGAAGTTTAGTGGTTGCTAGTGAGGAGAAAAGAGCTGTCTAGAGCTGGTGTAGAGCTTCTCATCATTATTCATACCATGGAAACCCAATCTAGAACTGGGGTTAGGACAAACTCCTTGCACGCAGCCCTCTCTTCCAGTGACTGGTGCACTACCGCTTGGTTTCTAGGGAGAACAGACTCTTTGTCCAAGAACAGACTTTATTTGGAGTGAGAAAGATGTTTGTGTCCGGGCAGATTGAGCTGGAATGGCTGATGGAGACACTGACTTCTGTCCTAGGAGCAGGGATTGCAGTGAAAGTCGTTCCTTGATCGCCTCAGTTTACGACCCAACATTTTAACCTGAACTGCCGTTGATTTCTGTTTGTTATTACACAAGGTTGTAAAATGGGATGGGTACAACCCATCAGCTGTCTCTGCCGGTGTCTGTGGCGGAGCTTGAGCTACCTCAGGTGATGAGACCTGCAATGAGGAGTTAACGCTTTACAGGACAAGCTTTCCCAAAGCTCCCTCTGAAAGAAGTGACCACGATGGTGTTGCCACACAAACGTGAAGGACTCATGCCGTAAAGTCAGGTTTTATTTCTTATTCTTTGTTTCTTACTAAGCTGCTGGCTGCAGGAAGCAGGACAAATACAGTCAGGAAAAAATTGAGTCCCCACATGATGTTTGCATTTTTTCCCCTAAACATTTGCTACTGGGAGTCACTGGAGACAGGATGCTGTTGTAGATGGACTTCTGATCTGATGCAGGTTGACTGTTTTCCTGGTTTTAAATAGTGTTGGACTGGATTTTGGCCAGATCTCCTAGGGCCTATATGAAGATAACAAATCAAAATGTCTTCCCCAAGGAGCAAACAATTTAAGCATAAGACAAGAAAGACACGGGAACAGAGACAGTCTGGGGAGTATTAAGAACGAGTTTAAAATTTCCAGCTATTAATGAGAAAAGATCTTTCATTTTTCATCCAGCTCTGGGGAGGACATCTGAAGAGTTTGGATTTCAGTTTCACGGTCTGGGAAGCCACGCTGGCAGGACTCTTGTTTATCTCTCCTGAGAAACAGCATGTTTCAAGTTGATTCTCTGTCGAATAAAGGTTTTAAAAAAATATTTTGTTTGCTGCTTTCTCAGCTGTGCACAGCATTTGTCTTCATCCTTTGCTGATATAATATTATAATAGTTTCTTGTAAGTGCTGAGCCTTTACTGCTGACAGCTGCTGAGAAATGATGCTGTCATGAATCATGCTTGCAAACACAGTTCTGTGATGTGACCAGTTCTCAGCCCCCATAATTAACAGCCAATTACTTCCTCTCGGAGAAGCCAAAACTCAAACAGATGAAAGAAATAGCGTTGTGGAAGCGGTGGGAGCAGATGTGTTCTGTCAGTTCCTGTGTTCTTTACAAACATCCACAACGCTCCGGACCAAACCCAGCCTTCGTTTACATCGAGGCGCAGCTCAGAAGAGTGGATGTTCCTCATACCAAGCCTGGCTTTGGCCATCTGGCCTCAAAGGGCGTGAGGAAAGCGAAAGAGAGGAGGGAGGCAAGGTTCGTTACAAGCGCAGGACAATATGGTTGCAATAGTAGGAGGTCACCGCTTGAGAGTTGTTTGGCTATTCCCTCACGGTAACGGTCCCTCTTTAGTGTGAGCAGGAGCGTCGAGGAGAGAGCTGGATCCGACAGATGCCAAAAGCCCAAACCAGTGTGTTTACAGTCCGTGGGCTGCAGCCCTGCCTGCTCTTTTGTTTAACTGGCAGGCCCAAAGCTGAGCCTTTTCCATCTGGAGTTTGTGTGGCAGAAACCACTTGTGGTTTAGAAGACAGAGCTGGGGAATGGGAGCCAGGAACTCCTGACCAGAGCCGGCAGTTAGTAATTTACTGATTTTTTTTTTTTTTATTTTTTTTTTCTCCTCTTTATAGATTATTTTTTAAACAGAATTTCAGTTTTGTTGGTTCGCTCCTATATACCATGCAGGAATCATTTCCTGGGAACAGATTAGAGCCCACAAGATGTTCTTAAACTTTTTGCTTCCTATTTCTTTCAACATTTGGCGTGTGCAATACTTGATGGGGCAACTAAACTGCGCGATGATGCTGCTGTTTCCTGAATGGCTGACTGGGAATTTGTAAGTAGAAAGAGTTAAATCAGGATTTCAAAAGGACTCTACCTCAGGCACTTCATTATCAATCTGCCACGTAGCCCTTGGTTTTTTCAACATCACATTCATTGTCAACAGTCATTAATATCATGAGGTGTACACAGAAATAATGAGCATCTGAAAGTAGCTAAAGGTTTCTCTTTTATTTGCTTTATCACAGCTGGTGTAAAGGTGGTAGAGGTGCCACCTTTTCTACAAATAGGTGATAAAATTTTAAGTTAAAATAATAATCCCCAAACCATAAGAATAAAAGTGGAGGTTTGATGCCACAAGCTGGGGTTTTAAAGGTGTGCATGGTTTGTGGAATGTACGTTACACGCTAAAAGTTGTCAGCAGAGATGCAAAAAATGTGAGTATTTGAGACTTCTGCTTCTCTCTAGGGAACAAAATAATGACTCCAATGGAATCATTCAATTACTGCTGAGCCGGGTCAAAAAGCGCAGTGAATGCTGTTGAAGTAAATCTGCGTGTGCCCCGAAATCAGCATTCTTCATCCTCTGCAATATTTTTAAGCTCTGGATCTCTTCAAAACTCCTCCTGCCCATCTGGCTGTGGAACAAGCTACTTTTCTGCCTCTGTTTCTTCTATAAAACGCGTTCGGAACATTTACGGGGAGGCTGTAGTTGTTAGTATTTCTATAATTCTCTAACCATTTGAAAATGTAAAATATTTGCAGATGGAGTGCCGTATGTAACGGCACAGCAAAGCTTTCTTCCTTGTCTCCTCAGTTTCTGAATAGCAAGAGCCTCTTGGCCGGCTGCTTCTCAGCTGTGAGTCTTTTAAAGATGCCTTTCCGGGGAATGAGTCAGACCGCGCTCCCGACTCCCCGCTCTACCATCTCCCGCCCCGTTTTGTTGTTGCTCTCCGGTCAATAGCGGCGCAAAGCGAGACTCTGCTCCTGTCTTTATAGGAGCGAGCGTCCCGTGTGTGGCTGGGGCCGTGACTCATGCTCTGGGATCAACAGCCCTTCAAAACGGCTCAAGGAACAGGCTCTCTTGCCTTTCAACCTTTTGTAATTTTGTACCAGCGCTTTCCTCTGCGGTTGCCAAATATCCGTGTGCGTCCGAAAGGCTGCCCACCTGCTGACCCCATCAGCCTGACCAAAACTGGAGTTTCATAACGTGTCGTTTGTAGTATTTTCCCCAGTATCTTCCAAAGGCCGATTTGTTCCCTCCTTCTCTCCCCACCACCCCTCCTCCGCAGGATTTAAGAAGTTTTATAGAGTTTCACATGGCCTCTCACCCTTTGTAGTTGCATAATGCTAATGAAATAACTAACAGATCGTCAAAATTATCAAAGTGGCTTTATGGAGCATATGGCATCCAAATTCAGTCTTTGTGGTCAGCAGAAAACATACACACACATGCATGTCTAATGGAAAAACAAAAAAGAGAGAATGTTTTTCAAAGAGAGAAACACTTTGGGTGAATGTGAGAGCTTGAGAAAAAACCCAAAAAATTCCCTTCTCTAGTTGATGTGGCTGTAAGGAGCATAATTGCCTTAACTTCCTATCTCTGGAGGGCTCTAGAGAAAGCCACCATCAGGTGTGTACTCTTGGGGCACTTCCAAGTGCCATCCCAAACCGCTTCCTTTCCGTTTAATATTTCGCTAGTTGCTTCCTTCCCATTTATCTTCATCTCCTCTGCCACCAGCAGCTCAGAAGAGAAAACAATTTATGCTGCTAACAGTGACTGGGAGGTGGTGTTGAGTATATCTCAGAGGATCTCTGACCTAGCGTAGGGAGGGATGTGATCAGGACTGGGTCTCTCTCCCCACCCCCAGTACCCCTCTTCCAGGGGCAGAAGAGAAGTTATCAGCCCTTGCTGTCCGTACCAATCTCCCACCCTGCCAGGCTGCCTAGAGATCTCACAATCTCGCAGGAGAACAAACCTGGAAGTGCATTTTGGGTTTTGGAGATGGCTTTGGGTTTGTGTTTCTCTTGATTCTTGGTTTATACCAACAGCTTTGTCAGTCTTCAGCGAGAACTGGCTCTTTAAAGCCCATTTCTGACACTCACAGCATTGCTGGCAAAAGGGGCTCATAAAGCACAATCGCTGCTTTAAACCTTCCACATCCCTGGTCTTTTTAAAAATTATTGTAATCAGTCTATTTTAGGACAAGTTGTCCAATGACATCCTGGTGATTTGAAAAAAAAAAAAAAAATCAACAGGAAATTCTGACTATGAGTCATGCCTTTGTCTTAGTGCTTTTCAAGGATTTTTGGAATTTATTAAAAAATAAAAAGCAGAAATCCTTGACGTTGACAGGAGCAACCACACAAAGTCCATATATTGAGAGGTCACTCAACAAAGAAAGAAATGGGCAAGCTCCAAAGTGGGACTCTGCAGAGGTGGGAGCGTTCAAGAAGATCCCCGCTGTATGAGGTGCCAGTGCTTTCGCCTGTAACAGGAGTGTGAAATCTTCTATATGGTAACTGCGCAACAACTGTTCACTTGTGATCACAGGTCTTTTATCTTCATGACTTCAGACAGGGAGTTATTCTTGAATCACACAAGAAATGCCCATGGCCTTTTAAAAATAGCTTGTATCAAAAGAATATTTAAAGTTTATTGTAGTAAACTGTATTTTTTTTCCTTGTCCTCGTCATGCGGGGACAGAAATTATACCCTGGGATGGAGATGAAATTGTACAACCTATAAGCAGCTCCAGGAGGAGGTTTAGGTTGGACGTTGGGAAACATTTCTTTCACAAAAAGATTTTCAAGCCATGGAAGAGGATGCTCAGGCCAGGGCTGGAGTCCCCATGATCCCTGGAGAGTTTTCCAAAGGGTGGAGCTGTGGTGCTGAGGGACAGGGCTCAGTGGTGCCCTGGCAGGGATGGGGGAGCGATTGAACTCAGTGATCTTAATGGTCTCTTCCAACCAAAAAGATTCCATAATTTTATTCTATGATTCTAGGCAAGTTGTCCTGAAAAACCTGTTTTGAGGAAAGTGGTTGATTCCCAGAACAGGAATCATCCTTTTAATATGTGAGATTGGGCTGCTAAATGTTTATCCTCAAGTCATGGCCTTATTAACTGATGAAATAAGTTCCAAATAAAAATGAAGCTGGATTCCAACTGCTGCTCAGGTTGCCCACTAAAGTCAAGTCAGGGCGAGTGACTGTAGTTTCACATCACAAAATCACGCTTCCGATCTGAACTAAAATGCTGTTTCAGATACACCTGCAGTGACCTTATTGTGGATGCTGCCCCTGAGGCAAAGAACAGTTTGCTCTTCTCCTTTATAAAACGCTGACTGGTTGCTGTTAGGAGATCTGTAAGGTGGTGGTTCAGCAGTTGTTGGGGAGAAGGTAGCCCTTGGACTCTATGGAACAGAAGCCTTTGGGCCCTGAAGTGCAGGTGGAGGTGGCCGTACGTGTGTCAGTGGCCAAGGTTCCAGCAGATGGTGCTCAAGAACATGAAATGTTCTCCCAGGGTTTGGAGGGCCGCTGAGCTTTTGGGGTTTGGCTTCTCCAAATGGCTGCTCGGGTAGAGCGCTGCCACTCAGCACTTTTGTCACCCTCCCCCCAGAGCAGTGCAGATGCACACCTGGCTGTTTTGGAAGCATTCTGCGTTACTTTCCATCGAGGATTTACGGAAAAATTACGTGTGGCTTGGGCAAAGGTCAGGACAGGACAGCAGACCGCAGCCAGTGCTTGAGCAGAGTACGAGGAAGTGGGGGTTTGAAGGATCACTCTTCTCCTGGGTGCCACCATAAGTGGCCGTGCACATGCAGAGCGGCGGGGACGCTTCAAGGCCTTCGCCTTGTCTTACTGACACTTTTCTCCCAAACCACCCAGGTTACGGTCTCTTTTGTGTCGTTCCTGCCACCTCGTTTATGGTACAAATCGCTCCCAATGTGGGATGAGGGAATTTGCTCAATGTAACAGTGGGAAAATACGTTTGATCAGATCTTGTTGCAGTTGCTTTGCAAATGGGCGTGGATTTTTCCTTTCAAGCCGCCGACCGTATACGTGAAAAAGGAATCCTATGCCCCGAGTCAAGTGAATTAATGTTTTGTAAAGGGAGGGTGTAATCGTTTATTAGCATTGTGCTGGACAAAGTTCTTTGTCTTTGGAGATTTGGCCAAGTGCCCGGATTCAGGCAGCCTCTGACTTTTGCTTCAGTCTCCGAGATAAACTCTCAATGAAACAAGGCTGGAGTTGGCCCAACTGACATGAATCCAGGGAGCAAAGCCTGTCAGGAGGAACAATTCAGAGCAATGCCAGAGGTGGCAGAACTGTTTGTAGATGTTTGGGGTATTTGTGGGATGAGGGGAAGAAAGGGATCTGTTTACAGTGCGAGTCCAGGTTCTGGTCAGATTTTACTGAATTGAAGCTGATTTGCTCATCCCTATGATCAGGTCTTATTAGAAGAAGGGTCAGTTCCTCTCATCTGTGGTTTTTTTGTTTTGTTTTGTTTTGTTTTCTGTGGAGTATTGAATTTACTATTGTCTAAATATCAAGACGTTCCTGGCTTGTTTTCAGCTTTTGGTTGCGTATTCTGTTTCCTACGGACACGTACTCCCCGGCTGACTTAGGCTTTGTTTGAAAAACCACCGCCAACTTCAAGGGTAAACCCTTTCCCCTCGGTATGAAGGCAGTTAATTTAGTATGAATGTCACTCGGAGCGTTTTCCCAACGTAATCTCTTGAGAGGTTAATCATAAAGTGAAAGAATGTGCTCTGGATTCTGACACAATGCCTGACAAATATTTTCAGCGGGCCACCGCTAAAGAAACGCAGGTGTGGTCTCGCTCTTAATGTCTCCAAACTAGTGGTGTATCTTTGGAGAAACAAAGATAAATTGAGAGCTTAACCCATTGGCTTCTTGGCATTGAAAGAAAAATTATTTAACTTCCACTTGTTCTGGTTTTGCTCATCCATAATTCCCTCGGGGAGATCGTGTTGCAGAGAGATGAAATACTCGTGATGTCTTTATGAAAAATGCAAACAATGTGTTATTTTTAATGATGCCGTCGACTTTCTGTTCTCTTGACTTCAGCAGGATGCTCAGAAGCCCGGTATTTACACGGTAAAGCTTTAAACTGTTTTGGACTTGAGAACAAACAGTGTAAGGAGATTAAATAATCTTATTGAAATATGTTAATAATTTCAGAGATTAATTCTGATTAATTTTTTTTTATTCAGACAAACCTATCATTCAGTCCTCTTGTTTAAGCTGAAGAAAAAGTAGGAGTTCTAGGACTGTCTCAGTTTTGCTTCAGCACCGAAGGAGACACACGTATCTGCTTCTAGTAACCGGGGACATCTTGGCGTTTTTTCTTTTTTAAAATGCCACCCTGTTTTTTCTTAATATAACTTGTCATTTCCTTCTTTAGTCTTAGAACCCAGAATTAATAGATTTTTGTTTTGTTTTGTTTATTTCCTGAGATAGGATTGTATAGAGGGAAATGGGATGTTTTATGGAAACATAGGAAATCTTTCCAGCTCCTCTGCTGGTCATGAGCACAGCTTCTACTAAATTATGTAATGTTACCGTCTGCTTTAGGAGCCTCTCTTGCATTCTCCCAGTAATTGCATTTCTGTGAGATCCCAGCCTGGCAAAGCTGCCAGGGTAAGAAGTCTGCCTGGCTCTGATAATGCTTCTGGCATGAGTCATTGCAGAGATGAAAGCAAGCTCCACGCAAGGTGTAAATAGGTCTCTTACACAGCAGCTGCTTTACTTGTGCAAACAATTTCTTGTTTTTCCTTTTCCATATCACTTTAGGATGTTCTCAACCCAAGTGTGCTCCTACCCTTTCCCTGAACCCCTCGATGGAGAGGGAAGGAGGGACAGAAAGCAGCAAGAAAGGCTCCCTCCTTCCTCTCCCCTGAGCCCGCTCCTCCTGACGAGCCAAATGCTGAATGGACTCTGTGTGTGGCTCGGAGGAGGAGGCTTGATGGGGGGAATTGATAATCCTTTTTGTTCCCCTCCAAGAAAATTACTGTTTGCATTTACGAAGCAAAATGCTAGTTAAAAAGCACCCAGTATTTTGTAGGTTGGTCCCTCGACTGCGTTTCTAAAAGCCCCTTCTGCAGAAGGTTAGGGGCTTCTAATCCTTCGGTCAATCGCTCTTCTGTTAGAGGCCTGATTTTCCTAAGCTTTGCTCCTCTCCCCGTCTCTGTGAGGTGATCCTGTTACCCCCGTTTCACAGGTTGCAAAGTAAGCCACAAAAAGATGACGTCTTGCCCCACCTTTTGTACAAAATCTGTGGCAGGGCAAGAGCTGAAATTCAGGTTGCTAAAATTCTAGTTTACAGCCCTAACCTCTGGCTCTCCTTCCCCTGATTGTGTTGGGAGGTCTCTGGCTAACGGAACACGCACGCAAAACCCACCCAGGAATGCAGGTTTTAATGCCATCCTTTACTCCATGGCCTTTCCCCGAGGAATTCCTTCACTGAGACACGCAGTCTGGCCTTGACATAAAAAACTGATTACAGGATTTTCAGAAAAAACAACAGTACTTTCCAGTTTCCTCAAGTATCGTTTCCATCTTCCAGTGTTTGAAATCTGGTCAAATTTGAATTTAGCTTTTTGGAAGTCTGAAGGAGAAAAAAACCCCTTCCTACTGATAGATAGTCATTCAAGTCGTGCTGTAAACCGGCCATTATGATATTTCATTTGTCAGCATGTACTACAATCACTTGTTCTGGATCCCTTGGGCAGACTGCCTTTCAAATCAATATTAATTATGTACCACTAGACAGTAGCTAATCTGAAAGAAAGAGCAGGTTTCGTTTAACAGATGACTGATGGTTACTGGCTTCCCCAGGAGTGTGGGGTTTGGGTTTTGTGCTGGTTTCTTTTTTTTTTATTTTTTTTTCCCCTTTGAGAAATCTTCAATCACAGTATTGGAGCACTGATTGTGTTTTGCTTTGGCAAATAAAATAAAATAGAAAAAAAAAGTATCACCTTGTTTTCCATAAATCTAACATCAAATTCAACATTACTGGCATCCTCATCACTGAGGTTCTGCAAGATCCATCATCTCAGAAGTTCAGCTCCGGCACCTAATGCCTTCAGAGAGCTCACCCCTGGGTAACATTTTTATTCTTTCTGGCAACTGTCCAGCGAACAACAGAGGAACCTGACGAAAGTGGCTTTGAAATGTGTGTTTATTGCATTGTCATCGTGCCAGAACGAACCCTCGGCCTGAAATTTGTAGAAGCTGCTCCTCGTAATCGTCTCCGAGTTTCTGGCGAGGGCTCTGTAATAGGCAGGAGCTGGGTGCTCTGCTGTCTGAGGCTGACGGGTCGTTGCTGTTGGGGTGAGATGCGTGGCCGCTTTCTCTCCTCCCTGGGAGCTGAGACTGAAAGGTAGCTCTTTGGTAGATGATGTCGTAGCAAGGCTGTCGGTGAGCGGTGGAACTGAGGATGCTGGGTATGTATTTCTTATTGTAAAATGAGTTAGGTGGGAATAGAGCTGCTAACGTGAAAATGCTCATGGAACTGAAAGAGAGGGCCAGGAAGTTTCTCAGAAGATCTCCTGGTCCGTTCCTTCGATCCCCGACACCACTCTTACCTGTTGTTTGTCCAATCCATCCTCAGACCTCCGGTGATGGCAGCTCAGCCTTTTCCTGAGTGTCTGAGGGGCTCCAGCGGCTCCTTGGCAGCCGGCAGAGCTGCCATACGCCGGCTGCAGACGAGACCTTCCCTTTTTCTGTGGGAACTGAGATGTGCAGCTTTGGAGGTGCAACGTGTACTGTGGGCTTGCGGTGTGCCATGGCACTAACAGGCAATTTCTTTTTAATTTTTTTTTTTTTATAGCTTAGCCCTGAAACTGTAGAACCAAAAAAAAAGAGGAATAAAAAAATATATTGAGCCATAAGGTATTTCCATCTATGCTTCTGGTCGGTCCCTCAGATCCATCATGTGGCCTGCAGCGGGTGCAGCGTCTTCCCTCACGGCCTCGTCTCCGTGCCGTTAAAAGTGCCGATATTTAGAATTTTTCTAACGTGAGTTGTTCCTGGGTTTGCAAAGAACAAAGCGTTACCTGATCCGGGCCGAGTGTCCCTGATCCCGCACGTTGCTGCATCTCTGGGTGCCGCTTTAGCTCTGCCCTCTTGCTTTTCCCGACGGCTGGAATGGATGTGACTCTTAGTCCTCCTTTTTGTAGATGACAATATCTATTAATCAACATTCTTGGGTCTTCCTTCATCGCCGTAACTCACTCCAGCCCCTTTAGCTAGAAGAAAACTCTGTCAACTCTCTGTGTAAACTGAGCCATCGCTGCTGTGAATAGTGCTGGAATTTTATTTATGAAGTAAAGACTCTTGGATTTCTGGCTTTTGCTGGGGAATGGCAGCCGCGAAATACTACCCTGCCCTGCCTGTCCCTAGAGAAAGGAAGCCTGTAGTAGAGCAGGCAGTGCAGGGGCAGGGGTCAACCTCATGATCTAGGTGGCCCGACCACAGCTGCATGGCAAAGGCAGCTTTTGAAAGGAAGGAATATCTTCCTGGGGCTTAGCACGAGCTCCTCCGTGCCAGGGAAGTAACATCTGCTGGAGGAATCATAAAGGAGAGACCATCTCTATTGCTCTCTTTGTGTCATCACCGTACCATGGACCTTCCTCCTTATTCCACGGCTGTAGTTTTGTATCTGTTACATCTGAATCCTGAAGAAAACCCTTTAAAAAAAAATTCCGGTATGAGGTGAAGGCCTGACAGAAGCTCATTTTATGTAGCATGTATATAAACACTTTGAAAATCATAATGCTTAGGACTGCAACGTGAACAAAGTTTTAGAGCACTGTGGTTGGTTTGGTTTTTTTCCCTTGTTTATTTTGCCATCTGCATCGATGGGAACAAGTGTTCTCCCCGAGAACGTGGCGTTTTCGTGATCCTATATACTTCTTGGAAAATTGGGGGAAGGCAAAACAATGCAGCAAATGATGTGAACGCCATCAAGGAAGGCTTATCTTTTCATTCTCAGTGCTTTAGGAAGTATCCCTGGGGAAGCTGTGGGAGGGAGACTTTATGGTCTCCAGACATTTAGATTAGGGAATTTAAGAATTTAGGGAAGTGTGAAATTTAAAAAAATATAAAATATAAAAAAAATGGGCATGGGCATCATGTGGTTCTCACAAGTAGGCATATCTAAACATGACTGCAAGTTGTTTGTGTAGATAAAAACCTTGAATATTTGTCTTTTCTATCATTTTTGTGGTCCACTTTCTCATATCTTATGGTCCTCAGTTGAAAAATATACACAATTAGGAGCACAATTGACTTCCTTTTTTGAAAGGGCTGTTGTAAAAATAAAGTTACGTGCTTCCACTTGTACGAGCACAGAAATAAGTACAATCGAAACATAAAAGCAACAAACAAAACATTTACGGTTTGGATTTCCATTTTTTTGTTGTTGTTGTTGTTAAAAAAAGGTTTAAAACAAACTCGGCAGCGCTCCAGGAAATGGTCCTTAATGTTTTAAATATATTGTTTTAAATTTAGGTGATCCCTCACTTTCTGTAGTGGGTGGGAGGAATGAGAAACATTGTTGTAGGTTACCTGTTTATAAACTCTGCCGCCTGATATTCCAGAAATAACTGAACGGCACAATTCACATCAGCACTATCAGAAAACAGATCATCTAAACCAAAGCTTAAAGCTGAAATTCTTGTTTACCGTCGTAACTTCACCTCATTTACTGGGTTTCTAATTCAGATAAAGATGTAAATAAGATACAGAAAAGAAATTGTCGTAGGCCGGATGTGGAGCGAGACGTGTAGACCTTTTCCAGTAGAAAACATCGTGTCCCGGTTTTGACCTTCTCTTGGGCGAACGAGTGCCTGGGTTTGCAGGCACGGCCGCTTAGAACTCCCTCGTCGCGGCGCGTACGACTTACCCTTGGCTCTTGGCGGCGGTTGAGTATCTCCCGGGCATCTGAAGGTGAGCCACCTACACCATGGATGGTCGCAAAAGGGTAATCTCAGAACCAAGGGCTTCCAGGTACCTGGCTCAGCCTTCTGCTGAGCTGTGGTTTTGGGTTGACTTGGGCTCATAAAGTTTGCGTTGCCAATCTTGCCTCTCCTTCTGAGTTGGAAGCATTTCCTTGCGTTCTCCCGTCTCTCTACATCCATTTCTTTTCCCGTTCCAAACCCAGGCTTTGTAGCCAGAGCCGTCATTTTGTAAAGCACATTTTCAATGCCTGGTTTACGACCAGGAGCATAATAACGAGTCCCAGGCTTCACAGATTTGAATGTGTTTGAGGATTTGGGTCTGGGAGAAGCCAACTAGCGAGCCATTATAGTCATTGAGGGTGTCAGTAACATGAAAGCACAAAAGGCACTTGGATTTCTTCTGCACGCCCAAGGATTTGCTTTGTGCACTTCCTCACAGGCCGCTCATCTGCAGACTTTGCAGGGCATTTGCATTCCTTACATGTTAAAGCTCTGGCTTTTGCCTTCAGTTCTTCCATTAGAAAAGCATTTCGCATTCCTCTGCCATCTGCAGTCTCATACAGGGTATAGAGAAATCTGGCTTTATTGGAAATGTCTTTCCTTATTTTTCAACTTCTTTCAGGACATTTATTGGAGGAGATACGGTTGGCGTGGCAGGCTGTGCTGCAGCACAACTCTGCTTTATCTAGCACTGTTTTCAAGAGGGGAGATTTCTCTAGAGAAGCCCGATTGTCTCCAGTCAAGATCTGCTGTCTGTTTGGCACAGCTCGGTACGAGCCTGCAAACCCCTCCGAGATGGACTCGCTGTGAGGCCATAATACGCAAGGCCACAATTTTCTCCCCCTCTGGGAGAATTTTTAAGCTGAGCCAGCCCCTCTGTTTTTTTGGAGATTTGGCTCCGTAGTGGAAATGGAGCTGCTCTCTAGTTTCTGAACATTAGGTGGTGACCCGGTTCTCGGGCTGTTCGCTGTGTGGACACCTTGCTTTAGTTTAACAGGAGGCTGTCAGGAAAAACAAGCAGCCAGGAAACAATGTCTCGGGGTGAACCACCCCCGATGCCGCGTGTTGCTAATGGTGCAGTGGTAGGACTGGTGGCTTGGAGGAGTCCGGCTCAACCTCGGGCTGCGTTTGCGGTGCAGATGAGCAGGAGTTCCAAGGAGATCTGGCTGGATTATAAGGGATTCCCTTTCTGCAGAATTCTGGAGCTGTTTGAGAGAGCTCAGTTGACACCGATGTCAGCTGGAATGGGTTGAAGACACCGGTACTGCCTAGTCTGCTATAAAGGTGTGGTAGGACCTAAATAGTAAACTACTATTTAGGTTGTTTGGGTTTTTTTTTCTACTCTTTAAAAAAAGCCTTTCTCATAAGCTTGTTGTGACTGAAAACTAAAAGCTGTCTCTCGGAACAAAGGGCTGCTCCTCTTGTCACCGTGTCAAAATGGGAAGAGCTGTAGGTACCAAATCCCAGTGCAGCATTGAGGGAAACGGTGTCTACACGCAGAGCACAGCACTTCAGAATAGGGTCTGATGCTGGGAAAATCACCTCATTTCCAAAGAACAGATTCCAGGAAAGATTTCTGAGAGGGAATATGAATGGAGTAATTATGCAGCTGGTACAAAAGCAAACTGAAATCAACCAAGCAGTGACTTAGGCCTGATAGAAAAAGAAATTATTTTTTTTTTTTTCCCTGAACTCACACTTGTCGCTGTTACAAGCAACTTTCTGGCTCTCCCAGTACTGACTCTCTACTTTGGATCTACTTTTAAACACTTTGGAAGTCCCACTGACTTCAGTGGAATTTCTTCAGGTGTTTCTTAAGCATATTTAAATCTCTGAGAAAATGAAGCGCGTTTTCAGATGTGGCCCGTGTCCCTCAGCCTTTGATTGTTGACTCGTTTAAGTTATAACCTTGAAATGAATTTTCTTTTTGCCGTGTCAAGGCTTTGTTGGAGCAAAGGATTGTAACAGAATGAGACAAATTGGCTGCTGTCTGTACAGTCTCTTGAGACAGGCTCGTGCTTCATCCTACAGCTTTATTACCCTGCTGTGCCATGATATGTTGCCCACGTGACAGATCTGAATTATAAGGTCTTTATTGTATAAACCAACATCTTACCCATAAATCTTGCCTACCAGTTTCTGAAACCCCTAATTTAACACAGCCGAGAACCCAAGCTCTGAAAGAAACATGCAGATGAGGTGTCTAGTATCTAATGAGGTTTTCGTCAAGTAGCTCTTCCCAGACATTATTAGCTGGTTTTTTTTTTTGGTAGACAAGTGCTGCTGGAACCTCTCAACTTCTTCCAGAGAATGCAGATTAAATGAGATTCTTTATAGGCCGCTGAATGCTGCTAGATTTTTTTGTTTTACAAATGAATTCCTACCAGTTCCAAACTGCTTCCTCAGCCTGAGCCGGCGGGACTGAGAGAGTTGATGTCACTTGATGTGAGAAAGGAATCAGCTCGTTTATGTCCAGTCCACCTCTGGGCATCTTTTTTCCTTCATGAGTCACCGCCATCGCAGGGTGGAAGTTAAAAATAGGTGCTGCAGAGTCTGTTCCAGCCAAAGAAGAACTTCTGCTATGAGTATATAGTATCTAAGCGGCATGGGAACGCCAAAGACATTGATGTATGGTTTTCCTAAAAGCTGCCCAATAGAGCTGAAAAGCTTGGTCCAGCGCCCCTTGGCAGCTCTTTAGGTGGGAGCATGATTTACCCCCTTGCAGTGATACTAAAGCTGTAACCTATATCTACAAATTAAAGTCAAGGATTTATGAACCTTGGAATATTTTAGCCGTGCCTCTGAACTGCCAAGTGTAACTATTCTGGGCTGTAACCCAAAACATAGTTTACTGAAATTCCACTGCTTTAATGATGACTTTTTTTTTTTTTTTTTCCCTATAGAAAACAATATGAAATGTTCTGCCATCCAAACATAATTACATTCTGCATCTGGAATTTGTTGATGTTTCCTTTTGCTGCTCATATACATTCAATTCAGTGAAATGGTTTGTGAATGCCATCCTATCCTAAGTCGTGGTTACTGCCGGTTGTTAGAGCTCTTGCATTACAAAAGAGAACTGTTGGATGGTGAATTCCGACAGTGACTGTGGGGAGCACTGTCCTGGCCTTTCTCTCAAGGAGATTTGAAGAAGTAGGTGACTCAGGCTGCAGTAGATCTTAGGAATGAAGACGAAACCATCTGGGGCGCGCAAGATGGTCCGTGTCCTGTGTGCACAGGTAGGGAACTTCCTGTGGCTCTCAGCCGATGGGGGTACTGGATAGTGGAAAAGGCCCTTAGATCTGCAGCTGACAGAGGTAGGAGTCTGGATCTCGTACAACAGGTTTGATGGTGCTGGGGAAACTGAAACAGCAGGAAGATGCTACAGCCTCTTGCTTGCCAGTGCCTTCAGGAGAACACTAGGCCTTCTCTGCTCCCACTTCTGCCCAACATACTGTAAATGGGCTTTGAGCCAGGGCTAAGAGCATGTTCTCCATAAGAATTAACATTCAGTCTTTAGAGCTGAGCTGCTGCTTGTTCTTTGCTCCCAGGCTTAACCATATGGTAGTGTATACCATGAGTTCTCTCATCCCGGAATGATCTATGGCAACTGAGGAGGGTTGAAAGGAGGCATGGCTGTCAGGGACAGAGGCACCAAAGCCTTCAACACAGCAAGAGCTGTGTTGTGAAAAGCTCTCTGGAGGCAATGGCAGGCTTTCGGGGGACCCCAGAAGGAGCTCTTTAGCCGAGCGCAGAGGGAATCCGCAAAGGTGGCCCTGCTCAAGCACACGGACAATCTCATTTTCTCTGATTCCTGCTACAGTGGGCAGAGCAAGTGGATGTTTTCCAGATGTTCGGAGAGATGTAGTTTTGAGATGGTGTCATAGGAAAACAAACTACCACATGAAAGGCCGGCAGTGCCAGGAAAGTG
The DNA here is from genome assembly GCA_013396935.1 of Baryphthengus martii. NCBI lineage: Eukaryota > Metazoa > Chordata > Aves > Coraciiformes > Momotidae > Baryphthengus > Baryphthengus martii. Next base: position 107,918 of record VWZK01000327.1, read on the forward strand.
AAGGAGAATGGCACGCATTAGGAGCCTTTAATCCTTCCCTTTCTCTCTTCTTGGAGAAGTGGAAGCTTGTGCTGATTGAGAAAGCTCCTCTCTACTAAACCTGGAGCTTTACATTTCATCTTCTGCTGAATTTTCGTCAGAGGGATGTAAGTAGCTGGTGCGTGAGCGGTGCTAATACGGCCTCTAGGCCTCTCCACTGGTGGGGATACCACAGAAATAGTCAGATTGGAAATATGCACGTGTTTTATTTCTTTTTTTCCTTAGCCTCATCCCCAGAGCACCTCCAGCAAAAGTCTCCCCTGATGAGGATGGCACTGAAGCAGTGCAGGAAGCGACAGGTCATTAGATGGTCCCAGTTACAAGTCCGATGACTGAATCTTTGAGCAGCAGCTGTGTTTAAACAGGAGAAAAAGCAAGGGAGCAGAAGTGGGTTGATGCAATTCTGTGAAAATTCTGTGAAAAAGAGACATTTTCGCTGCTTGCTTTTATAAAATAGAGCAGAACTAAGCGCTAAAGGACTCTACAGACCATCCAGCTACAGAGGAAATCGGGCTGGCCTCGGGGTCGCACTGCGTGTGGATCCTGTGTAAGGGGCATTTGCTCTGGAACACGTTAAACCGACGTGGCCATCAGCTGAAAATGAGCAATTCTGTGAAAATCAGAGAAGCCAGGTGGTTTCCTGCCTTTTGCCCGTGCGATTCGGCGGTTTCGGGGCTTTCCGTGGCGTGTGTGTCTTTCAGCATTTTACAATGAAGATCCTTTTCAATCAGGGCTTTTCTGAAAGTAATTTGGCCAAGTTTAGCTACGTGCTTCTTGCCCGAGAGCTCAGGTTCTGAGCGGGCGTGCTTAGCTCTGTCTGTCATCAGCAACCACTTTAACCCGAGGTGAGGACACAGGCTCTGCAATCCCCCCCGGCGGTGGTTGTTAAAGCAAGATGGTGAAAGGTGAGGGAGGCAGATTACAATGCCTGGAATGAAACCCGAAGGAGTAAATGCACCTTCAACTTCTGCTGGGCTTTTACGAAACCCAAAGAGGCGACTCCATAATTACCTGCTCAGCAATATAAGCTGGTCTTTACTTCCAGTTACTGGAAGTTTAAGCAGAGCTATCTGTCCAGGAGCAATCTCTTCAAGGAAGCACAGCAGCACTCACAGAAACAATTCCAGAAAATACTTTGGCGGAGCAGTGCAGTGCTCATAGAATCACAGAGTGGCTTGAGTTGGAAGGGACCTTAAAGCTCATCTCATTCCAACCCCCCTGCCATGGGCAGGGACACCTCCCACTAGAGCAGGTTGCTCAAAGCCCCATCCAGCCTCCTACCTCATCTTTTTAGCCATATCCTTAAGTTTATGAGCATTAAACAAATGTCAGAACCTCCCCTGGCTGGAAGGGACGGGTACTTGGGAGAACATGAAGCACAAGTCCAGGGTGAAAACTAAGAAAGTCCAGTCCCTTCAGTCACAGGTCACTACGTCCTCTCATCTCCTCTGTGAATTCATAAACAACCATTTGAAACCACAGTAACATTTTTTAGTGGTTTGTGTTTCTCCCATCCTGTTGCAAGGCTGTGCCAGAATCTTTCCACACCTTTTTCTGATTTCTCGCAGAAATTTATTAACGGCTGGCTTCTATCCGCCGCTTGTTGTGCAAATGTTTTCCTTCAGATTCCAGGGCTCTTCTTCCTGCTGGTTGCCCTTCTGAGTTATTTATCGTGTACCTCCTCTCACCCTCGCTGCTCTTGCATCTTAAAAAGGTGCATCTTTGCGGTGCAGACTCTTCTGAGCTGCTGATTCCACGTGATGTGGAACGGGCTTTGCAGCCAGGCCCAAAAAGCTGTCCGTGCTGTGGTAGCTTGGGTACGTGTCCAGAAGGATTACAGGTGTGTTCCCAGCCGTCCCAGACACAGCCAGCTTGAGAGGATGGGTGTGAAAATATGGAAGTTGTATCCTGAATCTCCCCCTGCTGTCTTACCTCTTAGTGTAAGTGTCTCAAAAGCTTTGAAGTGAGTGATCCCCAACCTCCTGCTGCCTGTCTGAGATTTGAAGCGGTCATCGATGGTCAGACTGAAACGCTTCGTTCAGCCCTTCGACATCAGCAGACTCTCAGCTACTTGGTGTGATGTAAAACATGGAAGTTATTAGAGTGAAATAACCTGTCTTTCCATTTGGAAATTTACTGACCATATGGGAAGTTTCCAGGAATAACTCCTACAGATCAATTTAGGGCTTGCCAGGAAGACTTGTTTCAGAAATGCACCGGGCAGCACAGCCCTTCCCCTCTCCTGCCCCTCACAGAAAGGTTTTCCTCCTGTCCTTTACCAGCACTTGACACCGAGAGCAGTGAGCTCACAGCAACGATTACATGGTAATGTGGGTTAATAGAAGTTCATGTGTCTGAGGCTTGAAATGCTTAACTCTCCTTTTCTCTCTCGCTTGACAGCTTTATTACTGCGACTACGAGGAGAAGCCAGTTCAATACGCTGAACGCTAGCAAAAGATTGTGCTTTATGGTCTTAAGAGGGCTTATCTGTAATTCCTGGCTGCCCAGTCTTTGAAAACTATTATGTTACAGACAGTGACTTTTTTCTTTCTTTTTTTTTTTTTTAAACACATGGTTTATTTTTAAATAAAGGCATTCCGAGACAGAACGGGCTCATTGTTAACTCTTCCCCCCACCCCAAGCTCTTTTAGGAAGACTGCAGATTTGACACAGTTGCTTTGTCTTGTTAGTCTGTGGCAATTTCATGGAATTATTCAACTTGAAAATTTTTCCTCAAGAGTGCAAAGAGTTGAAAGATTTTCCTGTGAAGTTTCTAAAATGAAATTTTGATTTGAGGTAGCAGTTTATTTTGAATTTTCAATTTCAAAACCATAATGAAAGGCTTCAAAAGGAGTCGAATCAAAACAATAGAATGAAGAGTGTTTGTTTCCTTCAAATTTTACTTCACCATGAATTAAAAATGTTACTTTCCTCTGAACTTTTTTAATCCAGAATGAGCAATTAATAAGAAAAATCTGTTGGCTACCTGGCACTGCTCCTGGGCTGTGGGTCTGGAGCAGCCAGGGTGGATCTGTCTGCAGCACGGCTTGTGGTCACCTACAAGCCTTTGTCCCAGCTGGTGTCAACTTGCTGGGCCACGCGTTCCTCTCTGAGCTGCAGATTCACCGAGGGCAGCAGCCGTGTGCTGAGCTCTGAATACGGCTGACAGAGCCTCTGCTGGTGTGAATTGTCCTAAGTCTGCTCGGTGACACGTGCTCTACATCAGCTGTCAGCTGGGTGAAGGCTACAGGCATCGCTGAGAGTTCAGTGCTCCCTTTGGGAGGGTTGAGGGAGAACTGAAGAAATGTGACTGTCATTCCCCGTGCCAGTTCCTAGCTGGCCGGTACTGCAGTAATCGTAATTGCTCAGTCACCTTTTTTCGTCACTTTTGTCATTTGCCCCTTCGAACTGAGGATTTGCTGTAATACATCATGGAACACTTCCTTTGGATTTCTGATCCTCTTCCAGTCTGACTAATCCAACCTGCTTTCATCGTGCTCTCCTCCGGAGCTGGAAATAAATGGGAGGCTTTTGTACTCCTGTGACAGGAGGGAGAACCCACGTCAGGGATGGGACTCTGCTGTGGAAGATTGGAAGATGCTGTCTGCCCAGCAGCGAAGGAATGAGCAAAGGTCTTCTCTTCCCTTTATGTGCCCACTTAAGAAAGACACCAAGTGGGCTGAACCCAAAGGTACTTCCATCTATGCCCGTATTTTACTCTGTCCTCCAAAGAGCTGCCAACTTAAAACATCTCCTGAGCTCCCTCGTTAGGACGTGGTGAGGTGACCTCGCATCCAAACGCTCCACAGGAATGCACCTTTCAAGTGTCGTTTTGAGAACAATCAATCAAAGGGGTGCCTGATGCAGCATCAAGCTGCAAAGGATGAGTCAGGCTGCAGGTGTGAGCAGTAAAACACCCTTCCTTGGTGCATGGGAGTCGTCAAGGATTCCCAGGAGCAAAGAGGAGCTTCAGGAAAGTCTGGCACGCCAGACCTCATGTCTTTGTTCTGGTCTGAGCTATAGCAAGGACTAGACCTGTGCGTTATTTGTCTGATATTTTTGCCTTCATCTGCAAAGCTTGAAACCTGCTTTCGAAAAGCGCTGCTGTCGTTACAACCAAAGTGATCAGGTGTTGCAAAAGGGAGTTTTAATCTCGGCTTTTTTTATTTTGAAGATTCCTCTTTTTTTTTTTACTTTGAAAAATTAAAGTGTGTAGCTTTTCACTTGAATTTCTCTTTTTTTCCCCATCCCTCTTTTTATCCTCTTCAGTTTTACCCTTCGATTTCTAGCAGGTATGATTAGTACCCAGGGATACTTAACGGGTATGTGTCTCCACCACTGAATCCTGCCACTGCTCCTCAGCAGATCCTGATGGGGCTCACCGAAATCAATTTCATCAGCAGGTTGTGCTGAGCCGTTTCTTCATCCCGGTGACTTTTTCACTCACCAGACAGGGCAACTGCGAGAGGGATCACCCCACATTCCATGTTACAACTCATTCTACACCCACAAGCTTTTTAAAATGTAGATTATGTTTGCCCTCGCTGCAATGCTAGGGCTGCTCATCTCTGTTCTATGGCTGTAGCTATATCCATATGGAAACTTAGATATGACGTGTTTGTTGTTGCCTTTAACTTGAGTGGTGATACAACTGGGATGTATAGAAAAGCTGTAACTGTAAATATGTTTATAGGTTACCGAGTTTCTGTTAACAGCCACTGGAAATGTTTGGAGGTCACTGTGGGCAACTTGGTTCTGGGCTGTCTGGAAAAAAGGTGACATGAAAGTTCTGCATCTTCCCTGCCTGAAAGTTTTCAAATTATTCAAACTACCCAAGCTGAGCACCTGGTAAATGGAACATCTGAAATCAAGCGGTCTCTGTACAAATGTCGGGCTTGGGTTTACGAAATGGCTGCATTGATCTCAGAGTGGCTGCTTAAGAGCCTGGGATAAGTAGGAGAAATGAAAGGTGGCAAAACTGACTGTAAATTGTTAGGCTTAGTTTCAAGGATTTAGATTATTTTGATGTTTTTTTAGATTATTGTCACGTCAATGGGGAAAAACGCACATTTTCTGCTTTGCACAAAATGCTCGTAGGCAGAGAAGGAGAAACTGTTTGAGCCAGGAATTATATAGAAACTTTTTCTGACTTTCTGTTTGCGCACAGTTAAAACCTTCTCCAAGGCAGCGGCTCCTGCTGGGAGCTTCACGCTGTGGAGACAGCGACAGTGGGAGGAAGATGTTGGGGAGAACATGCTGTTCTAGAGCTTTGTTTCTGTGGACCAAAAAAGTGCAACATGACCTTAAGTATAGGAACTGGGCAGTTTCTACCTCTTTTGCTAATGACAGAACTGAGAGTATCAAATCCTTTGTGTATTCATCTCGTTTTAGATTTGGTGAACTGAAGAGCTCTTGACAGAGAGGTGCTGAGTGCATCGTCTCCTTCCAAGTCCGTGGCTCTCAGCTATATTCCAAATCCATCATAGCCTTGGAATACAGTTAAATCTTTCAAAAAGAACTCTCTGAACTTCTTGTTTTCTTCCTCTTCCAAAAGCACAGGGATCAGCACTTACTGAGATGAGGGTTGGAGCCAAATAAATACCGTCTTTCTATACCGTGAGCAAGCCACGCTTTTGAGCTCTGATGTTCCCAGAAATGGTAGCAGACTTTTCAAAATGAAAAGCCTCTGGTCATTTTCTTTTTATTTATGCTCCTCTGTTAACAAATGCCTTGTTTGATTACTTTAAAATGTTGTTTTTCTGTAATGAAAATAGAATCCTGGCTTTTAACTCTGGCTTTTAATTCTGCCTGCCTTATTATTTCAGCTCATGAGAAGGCTGAGAGGATGAAAGTTTTTTTTTTTACAAAGACTGGATTGTTTTAAGATCATTGTAAAGCCAAATGTTTAAATACTGACCGTTTCAACTTACTTCCAGTGCTCCGCAGTAACTGGTAGAAAGCTTGAATCTTTTTCTACTATTCCTAAAAAGTCCTTAGTTGATGGAAAAATTTTATGTCCAAATCTATTAGAACAGTGCACAAGACCCTGGTGGAAATATCTTGCACTCTGGGATTTCTCTGACTTGTGAAGTTGTTTTTTTGGCTAGAATTTGACTTTTCTGATAATGAAATGCAAAAGAAGGCTATAGACAATTTACTTGCCGTGAAACCATGCAGGGAGAGGATTCAAGATTTGGATCGATTTTATTTAACAGCTCTTTTACCTGCCTAACACAGAGGGTATGAGGAAGGGGAGTAGATGTCGAGCATTTGTATAGAATGGTCTGAAAAGCTCTTTCTGAGATGGGATTTGCATGATGAGTTGTCAAAAGAACACAGGTATTTACATTCCTATTCTATGAAAATTAAGGAGTTGAGGTTTTTTAATAAGTATTTTTATAGTTATTTGAAAAGCCTGAAACAAGGCGTGAATTACAAGTAGACATCAGATGGGGTAAGGCTGGTAAATATTTTTGTGTGTGCTGAAGAGTTAGAAACTTTTGAAAACTTTTGTGCAAAGCTTTTAATTGATACTTAAAATGTTTCTCACTACTTTACTGATAATTGGTGTCTACATTTGTCAGCTCATATGGCATAGCTGCCGCTTCGCAGATCAGAAATATCTTCTGTTTTCTATCCAGCTGGTTTCCTGTAAAGCGCTGAATTATTCTAGCTTTTATGGGTCATTGTTAAAAATGGCAGGAAGGGTCATTGTTAAAAATGTTTTCAGAACTTTGATAACCAGTTTATCAACTGATTCACATGTTTAATCAGTTAATAGGTTTTCCTTTTCAGTGCATGGGAATTTCTTTGTTTATCTTAACTGAGTAAGTGTTTCTACAGTGGAAAGAACTGTAGTTGACTGATAATCTTTTCAAATATGTGGAGTTTGCTCTTGTGATGCAAGTTATGTGGCCAGGTCCTGCACTCTTACTTGTAAGGCTGTATTCATAGGGAATAATCCACCGGAATGCAGTGCATGGGAATGAAACTCCAAAATGGTCGGGTATTTTGGGGATAAAAAGTATGGAGCTGTAGTTATTAGACAGTTTAGGACAAGGATTTTAAAGGCATTTGGGTGCTTCAAAAAGATGGACAGGTGCTTTTGAGAATTTTACTGGGTGGTGAAGTGCCAAGCATCCGTGGCTCCTCCGATACCTCGTCAAGAATTTCTTAACAGGATCCTAGATCACCAAAAATGCCAATATGTCAAAAGGTACATGTTTGGCATGAAACAGCTCCAGGAACCGAGATCCTCTTCCTCTCTGGTGACCTGTGGTAGGGCTGCACCACCTCTCTTCTGAAAGTTTTTCCTAGTCTCTGATCTGAACCTACCAAGACGCAGTTTCTGGTATTACCTCTTGTTCCGTCATCTCTCTCAAACGAGAAGTTTGCCTCTGTTGTCACTATAATTTCCCTTCAAGTAAGGAAATTCAGTGTACTAGTAGGTAGCCTGTTACTGGATCACCATCTCTTCACCAGACCAAACAGGCCAGGGTGGTTGCTCTCAGATGAAGCCCATGTGCACTTTGCTTTCCTTGCTGAGACCATACAGTTGGCTCACATTCATCTTGAAGATAGGGTTGGGTTTTTGGTTTTTTTCTGCTGTTCCCATTGTAATAAGGCCAGTCTGCTCCTGTGTTTATAAACAAACCTTCGGCTGAGCAGAACTATAAACTTTATTTTGCTTTTCTGGAAATAAATTCCATTATGTTTGCTTTCCATGTAAAGAGCGACTTGGCAGGAAAAAGTGCACAATAATAAGGTTGCAAAATTTGAGTTTACATAACATTTATCTGCCTCGAAATTGCAGATACTTCCAGACTCAGTTGGGTTGGTAAGAGAACCGTATTCGTACAATGACAGCAGCTTCTGGGAATTGGCATCGTAGCTGCACGTGTGAGAAAGAGTTAGCAGCTTGTTTTATGGGCTCTGGTTTCTTTCTAGATGTGTTCATTCCTTGCTGCATGAAGCAAACGTGTTTAGATGAACACAGGTCGTAAAGAAAATCCCAAGTCGCTCTGGAAACCCAGACATGGGAGTTTTAATGGTCTGAGGAAGGCACAGACATTTTAGTAGGAAGCCAGCCCAGGTTGATGAAGCCAGTTTCACGTATTCTGGCTCACATCTCAACTATAAAGACATTTCTAACTTCCTCCTGTGAATGGCACAGAGGTGAAATGGAGTATGTGCTGTCTCGTGGGGAGAGCACTGGGGACTGGTGATGGAGAGGCATGGTTGGAAAACACAACTGAGCCAGGTTATGTACCATGAAAAACAACTATCTGGAGCCAACCATTTCAAATCTATATTCATCCAGGGCCAACCGTACTACCTCCTGAAATGATCTTTGTGACAGAGAATGAGCAGGGAGGAATCTACAGGGAGTTTTTTGATCCTGTGGCCACCAAAGACCAGGAGGCGATGGGAGAGAAGGGACAGGATCTTGTGGCTGTGGGTGAGAAGAAAGCAGAAGACTGGCTTAAGCCACTTGTGAAACTTGTGTTGAGCAGCCCCTGATTCATACGGAGCGTTAATTCAGTGTTTGATTTGGTAAAGCAAATTCCTGAGACTTGAGCAGGTGCTGGCCTGTGGGAAGCATTGCTCCGTATTTGCCTGTGGGTGTTTAACTGTGGATATTGAAAACCAGTCTTGCTTATGGTGTTTGAGTACTTATCAGTTTTAAATAATATTATGTCACGAAAGATACAACTTTAAACATCCTGCTGTGAAATACAGTGATGAGAAATGGAGCGTGGCGTTTGAAACCTGTTTGGGTTTTTTTGTTGCCAGTTTTCTATTCTACTCTGTGAAAAAAACACTTTGCTGGAGAGTCAGAAGCAAATAAGATCTTCCAATTTGTTGCTGAAACTTTCTGAAATTTAAAACCAATTCATTAGGCCCAACGTAAGTGTAGAGCGCAGGCAATTATTAGAATTTCAACAGCAAATAATGCAGCCCATGAAACATTAGACTTATTTCCTTCTCATTTCAAACCTTGCAACGCCTTTCGCCCCAGCTAAATGCGCTCTGGAGCTTTTATGTCAAAGTGAATCATGATCTAACGCTCAGCAGATTAAATCTAAATGTTGCAGTATTTCCTTTCTAATTCTGGCTCTTCCCACTACAATAATATCATTTGTCTAGTCAGTTATGTGCAAGTGTGGAGGAGAAGATGTAATTTTTATATCCATGCAAACACCCGTGGAAGCAAATCGTGCTGGGCAGAGCTCGCCTTTAGCCACCGGCCGGCCGGCCTTTCTTTCAGACGCATCAAGAGAAAAAAAGCGAAGTTGATAATTAGGTAAAAACCATCATAAGATCCATGTCTCTAAGGCCAGCGTGGCCCAAAAGACTTTTATTTGTGTGAACTTCTGCTACAAATGTTCAAGATCCCGGCTACTTAATTGGTTGCTAAGCTACAGAGGGAGAACATTTGGGTTAATGACCGCTGGGCCCAAAGCCGCCTGCTCAGCCGAGCGGGTCCTGAGCAGGAGCGACAGGCCCGGCCGGGCTGTCAGGAGCCGGCCGACTCTGGCGGCCACCTGCGCTGCGGGGTTATTAGAACATTTCATCTCCGAGTGTTTGTGGCCTTGGAGCAAACAGGCCCAATTAACGGGCCTGAAAGCCCCTCTCCAACCAGCCATCACTAGCACTCCAGATAAAATTTGACATCTTCCTTCCCCCCTCTCCTTTTCCTCCCCCTGCCCCAAAGTCCAATTAATTTAAATGGTTTTACTGAGGGACGGTGGCACTGCTGAAAAGGCAGAGGACTTTGCTTGAGTAATCAGCTTAAATACCGGTCCATTTCCTGCCCTCGCTGCTCCAAACTTCCCATTTGGGAGACATAAATACTGGTTTTATTTTTAAATCTTTTTTTTTTTTTTTCATCTCCAATTTCCTCCAGTTTTTTGGATGTGCCTTGTACAAGACTCCATTTCGAAGGGCAGGATGGTAAAGCCTGTAAACTGGATGCGGCCGGGAGCTGTTTAAGTTCAATGTTGATTGCCTTTATTGGAAGGAAAGGGTAATGAGGGGTTTTACGTGGAAAAGGTACATCTTCTCTGACAGAAACTGGTGATAATTAGGAAGAAAGCCTCAGTTTCATTTATTCTTCTTAAACACTCTTGCCTAAATAAGCATTTTGCATCTCCTGCTGTAGCTGCAGATCGATGATTTTTGAAGGGAAAAGGAAGAGAACGGTTCCTTGGGTACATTTTGGTAAGGATATCCACCTGAAGAGACGCCAAGGTCTGTGTCAGTTGTAAGATAAGCTTTGAAATGCTGATTTTACAAGACCACGTAAGGAAAGAAGTTATTACAGAAGCACCTGTGAATTCAGAATGAATATCTAGTTCAGATATGAATATCTAGCTCAGCCTCTGCCAGTATGGAATCCTTCCCTGGCATCACTCAAGGGAATGGCCGTCAAGTGGGAGAGCGCTTTGTGGGGTCACGTTCTTTACTCAGGTGAAAGACTTGAGTGTGGTGAGTTTTAGGAGTGTGTGTAATCAGTGGAAACATTCCTATGTTTCAAATTCTGCAATTATACAGTTTTATTCCTGTATTCACCAAGACTGATTTGTCCATCGTACCTTCCTTCTTAACCCGATAGGCAAATTTTGTTTTCTAGCAGGAGGGCTCGGGATCAGCGAAACATCCTGCTTTTGAGAGTCTTTGTTTCTTCTAAAGGACCAGGATTTCTCTAACTTAACATTCTTTCTTTTTCTTAGCAAGCAGTAGCAGTTGGCCCAGCAAACTGCCTCCCAGCCACCCTCCCATACCATGGCTGATACAACTGCCTTGGGAAGCAGAGATATGGTGACCTCCAGAGATGGCAGCCAGCAGCAAAACCATGGGTGGACCCACAGAGACAGAGCACATTGAAAGTAAGTCCGTCATCCTCTCCCCCACTGACATACTGTTCTCAGAAATTCCCTCCCAGCCATTTTAGGGATCTGTCCAAAACCATCCCATGTTTTTTCACTAGAGGCTGCAAGTGACACTGCGCAGCAGTCAGAAAATCGTTCTTGGCCGCTGGCTTTGGGTTCCGCAGCCAGAGCGTTCCTTGGTGTTCGGTAATCACAGCGTCTGGACGCAGCTCAGCTCCTACAAGGGCACCAAAATAAACTGACAGCCGTTTGCAAGGCTATTTGCATCCAGCGCTTCCAAGAGTAAGCTTAGGTAGCTAAATGGCAGTGGAGCTTTTTTCAACATTGAGATGTTAACAGTCCTGGTTAAAGCGTGATCTTCTCAGGGGGGAATTACTGTATCCTTCACCTCATGTCAGCAAAGCCACTATTCCCTTCCATCTATCCCCAAAAGAAATGAGTAATGCCTTTTCCTGACTGGATTTAATGGGAAAGACATACTCTGTTCCCAGGTATTTAATAATCGAATGATTTTTTAAAATTAGATTCTATCGATGTCGGCTTACACATTTTGCTAACTTTTTTTTTTTTTTTTAATGTTATCCTACTGTGGTGCTATTTCTCCAGTGATGTTTTTCTAGCGTTGTTTAATGATGAATCATGAACATTAACTTTATAGATGTGTAATGCTTTCTATATATACATATATATTTCTATAAAAATCCGGGTGGTGGCAGGGAGAGCCTCATTCTGCCTGCTCCATCTTTTGTTTTGATCTAGTTGCTATAGAAATACCAAGATCAATTTTGACAGGGTAAAATACTACAAATTACATTGTCGGATTACCTCATTACAGAGGGCTGGCGCTTTGGATTGCACCATAACTGAAATGAAAAGCGTGAAGGCTACAGGAATTTCTACTCTCTGAAAAAATGTTATTTTTGGATTCTTCAGGAAGGCGGGCAGAGAAAACCACCGGTTCCCTGGTGAGTGACTGGTCCCTGAGACCGGCAGAACTTTCGTCTTCGTTTTTCAGTCGCGGTGGATGACGTCATATTTGGCCATACATTTACTTTAAGCTGCAACTGGCATCTCCCTGACAGAGGCCTTCGTGGTTTTTTTCTGTTCAACACTTGGGCAACTGATTTCTTACAGCAAGGCTGATGGAATGAGTCTTTTTTTCTTCCTTTTTTTTGGTGTCGTCCGCTACCTGCGTGCCTTTGTATTGATGCTGCTGCCGTTGTTTCAGTGATTTCCCCTCCTTGATTGAATAGGGAGTATTGTGCTATGCCTCGGGGTCTCAGAACTGGCTGAAGTTGGAACAAGAAGCTTTGAGACGTAGTCTCACTTGGAGGTCTCTGTGCTGCACAGAGCTAAGGGTGAAATCTCAAGTTGCTGTGGGTTTCTTTTCTGTGCCGACGTAACGTACGCGTTTACATCCGGATACGGGCCTTGCTGGAGAAAGTTTTGCAGTTTGGGTCAGGGAAGAGTCCTGCGCTCTAACTCCTGGTAGAACTCTATTGTTGTGTTGGTAAAAGAGACGTTTGGTACTAGGTTTTATTTAGGAAGCCATTTCTAGGTTGGTATTATTTGTATACAGGGAGACGATCCGTGTGATTTGGCAAACGGTTTAGTCATTCTGTTTTTCTTCTAGTCAAGAATATGACTCTTGCAATATCTAATTTAGAGTTGTAAATTGCAGCAGAGGTACAAATCCAAAACAAACATTTTGAAGAATTTGCATGGAGTAGAGCCCCGATTTCCATTTCAGCGCTCTCTCTGTTGTCCAATTTGTTAAACTCAAGTGGTCCCATGTGCGAGGAGCGTGACTGCCAGAAGCACTCTCCAGCCATCTGTTTTTTTGGTGAGCCTTTGATTATTTCTTTGTCCATTTTTTCTATCCAAAATTAGAACTGGCAACTGGTTGATAAATATCGTGCTTTTTAGAATTTAACGTTTCGAGCTTACGGCTGGGCGATGGCAGCAAGGTAATAAAAAGCACAAGAAGTAAACTTCCTTCCTGAAGTCCAACTGTACTATGGTGGAGCTTTTTTACCACGTTGTTTCAACCTTTCAGGAATAGCAAGGGGAACAAATAGGAAAAGTTTTACTGGTTGTGGGTAATGTCAAACTGGAAGGAAGAGACGGAGCAACCTGCATTAACTGATGCAAGTTCTGTGTGTGTTCTGATGGTCTTGGCTGAAGCTTAACTAGAGGTACTGGGCTTCTTCACCAAGAAGGGCTGAAGCCTGGTCCTGTGTTGGCCTCTAGAGACAGAAGAAGATGGGTGAGGGCTGCAGTGGACACTGTGAAATGCTGTGGTACCCCCAGAGGTACCAGCCTCTGGCTGGCTGTTCCTTCTGGGTCAGCTTATCAGGAGCAACCACTGGATCTTTTAGAGGCTCTTGTTCCTTTGGGCTGACTTGTCCAGTTTAACTCGGTGGCAGTGAAGAGAAAGTTGGCTTCAAAGAAGGCAGCCTAGAGGACTCCTGAGCTTCAGTGCTGCTTGTGGGCAGAGTCCTAACTATCTTTGCACAGCTTCAAGTTTTCAGCTTCACTTCACAACTGGTGTCAGTTGTGAAGAACTTCTCCTGGAGAACTGAATGCTGCAAGATAAGCAGAGGGGAAATGAGAACTCGAAATCATTGCCCTTTGTATCTGCTGCATTTAACTACCTAATGCAGAATGTGGTGTTTTTGGCTCTGAACATGCTGGCTCTGTTCTAGATGGAAGCCAGAGAAGATAGTAGTGGAAATGTTCTGCAATGCAGACTTGGCATGGGGGATTGCATGATAAAGAATATCTTATTTTTATTTGTTTGGTGGTGGGTTTTTTCCCTTTTAAAATAAATTGCATCTGAATTTTGGTCTCATCAGCGGCATCTTGTCCAAGTGCAGCGGGCTTGCAGGATAATGATGAAATGTCCTGTGCCACGTGCTGGGTTTTGGTGTTTCCAGCAGCTACTTTGAATTGGAGTGCTGATGGGGGCTGAGAAAGAGAAGGGCTCTTCTTTGGTGCAGGCTCACGTTGTAAAATGTGCCATATTCAGGTATAACTGCTGGGGAGAACAACTGGTCCTCTAACACAACCTCTCAGTCCGTACCTTCATCCTTGTCACTCCTCTTCCTGTGCAGACAAAGGGAAAATGTTTCTTTCGGATCCCCAAGGGCTCTGGAAACTTAACTCCCTTGACATTTCAAGAATTGCCCTCTGATTCTGTAGCAGACACTGCTTTTCGTGGCGGAGTTGTGCAGAAAATGAGAAGTTCCCCAAAGTCTGGTGGTTTCAGGTAGGCTGGCGAGGGTGAGCTGCTGGGACTTGGTGTGTCTGGCTGCTCTGCGTCCCTTGCCCTGCAGGCTGCTAATGGTGTGCAGCGCTGGGAGCTGTCAGAAGGGAGAAAAGGCAGGCATACACAAATGCTCAGCACATCAAAAATATTTTTGTTTTAAATTATCATCAAGGGGAGGGCGAGGGGAAAGAGGAAAAGGGAGTCATTTAGCAAGTGGGGATGTGGTGGGAGCCAGCCAGGCTGGGGTTTGCTAATATCTGAACTAGGCTGTTGAAAAATGTTCTAAATCTGTCAGAAAGTCCTGAAAGCTCCGCTCTGCCCAGTGTAAGTTAGTGGTGACAGGATCGGGCCCTCTATTACTTTTTTTTATGTGGTGTTATAAATTGCTTTCCCATATTTCCAAAGACATTAATGAATCTTTTCAAAGCGCGTTGTGAAATCGTTGTACGTGTTACTTCAACTACTTACCCATATGTACAGTAGGTTCATACAATATCTGGGCTTTTTCCTTGCGTTTTGCTTTTTGCAAAAAAAAAAAAAAGACCAACCTGGCAAACTACAGCTCTTTCCTCCCCTCCCCACTTTGATTTTTTCCAGGTAAAATGATGGCAGATGGGCTCAGCTTGGTTTCATGTAGCCTGTTGCTTACTGGAAGAACAAATTTAGCTCTTTGCCCTTTTACTGTAAACTTGGGGTTTGTTTTTTATGTATCTGTAATTTCCTTTGAACCATTTATAAGCGGGTTAGAAATACCATTTCATGCCATCTGACTCTATTAATAATCAGAGCTCTTTATATGGATTCCTTAGGAATCTGTCAAGGAGGAACAAACCGTATGGTAAACAAAGATCTCCGAACGTTTCCCGCTGCGCAAATATTCACTGCATTGTGTTGTTATTCCTTGGAGCATTCTGCCTTTACTTGCAGCGTTATAGTCAGGGATTTAAGTGCTAATTGTTGTTTCCAGGAAGAATCTTTTAGTATGATTCCTTTAGGCTAGAAAAAAGAAGTCATTTTTGCAACAACATTCGTGTTCCCTGAAAAAAAAAATTTAAAATGTCATTGGAAAATTGTGAGAGTTGGTTTTTTGATGACAGAGCCAGAAGGCTGCTGGCTCCTTTGCCTGCTCGCCTCGATGATACAGCAGAGCCAAGGCAGTGCTTCACTGTCACTGGACTCAATGACCTCCAGAGGTCCCTTTACACCAAAATTATTTTGTAATCCCATGAAATTGGAAGGTGCCCCTCGCTTTCCTCCTCGTGGCTGACTGCACCTCCCCACCGCTTCCCTTGGGCTCTTCTGGCACTCGTACTCCTCTCTGAGCAGATTCGACTCACTGCACTAACCTGGGGGAAAAAGAAAGAGGATTTCCCATGCAGTCAGCAGGTTGAGTGTGCTCAGTGAAGGTCCAGTCAACGTTGAAACCGGCCTAAAGGAGAGGGTGGGATTGTGTGCTGGGGAGTGGCAATGGAGAGAAGGTTGTGGGACAGACCATCGAGCTGTGTTGCTCTTCTCACCTCCGAAGGTTTTTGCTTATAGCAGCAGCATTTTGCATCTCTTAGTGTTCCTGTGCAGGGGTGTATGGAGACAGACCTTTTCCAGGTCAGGATCTCCTCCTTAATTCCATTATTCAGTTTCAACCTGCCGTGAACAGAACTGTACACAACCTTGTTATCACAACGACAGAAAACGTGAACTTCACTAGATGGGCTGAAGGCAGCAGCTCTGCAGGGAGCCTCTGCGCCTTCCGTGGGGAGGTTGGCTTAAGAACTTTGTGGCTCCTCGTTTCCATTCTTGGGAACACTGCCATTTGCTCTTTCCTCAGGCTGCAGCTCGCCTCCCTCTCTTCAGCGCTGGTGCTCGGGTGATCCCCCTGAGCTGAGTAACTTCTCTCCTGGTTCGCTTTAAACCCCTCTAGTGAGTTGAATCGGTTCTCTGCAGGGTCAGGCAAGTCCTGGAGGGAAAGATGAGCCCGTGGCTGAGGTGGCAACCAGCTGTCTGGTTTAACTGCACCGTCGGGTGTTTTTCTGGCATTACTCACAAGTTGGTTGTGTAGAGTAGATCACTAGATGCCCTCTGCCCAAAAGCCCCCCCTGCTCTCTTTTGATCGCTTATTTGAAACTGAGGAGTTGATCTCATTTGCGGTGTGCTCTTCTAGGCCTTCGCGTCTGTGATACAAGGTAGTGAACAGGCAGCTGAGGGCTGGGATGAGGGCTGGGAATTCCTGAAGCTGTGTGTTTTAGGACTCTGCCACCGATGTGATCCGGTCTGCTTCGGCCTTTGCTGGTGATACTGCTGCTTCTTTCTCTATCTGTAAGAATATATGAGAAGATTTTTCTAAACCAGTGTCTATAGGCTTGACTTAAAGTGGATAAAAATGAAAAATCATCCACATCAAGGAGATGAAAATTTGGTCAATATTACTCTTGGCTGAAAGCAGCCCCAGAATGTCCTTCTGCCTTCCCGGGGAGGGACTGACTCCTGTAGCCTAGGGTAGCAGAAGAACCTAGAGAGAATTTTTGCTGTGTGAGTGATAAGAGAGGGGAGAAACAATGAAACCCATGAATTTTCAGTGCGGAGGGACAGGATTTGTGTGTACAAGTTCCAGACCTTTAGCCCAGATTGTGAATTCCTTCTCATTTTGGTGAGCCGTTGCTCACATGAGTACTCACTGGATTCCGGTGGGATCCCTCCCGAGGGTAGCCACTTACCAGTAAAACTTAATTGCTTACTATGTAGAACACACATTTTCTGCTTTGGTTTTGAATGTGGTATTTACTGACAGCTTGCAAAGCAGACTTCTCTTGTAAGGAAGAAATAGAGTTTACTTCTATAAATCTTCCACAGAAATTCTGGTTTCTAAAACTTTTTTGCACCTATGTAGCAATTCAGAAATGAAATGGGAATCGGGAGACCCCCAACATAATTTCTGTTGTGTTACACCTCACAGTTTCTTTTCCATTCTTATATAAATCATTGCCACATCTCTGCAGTTAATCCTTGTATATCAGCTGCTAAAAAGCACTTTGGGCTCCAGTAGGATGGGAGCTGTAGAAAGAAAGAAGCGAGAAATCACCGATGAACTTATTTCTCTGAACACTGACAGTTTGTCATTCACTCTGTAAGATAAATATGTTGGATTAAAGATTTAAAATGTACAGTTAATACCTGACTGAGAGCAAGGGGTGATGGTGGTACTGAAGAGCTTGCTGGTTTTATTATCTGTGTTTGCTTTGGGCCCATGAGCAACAAATAACTTAAAAAAAAAAAAAAGGAGAAAAAGGAATGAATGTCTTCATTGATACATAACCCTGGATATTTCTGCGGACAGATAGATGGAAAATTCCCGAATGCAGTTGTGACAACACTGCAAGTGCAGGTTGGTTGGCACCAAAGAAATGATCTCCAAGAAATAAAGGAGTTTGGCAGCAGAGCAATGAACGTGCTTTTAGTACTTTCTTCCCTCCAAATATAAAATTCAGGTACCCACTTTTCTATTCGCGTAGGTGCTGACCGGTGATAACCTTTTCATGGCCTGTCCTGGCTCTTATGCTTTCACTTGTTAAAATAAATGACATTTATTTAAAGAAAAAAAAGCAACAATAACACCAAATACCACTTCAATTGCATGAGCCTGTCAGTGAATTTCTGACACCAAGTTATGTTATTTAATGAGTGCTATTAGGTTATTCTGTCACTTAATAGGATTGAGGGTTGGAAATGCCATGTAATATCACTTCACTGGAGAAAAAATCAACAAACAGCCCTCACTAAAAACCTCCCGTCCCCTTTGATGTCGGTAAGACCTGCTGTCACTTCAGAAAGGAACCCGCCGGGGCTGTTTTCACAGGGCTACAGCTGACATCTGAGGAGAGGCAACAGTTATTCTTGGCAATTTTACATCAGGGGCACCCAAAAAAAAAAAAAAAAAAAAAAATTGTCCCACCATCTGAGAGTGCAGAAACAGAGGATAGTTATGGGGAAAGGCCTTTTGCAGGTTTATGGCCATAAAGCATCATCTAGATCAAGAAATGGGAATGTAGAGTCTGCACATGGGAAAAACGGTGGTGGCCGTTATTGTCACGGGGTGTCATTTACCCTCAAGTATCACTAAAAATTCCCGGCCGAGTTCTGGGCTACCTCATGTACCGTACAATTAGTGAGAGTCAATGATTGTCCTGAAGAATTGGTGGTGGTCATTCAGTCACCTGTGTCTCCAGGTGTCCTGGTTGCCCTCTACACGAGCTGAGAGGACATCTGTGCGGGACCAAGTGTCAGTGTATTGTAGAAGAGAGTGACAACAGCCTGGAGAAGGATGGGTGGATTCTGGCAACAGAAGTTCCGTTTCAGATACTGGTTTGCAGCCTCACACCACTGGGCATCTTAAACCCACCAGAGCTTTATCTCTTGGTGTTTTCCCGTGTGAGAAAAGCTCCCTTTTCTGCTGAGAAGGTTCCCTACCTCACTGGAGAAGCAAACATCAACTACAAGTGCAGTGGAAGAGTGTAGAAATACTCCGCTTCCAGTCCTTGATGAACACTCTAGAACTGGGCATGGTTGGTGACACTGTTCTGTTTTGATCCAGAAAGTCAAAATCTCATTTTGATGCTGTTTTCCAAAGCGTAACAAAGGAGCTCATTTCCCTCTGTGGCGGCTGAGCAACTTAAGTGGGATTAAAACCAGAAGAGTCAGATCCCTTTGGAAATTTCTATGGAAAAAGGTGTCTTGCTATTTCATTACTTTCACTTCTAAGTCCCCATGAAAGTTGTTGGGGTGAACATGCTTGCTGTTGTCGGTACCATCATGAGGAGTCCCACATGTCCTTAGTTCTTTCCTTAACATGAGCTGGGTTTGCTCCTAAAGGTAGAAGAAAAAAAAAAAAAAGACAAAAAAAAAGAAGAAAAAGAAATCTGCCCAGAGTTAATCATCACATTTTTTTACAAGGGCTTGTAGTGGCAGGACGGGGGGTAATGGCTTCAAACTGGGAGGGGAGAGATTTAGACTGGAAATCAGGAAGAAGTTCTTTACTCTGAGGGTGGTGAGACACTGGCATGGATTGCCCAGAGAAGTCGTGGGTGCTCCATCCCTGGAAGTGTTCAAGGCCAGGCTGGATGAGGCTCTGAGCAGCCTGCTCTGGTGGGAGGTGTTGGAACAAGGTGATTTTTAAGGTGCCTTCCAACCCAAGCCGTTCTAGGATTCTAATTGTATCTAACCGTGCTTACTCAAGAACTGCCAGCACAAAAACTTAAACAGTGACCATTGGTATTTTCACATTTGTTTTGGTTCTTTCATGCGGGAAAACTTTTAGTGTGTCCAGTAAAACAAAACCACAGCTGTGCAAGGCCTCGCCCTGACAGGATCCCCTTGATCAAACCACGCTGAACAGGATTTCTGTTACAAAATACATCTTAATAAGGTGCTGAAATTGAAGTTTCCTTGCCCATCGGGGGCTTTGAAGACCTCACCAGCTTGCGTACGATCGCGTGTGGAAGGCAGGGATTCCCTGGGTGGGAAAGGCACGAGGGGGAGCCGTCCCGCAGTGAGCGGCAGCGTCGCCCAACCGTGTCTACGCCCGTCGCTGAACATTGCCAGGGCTCTCTGTTCCCCACCTCGTTCTGAAAAACAGTTTGTGAGATTTAAATGGGGTTTTTAAAAGTGTGACATGAGCTGATGTACCAGAGGGAACTGGTGGGAAATTGGGAGAAGGGAATATAGGCATATTCTAGTTCTATAAACAAAAGCTGTAGAACCAAGGACTCCTGAACACTAATGGTTCTTTTCTTTTGGATCCCTAAATTTCCTACATTAGGTCATTTCTCTTTTGGAGTCTTCTAGTTGTTAAAAAGACATATTGCTTTGGAAGAAGAGTAAAATGTCTGAAATGTAAAATATACTTCTGCTCCCTGTCTCTCATTGGTACCTCCATAAAAACTCAACGGTCACTTAGTGCCCTGAGGGGAGCATCACTACCTGGACAGGGTCCATCTGATGTCTTCAGACCAGCTGATAACCAGGGAAATAAAGTGAATAAAGCTGATAAAGTGAAACCGGGATAGTTCCACAAGAGGCGGAATAGCTGTAGTTTGTGGTGGCGTTTTGAGAAGATGTCCACAAAAGCTAGTGAGGAAGCTGTTCCGTGGTCACGTCATCCTGAAATAAGCGTTCACAAAAGGGAAATCCCATCCCACTCTTCTAGCCCCAGATGTTTGTTGCTGCCTCCCTCCAGCATTACTCTTCAGGGCAATGACCCGATCCAGCTCAAAGCTCGCCAGACTATTTACAAATAAATAAATAAATAAAAACATCACCAACTTGGAGTCAGGCCAGCCTGAAGTGCCTTGGCAACTTGCAGCTTGTAGGAGCAAAAATCAGGACAGAACTGTTAGAAATTGCCCATGAAGGTCTAGGCGGGAGCCGTGCTGAGAAATGAATCGTGGGACATTGAAAAGCCGACTTTCTTTCCCCCAAAGAATCTCCTCCCGGCGTCGTGAACTTTGCCGAGACGACCGTCTGAGGTCTGTGCACGCAGCCCTTCCCTGGTGCAGTTTCTTCCATGTGGGAGCTTCTCCCTACTTGAGTGCATTAGCATTTTTTAACATGGGCACAGGCTAAGGAGAGACAGGTTTCTTCACATTCTCCCGTATCTGCATGAGAACAGCCTTCAGGAAGAACGCCGAGACACCACAGACTTCATATGGAACAGCTTTGGTGTGGGAACCCTGATCGACTGCTCCTGAAGGTTTTGGCCGCCTTCCCAGGTTGTTGCAGTTCTTGGGATGGCCTTGCACAGAAGTTGGGAGGCGATTTATAGCTCTTGTGTTGGGAAACAACATTCGTGTAAATGGGCTTTCCTCGATAACCGGGAAACTGGGAGCCTTCGGGGACTCTGGGGTGGAAAGACTTTTGATGTTTGTTTATTTTTTTCCTTTTGAAGCAACAAGGCAATGCTCCCACTACGTGTCTCCTAAGTGGGAAGCATTTTTATTTGGGAAGACTTTTTTCTTTTTTTCATACATTCTGCATGAAAGCAACAAAACAAAGAAAAAGACTTTGAACTTTCATCTCCTCCCAAGCATCCCTGACCGAGCGTGTTAACGGGACTGGGTTTGATTTTCAAAGATACGAGACTGATCTTTGTAGCTGTGCTCTAAGAGCGAGGCTCTGGCTGCTGAGGCTGCAGCGCTGCTTCCAGGTGCTGACGTGCGGGACCGATGACGGGTAGTGAGAGACCCCGAGCAGAGGAGAACTTTTAGAGCGGAGCTGATAGCCTGAGCCTCCTGGGTCCATTCCAGTCAGCCTGCCTGATATTTCCTCTGGAGTTTCAATCGGATTAGATATTCATCTTCTCTTCCTGTTCCAAACTGTTGTTTAGTGTTGATGTGTCCTCTTAAACCGCTGCCAAGTTCCAGCGCAGTGGTGGTGAAGCCAGGCCGACTTTACGCTGGGATTTTTAAACTCCTGGAGAAGTTTAACCCTTTGTCTCCTTAGAAATAATTGTGATGTAGACCCCTAAATCCCTTATATGGCTTGGAGAATTCCAACGCCACGGCAACCGAAAGGCCACGCTCAGGAGCCCGCGGCGGCTCTGAACCCACATCCAGCCTGTTCTCCTCTGCAAGAAATAAGTCTTGAATAAGAATAAAAGTCTTTAATAAGAATAAAAATCTTGAATAAGAATAAAAATCTTGAATAAAAATAAAAGCCTTGGCTGCTTTTGCTGCGGGGTGGATGAGGAGTCTCTCCTGGCCCCTCGGCACAGCCCAGTGTGGAACGGGAACGTGGCTGGAGCAAAATGACTGGCACACTGGTGAATGAATAAAGAGTGCTGCGGGGAAATGGTAATGCTGGAGTGCTGGAAGATGAAACAAGGAAAAGGACATGGAAATGGCTGTCCTGGGTCCCACCAGAGGCCTGTCTAGTCCGGGAGCTGGTGTCTGAAGGGATCTGAGGACGCTCATGGACCCGCTGCTTTTGCAACGTACAGAAATGCTCAGTTTTGCAACGGACAGGAATCCGCAGTTCTCAGCCAATCCTCTGACAAACATTCTGAGTATTTCACAAATTGTGGCTATTGTTTGGATATTGTTGAGAAGGTCAGTTGTATCAGCTAGACTGCAAGCCAAAGATCTTTCATCCCAGAGCTAGGAAAGGTCAGGCGTGTGACACGGCTCTGGTTACTCAAACGCTTTTGTTCCTTGCGGTCTTTGTGAGCTGTTCTTCTGACTGGCACAAGGTATTTCACCAAGATCTTGAGCAGATATTTCACCAAGATCTTGAGCAGGTTAGGAAGAAATTTACAAAGTGCTGAGAGAGGCAAAAATCTAAATACCCTGTTCACAAAAATTAATATTAAATGTATATATAAATGTTGAATACTTACGTATTTAACATTTTTAACATTTACTACTTATATATTTAACATACCTACTTTTGATAGGTCACCACCTCCATGATTGGGTAGATAGTGACTGATTAGTAAATAGGGCATACGGGCTGGGGGTTAATTTTTCTCTGGAAATGTAAGTGGCAAGAACGTTCCATAAATGACTATTGTTTTCTGAGAGGACCAGATTTTTTGTGCTTTTTAAATCCTTGGAGATACAATATATACACACACCACACTTGGTTATCCACACAGAATTCGTTTATTTGTGTTTGCCCGCTTAGCGCAAACTCATTACTCGCCAGTAAAGTCCTCTGTTGACACAAAAAGACACTGGGGAAATATAATTATTTTTCTTTTACAATAAAGTCTTGCAGTCATATAAAGTGTTTCTCATTGGTAAAACAAAATAAAGAGCCCAGAAACACCAGCACACAGAAATTCACAGCTTCTTAAACTTTCTGTGTGCTGTGTAGCCACGGAATGAGGAATCTAATACATTTAATAATCTGATGATGGGACCAACAGCTCTGTGACTTTGAAGAACTTTTAAAATTCCTTGTCTGAGAGAGCTCTAATAAGCTGTGAAATGTATTTACCTTTAGAACAATATGTTGGGTTAAATTCAAGCCTTTGATTCATTGAAAGGACTCTGCTGATTTCTGAGGCGGGGAGTTAGGAGTCAAGATGGAATCCATACTTTAAAGTTTGGAAAGGACCTGTATCTACAAAAGCATTTTGCAATTAGAAAAACCTAGAAATGCAAAGAAATGTGCAAAACCCTCCCCCAAATCCTCAGCCTCTTGCATGGAAGACATGGCGGCTCTTGCTGTAGTTGTTTTAATTCCAAAAGGGACTGTACTCTTCTGGTAAAGTTTCTTGGGAAGCGCCACTGGATATATTCTGTGAGGGGAAAAAAAAATAACTATCTATGTTAATATACCCCTGGTGTCAGTATGTAAAGTGCTAGTTGTGGATAAAGCTGCTTTACTCCCTTTTTTCCCCAGAAAGACTAGGCTCTTCTGCTTGTTTCTGCACGGCTGTGTGAAGAAATGACCGTGGAGAAACATGTGAGTGGGTTTCACACAGAAACCAGATCCAGGGTCACTCTCTTCTCTGGCAGATCTGTGATTTGGGGCCAGCTTTGAAGAAGTCCTGTCTTCTGCTTGTAAATGGAAGTTACAAAGGGAAGCATTTTGTTGGGAAACAGAGGCATTTTTTCTACTGGGGTAAACTAAAGCGTAAATCAAAGCAGCTTCAAGGTGCAGCCACGTGCTTAGTAACACCTCAGGAGGGCTCAGTGATCATAAACTCTTAGAAGAGCTGCGTTTGGAAAGATCCCTGTAGGCCTCAAGTTGAACCATCTGCTCAGAGCTGACTTCTGAGCTCGATGGAGCCGTGCAGGGC
This sequence comes from Baryphthengus martii, assembly GCA_013396935.1. Lineage (NCBI taxonomy): Eukaryota > Metazoa > Chordata > Aves > Coraciiformes > Momotidae > Baryphthengus > Baryphthengus martii. Next base: position 131,907 of record VWZK01000327.1, read on the forward strand.
GTCACTAATAGAGTTTTGAAAAGCCCAACTTGGAGATTATTTTATAATGTCCCCGGTCCCTCTTCTGGCGCTGAGCCACTGCTATCGTAAGGAGCTTTTTCCATATATCCAGGTGGGATTTCCCATGTCATGCCCTTGCCTCCTGTCCTTTCACTGAGCACCTCTGAGAACCATCTGGTTCCATCACCTCCCTCAAGCTGTCATGCAAACGAAGAGCACAGTACAGTGTCACCTCAGCCTTCTCTTCCTCAGGCTGAACAAGCCCTCGGCGTCTCCTTGTCAGCGCTGAACATCTTTGTGGCCCTCTGCTAGAATCTTTCCAGTCTGATGATGTGCAAGTATATCACATCCTATTCCAGAGGGCCCAAATCTGGCCGTGGCATTGGAGTTTCGGCCTCGTGAGCGCTTAGTAGGGGAATAACAGCAATTCTTCCTGCGTAAGGAGAGTCCCTTAACCATGGTGGGAGTTAAGTAAAGACAGCAAGGTGGAAGCAGCCCTGTCACAGGCAGGATCACTCAGGAGAGTTCGAACATACACAAGAAAAGAGATTGGTCTCTCCTTCCCTCTTCTTCTTCCTCGAGTCTCTGGCTGATAGCTGAAATGATTCTTCTTATCCTTGAACATCCTTTTCCAGCTCTTCTCAAAGCTGGAAAAAACGGTGTATCTGGAGCATCCTTTAGGAAACCTACCCCTAACACAGAGTTTAGATTCTGGCAGCAATTAAACATCGTTTCAATTCAAATCCTTTTTTTTTTTTTTTTTTTGAGAATGAACCAGTTATTCCGACTCAGCTGAGAATACCAGAGCGCTGAGGAGAACCCGAGGAGTCTTTGATGCCCGATGCCCAAGTTCAGAGCCCTTTTACCCCCAGCTGAGGTTCTGTCTCCAATGCAATAAGATTAGGAGGATCCGCCTGTAATAAAGTGCTCACGCTGCTCTGGAGCCAAGCAGGCTACTCACTGCTAAATTTACAGAGGAGAAAGGCAGTGCCTGCCAAAATTACATAAATTCCGCTGGTTTCCTATAGACTAAACCTCATATTCACTAGGTGTGATTACCTCATGCTCACCTCTGCACCTGGGGAGTAGACAAGGCCAACAAACAGAGAGGCCAAGCCAGAAGGAATCTTCCTAGTTCCTGAAATCCCTTCTCTTGTTCAGCGGAACGCTGCGTGCGCCGTGCACCGGTCCGGGCTGGCGGCACGCGCGGCGATTCGGAGGTCTGGGTTTCTTTATTGTGTGGGTCCCCCTCTCTCTCCAACGTGGAGCACAGGGAGGTCTGCTGGCTGAGCGTGGTTCAGAGTGCAGGGGCCGGAGTCACTGAGCGTGTCCCCGTTTCTTTGGGTGGGCCCTCAGCCGGTTCGCTGCTGCTACTGAACTGGGAGGAGTGGCTGATGCAGCAGAGCTGCCCTGCCCTCCAGAGAGACCTGGGCAGGCTGGAGAGGTGAGTGGAGAGGAAGCTCGTGAAGTTCAACAAGGGCAAGTGTAGAGTCCTGCGCCTGGAGAGGAATATCCCCCAGCACCAGTACAGGGGTACAGGGGAAGGGGTGACCTGCTGGGAAGCAGCTCTGTGGAGAAGGACCTGGGGGACAACAAGTTAACCATGAGCCAGCAGTGTGCTCTCGTGGCCCAGAAGGCCAGTGGTCTCCTGGGGTGCGTGAAGGAGACTGTGGCCAGCGGGTCAAGGCAGAAACCATTTGCCTTCCACTAAATAAAACTCATTGCCTTGCTGAGCTGTCCTGAGAGCTTGTCCAGTTGCTCTGCTGGCGACTGGAGGATGTACGGTCCCCTCACACGCATGTCACCGGTCCTCTGATGTTTAGAAGCTGGTTTCCGAAGGAAAAGTTGTTTTTCGTGGTCTCATTAGTTTGTCTGTGCATCTGTCTCCCTCCCTCTTACACGCTGAGGCTGTTCACCAAAGAGGATTTAGCTCTTTCCAAGTTTTGTGATAGAAAGAAGCTGTGCTGATGAGGGAGACGCCGTAAATGTTCTGGCTATGATGTGGTCTCGCACCTTGGTAGACACCTGAGAATCCACAAGCAAGCGAGGCGTTGTGATGTCTCGACCACAGGCCGTGTCATACAGCAAAATCCGTTTAAGTTTCCTTAATTCCAGTGTTCACGAACTACTGGTTTTACTTTCACCCGTCTGCCTTCCCGGTTATTGCTCCTAAACATTTTTGCCACACCCTCCTTCTCTCTGCTCTTTTCAATCCTTCCTGGAAATCGCTCTCAGTCATTAATTAAATCACTTAATGGGAGCACGGAGATCGTTACAGGATATAAGGAGTGATCCTATTACTGCGACCGTTGTCCTGCCTTCCCCCGTCCCCACCCACCTCTTTCATTTTCGTGTTGTATCACGTCTCCACGGCCCATTACCATTTCAAGGCAGAGACTGTGCCATTGTCTGCCGAGAACCACCCAGGATAGCTGGGCGAGCTCAAGGAATAATGACTATTATTAATGGTGTGGTGAAGGGTGGAATTTGGCTGCTGGATCCTTTCTGTGTGGAGGGCCTGGGATACGTAGTCGTGCTTCAGCAGATGGACTTTCCCTCGGGTTTTAACGTTCCTGATCCTGAAAATAGTATTTTTGAGTCACTGTAGCTTGAAAATCTCATGTGAAGTGAACTCCTCCTGTTCCTGTGGTGGGTGTGTTTGTCCCTAACTGGATCTGCCACTGGGTTGACTCAGTCCGGTGCTTGGATGAGGAGCGACGTTGGAAATCCTGGCTCGGGAACTGCTTGCTGAGGGCTACCGAGATCAAGTGTCTCTTCTTGCTCATAAACTGCTTGAGGATAACTGAGAATGAGGGAGACCGAATTATACAGAAGTGCAGAGGTGTGTGTGTGCATCTACCACTGTTCCTCAAGCCTTGCCTACCCTGGTGAGCAAGAATATTTTTAGGTAATTGACTTAATGAGCCCAGATGAAGTAGTGATTGAGCAATAAATGGAAGGTACGAGCTTTCTTCTAGAAGAATGAATTGGTGTAGACGGTAACTTGGTTAATAGCTTTGCTTTAGTCACCTGCCAAACATTTGACTTGGTTTATATCACGACCTGATAAAGAAACAACCTCATTAATACAGTGATGACAAAGCCTTTCTATGTAAATCAGTAGACCTTCTACCTGGATCATTTGAATGATTGCCCTCCAGCTCACGTCTTCTTTCAAACAATGTCTTCACCTCCAGTAATAACTCTTCCTTCATTTATTTCTGATTGTCTCCGTGGAAATAAAAAGGGCAGAATCCTTCAGAATCCAAGCAAATCAATGACTGTATTGCCTTTTATCAGGTTCTTGAAATTTTGTTTAATCTTTGTCTTTTTAATGTTGGTGATTTTTCCTGATTTTTGAGGTCTGGAATACCAAGTATTCTTTTATCATTGCTATCATTTTGCAACATCCAAAATATTTTATGTTTTCTATAGAAAAGCAACATCTCTCACCCTTCAAGTTGTCTCTTCATTAAAATCTGAGGTTTGCAGGTTCATCTGAAGTCAGGTGAAATTTGATTTGAGAGAGTCCATCCATTGGGGAGAGTTTCCTGTCAACTGGGACTGGAACTGAGTCTTTCAACCTCTTTTCCTGACTATGCCTGTAAGTCACTGTCTGGTTGCTGTAATTTAATTAACTTTTTAGCACTTGCCTGCAAAACAAGGCTGATTATTTGATTCTGACAAAGGAGTGTTAAGAAGCTGAATTGAACTGTGCTTTTAAAGTCCTCTCCTTAATACACCGTAGAAGGTAATGTATATCACATGCCTTACATAGAAATAATACCAAGAACATTAAGTGAATGTATATTTTGGAAAAGGCCTTTGTGTGCATCTCCACTCATGGCAATATTTTATGTCAGCTCACTCCTTGGACTCAGAAACTTAAGTGTAGTAATTAATATCTCTTTTTTTGTGCCTGAAAGCCAAAGCTCCGCACTAAATCCTTGTGATAATGGAGCTTGTTCGATATCCAGTGCTGACAATAGGGACAATCCGAGCTGCCTGATCATAGCTAATATTTTTGGGGAGGGCAGCAAGGAAGCTAAAATTGTTTTAAAAAAAAAAAAAGCCGATGCGGTCACACAGGAATGCAGTCATCTGAAAAGTACCTGTGATAGATGGGGGGAAAAAATGCTTCATTCTTCCAGAACTAGGTCTCTCTAATGGTTGCCTATGATCAACATAACACATGTCAAAAACCGAGTTTAGGTGGACCAAGACTTGGCAGGTTTTCCTGCCAAAGCAGCAGCCATCTAGTGATGTGAAGAGCTGGCAAGGTGCTCAGCCTAGCAAGGCAGCCCACACTTAGGTGATAATTTATGGCTACCTGTAATCTCCTCGAAATAGAAACCGTTCCTGCGCTCACTAGGGAAGCTGGGAATGACCAGACAACGTCGAGTTCAGCCAAAGCAAGACTTCAGCTAACTTTACAAAAGACAACCGCTCTCTGCTACTGACATTAACACTGGGATGGGCTCTTAGAAAGCGGTTACTTCTCGGTTTTATTTATTTGACTATTGTTTGCTGGGGTCATTTCAGAAATTTGGCAGCTTCTAAGAGCTGAAAGAGAGGTTTCACTCTTGGACTTTGATTCTCTTTATCTAAAGCAAAAAAAACGACTGCGGGCCAGCCCCGGTCAGCGCGGTGCCGCGCGGCGTTGCTTGCGCACTCCCAACCGGCGACTCGCTGGTAATTCCAAAGGCGCGCGATGCTGAAATCCTTACTCACCGATGGTATCTCTGCCGTGGGGCTCCAGAATCCATGCAGACGTTCTCCTTGCCCCACCCTGCGGTTTGGCATCGCTCTGCCCTTCCCTGCTCTGCCTCTGCCTCCGCTCTGGGAGGTAAAGTGGGTGTTGGGCCACATCTACCGGGCTGAGGGTGCTTTACCCTCTCCTCCTGCTTAGTCTGGAGAAGAGAAGCCTGAGAAGGAATCCTATTCATCTCTATAAATCTCTGGGGGGTGGAGGTCAAGTGGAAGGGGCCAGGCTCTTTTCTGGGGTGCCCAGGAATAGGATGAGAAATAACAAGTATAAGCTAGAACACAGGATGTTTCATCTCAATATGAGGAGAAACTTCTCTCCTGTGAGGGTGACGGAGCCTGGCCCAGGCTGCCCAGAGAAGTGGTGGAGTCTCCTTCTCTGGAGACTTTCCAAACCCTCCTGGATCTGTTGCTGTGTGGCCTGACCTGGGGGATCCTGCTCTGGGAGGAGAGTTGGACTCGATGATCTCCAGAGGTCCCTTCCAGCCCCTACCACTCTATGATTTCTGTGATCCTATGATTTCTCAGAGCAAGGCCACAGCCGATGAGAGCTGGAGTGTGCAGGAGACAGCAGAGCTTAGGAAGATCTTGCACTTGAGGAAAAAATCTGGTAACCTTAAGTGAGAGCAGGGGTTGATCTGAGTCCTTCTAATACTGGGACTGTGCCATCTTCCATGTATGAAGTCTTCCAGGAACAGGTCTGAGGCCTTCTGTGAGATCAGATAAGATCCCTGGAGAACAGGCTGTCAGCAAGGAGTAAGAGAGAGCTCTCCATTCGCAGGTCCTCAGTTTCCTCACTCAAATATTTAATATTCCCATAGCTGGTGGTGTAAAGAATTGGACTGTTGCTGCCTGCCTGAAGTTACACACTGAAATGACCAGATCCAGGTTGAGAATCCCGGGTTAGATCTGCCCTTTCCTTTAACCTGATTTATTCATGTGAAGAGATCAAGGATTCCACATGAAATTGTCTTTATTCTGTAGGTGCTGATGTCTAATTTTGGTCTGAGCTCTTCTCTGCCTGTCGGTCTGTGTGTGCTGTTCTCCCCTTTGTACGTTATTATTGATGAATGTTCTTCATTAGCCTCCTGAAGAGAGGGAAAGGGGATGGGGACTGTTTATTCGATAGCCTTTAGGTATCACTGAAACTCAGATCATTAATTCCATTAAGTTTAACCAGTGAGGAAAACTTTATTGTTTCACAGTTTTTTGTGGTTTATTAACTTCTCTTTTGTGGACCTGCAGGTTCAAGTCTTCTCTCTCTTTTTTTTTTTTTTTCTTCAAAAAAGCTTTCTTTTTTTATAACTGTAAAGCAATTCCATCTGGAGATGTGAAAACTTCACAGGCTATAAAGCTTACATCCTGCAAATCTCCCTATCCAATATTAAAAACATCTAAGGAGGGGACGCACCGTTGAAATATTTTGAGTTATGTTTAGGAATGAACACAGGGATGGGATTTGTTCAGCAAAACAGTCTTTGTGGTTTTAGGAATAGGCCAATGAATGAATCTCAGTGCGATAGAAGTATAGAAAATACCTTTTACCAGATAGTGGAACGAAACAACTTCTTTAAAACTGTCGAGAGAGTTGAAGCCACGTGAAAAAGATCTTCAAAGCAGAAGGGACGGTGGCAGATGCCTCTGCCTTTTGTTAATGGTGGAAGTCCTTCTCTCCCACCAATGACCTCTGAAAAGATGCTTTTCCTTGCAAAGGGGAAACATCTGTTTCTCCTGCAAGTTAATACTGACCCCAAGATACGCAGAAGAAATACCTTATCAAAAATAGGAGGGAGGCAAAAACCGGAAGGATTGATTTATGCATCCAGAGCGGGAGAGAGGTGATCAAATTGTGTAGAAGAACGTTGATCTTGGGTTGAAAAATACTGGATAAGAAGTGTGGGGTATGTGCATATTGTATATTGTATATGGATGTGTGTGTCTATGGATGCGTGTGTATGGAATTAGTAACTATTTCTAAGAGATTACGTTATAGTAAACTCTAGTCTTGAAATTTTTCGTTTCATCCTCATCTTTATTCAAGATGTCTGAGAGGGTAGCCCGGTTACATTTGAGTTGAGCACTTGTTTCTTCTTTACTTGCAGAAGAATGTTCTAGTTATGCTTCCAAACTCTTCCGTCCTACACCTGCTACCATCCCACCCCTACAGTGTGTCGCTCCTGGGCTTCTTTTTCCAGATAAAAATGTAACAACTCTCTGGAGCAAATCTAGAGAATATCCTAGTTCATACAGGAGGCTTCTGGGTCTGCTGGATGAGCAATGAAAACCGCAGCCTGATGTCAGAGGAGCATTGTCAGAGGAGTCAAAAAGAGCATGTGAGTGCAGAGTTATTTTATTGAAATATCACCACGTCTTTGCTTAAATGCAGGCACTGGAGTTTTGTGGTTCTTTCTGCCTTAAAGGAAAACCTTATAACTTGTTTTCCTTCGTGTTGCCATAACACTTTGTATCTTAGCAATAAATATCGGGTAAATTTAGTGTTATCACAAGAAATTTGTGCTCCGGAGATTTACTGTTCCACTCCCACAGTACCTTTAAACCCCACAGCAGTAGTAGGACAGCAATTCCTGGCCTGCGTTAGGACCAATTTACCTCATTTCCTCTGCTTCAGCAAAGTGAGATTGAAGAGGTTAGAAAAATAACAAACATAAAAACGGGAGGCAAGCTCTTGCCAACCTCTGCCTGTAACGCTCCCTGAGTCCCCCCGCAGAACAAGCCCAAAGGGTTCTGCCCAGCAGAGGTGAGGGGAAATCGTTCTTTTGTAGTGCTAAGCAAGACCCTCTTTAATTCCATGCTTGTCACCGTTGTCACGTCTCATCTGGGTGTCTTTAACATGAAATAAAATACTGCCGTGTTAAGGACTGAAAAAAAAAAAAAAAGCCCAACTGGAAAATGCACTCATCTGTGTCCCTCGCTTGTGCCAAAGAATTTTTCATTCCCACCTCAGCTCTCGTTTGAAATGTGTTAAATAAAAATCTCCAGGAGAGTATCCAGAAGAGATAGGCATGTTTAGGTCAGCACGCTACTTGGCATTGCCGTGGACCTCATCTCTAATTACTAAAGAAATAGTGAGTTAGTGAGTTAAAATACACAGCGACTGTGACCTAAATCATTTCCATTCTGGATCCCGGCCTGAAATAAAGAGGGCTTTTCATTAGCGTGGCACAGATTTAGTGTCGTGGGACGTAGAGTTTGTGCTTCGGAGGAAGTGCGGTCAATGGGCCATTAAGTTTTGAAACAGGAGGCAGGCATCTTCTAATCTCAGTGCCGTTGACAATAAATATTGGGGAATAGTTTAATATAGATTCATGATAGCCAGGCCAGAGTCACTCAAGGAAACCCAGATTTGGAATACTCTGAATGTGCAGGCACTGCCTTCACATAATGGAGGGATCGTTTGCAGGTCCCAAAGGAAATCTTTCCTTTCAGCCCTGGAAGATGAGAAACCGACTGGGAAATCTAACCCAGCGTCTGGATTGAACGGCAATTGCTTGTGTCGGGGGGACTCGCTTTCCCTCTGTCGAAAATCGAACGTTAAATTTAGAAACCAGTTCCTGAATTTTGACAGTTGCCCTTTTAAAAACAAGTCAACAAACAAACCTCCAAACCAAGGTTTACACCTCCTGAAACCCTTCAGGGAATGGCTCCCTGGGGCTCGCCGGGGGAAAGGAGGTGGTGGAGCACGGGGGTCCCTGGGAGCGGGGCAGCGCGCTTTCCGGATAGGTTTCGTGTGGCAGGGCCCATGAATCACGCTGAAGTGCTTTAGGTTGCCACTTTTTTTTGGGCTGTCATTTATAACTCCATGAGGCCGTATCTGATCAGACTCTAATCTGGAGGTGGAATGATTAATTTTCCACGTGCTTTTCTGATTTTCAGCAGGTTTTTTTACCTGAATGATTCACTTAGTGTTTTATTTTCCAATGTCTCTAATCAAAAGGGGTGGGTTTTTTCTGTCATGTAAAGGTGAAAGTTGGTAGCTCAGGATTGTTTTGTAAGATAAATATATTAAAAAAAAAAAAAATAAACCGTGGAATCCTAGACTGGGTTGGGTTGGAAAGGACCTTTAAAGGCCATCTAGTCCAACCTCCCTGCAGGGAGCAAGGACATCTGCAACTAGAGCAGTTTGCTCACAGCCCCATCCAACCTGACCTGGAATACTTCCAGGGATGGGAATGAATGACCTGGAATCTGAATTTTTGGAATTTGTGTCATTTAAGACTTGAATACAGTGTCTAACTCTATGGCAGGTTCTTGATAGACTCTAGACCAGCCATCTGTTCATGGCTAAGACCAGCCTCTGTCTTCATGGAATTTGTCGCTTTGTTCACTATGTATTTTACCACTTGTGCAACAAAAAACCTTCTGTGGACAGCAGTTTGCCTCATTAGGCTGCTGCTGCCAGACCATCCTGTGAGCAGATCCTATGGAAAACTAGCATGTTCTCCTGTAATTAGACCGTGTCATAATGTACACACTCTGAGGGGTCAAACAGAGGTTGAGCAGGCAAAGGCAACCTTATTTCTGTCCCTCCCTTGGATTTGACTCTGCAGCCTTAATAAATACTCTTTTCTGAGTTTTTAAGCATTTGCATCAGGCAGGTTCCTCCTTTACTACCCGAGTACTGGCTCTGGCGTTGGTGAGGATACGGGAGTGACCTGACTGGAGTCCAGGAGGGCTGGCAATGCCCGTCTGTGGTCCCCAGCTCTGTGCTGGAAGGACCATACACATCTACTGCTCTGACATGTGAGAGCTGCTGAGAAATGGAACATGGTCTCAGAGGGAATGTTGAGACCATTTTGACCCAAGAACATAGCAGTTGTTTTTTTCCTTATACTTTCCAGAGACAATTTGGGTTTAAATTACTGTAAACAATTCAACCAGAAGCAGACACTTACTTGGAAGATCACAACCCAAATGTTGTGAGTGGAGTTATAGAATCACAGAATCACAGAATCATAGAATCACAGAATGGTTTGAGTTGGAAGAGACCTTAAAGCTCATCTCGTTCCAATCCCCCTGCCATGGGCAGGGACACCTCCCACCAGAGCAGGTTGTTCAGAGCCCCATCCAGCTTGGTCTTAAACGCTTCCAGGGATGAGGCTCCACAACTTCTCTGGGCAACCCATTCCAGTGTCTCCCCACCCTCAGAGTAAAGAACTTCTTCCTAATGTCTAATCGAAATAATTTTAAAATCTAATCTGAGTAATCAAATAAGAAGTTGGAAACAGTATTTTACAAGTCAAGCAATACCAGTAGTAGATTGTAGGGATAGCCCAGTCTACAGGGATTCTGAGCTGATTCAAAAATTCATTGGAACAATCAGAAGCGTGGTTAGTGGATGTCTGGATGTACTTTTAAAAAGTCTGACTAGTGGTTGTATGAAAATGCTGAGTGGAATTGAAAAGGGCTCTTGCCTTCTGTTGACTGAAGTTTCATAACAGCAATTTTTTTGCCGGAAGAACAGGTAAGGAAGACAAAGCAGCAACGAGAGCTGGTAGCACTTGGAAGCAAATGCTAAAATTTCTCTGACTTAAAGGAACTAAAATCACTATTTTATGGGCTGTTCCTCCAGCCTCCACCTTGTAGAAGTCACAACCTGTCTGAGAGGCCAGATCCCCGCCAAACCCATCCCTCGCGGCACGTGGTCCGACCAGCGGTGCTGTGTCAGCTCCGGGCTGTCCTGCTGTTCCCCGGCTCCAGTGCTTGTTACTCTGCAAACAACACTGCCAGGGGAGCATAAAGCTTCATGTACATACATACATACACACATACATATATCTATATACCCACGCAACCGGATATCTGTACAGAAAAAAGCTACAGCTTGATCAATTTATGCTTATTTCTACCAGTTATTTAAGTCTCCAAGAATGCAAAACTGCTACTCCGTTAAATTACATTAAAGTCTGGTTTTCTTCAGGCCTGGTTTTGCCTGGCAGCCGTCCCTGACCTAGGTAGGCCCCATGGGAGGAATGTGCTCGCTCCGTGGACGTCTGGGCGAAGTGGCCAGCTACGCTGCTTGAAGATGGAGTCTTTGGGGTTTATTTTTTAAACCCTCTTAAGTGGATGAAATTTTCTGGCCCACTTAAGCCAAATGTGGAAAGAGAGTACTGTGTGCAGGCTGAGCTTCTCTGTGGACTGATGGATGTATAGAATCACAGAATGGTTTGGGCTGGATCAGACCTCCAAGATCATCTTGTTCCAACCACCCTCCCATGAGCAGGGACACCTCCCACTAGAGCAGGTTGCTCAAAGGCCCATCCAACCTGGCCTTGAACACTTCCAAGGAGGGGACATCCACAACTTCAGCTTAGCTAGGAGCTTGGGGTACGGCGTGGACCGTGTGTCGGTGAGCTCAAACGCATCCCCTCCGGCTGCTCTTCACTCGAGAACCTGGACGCCGGGACGTCGTCCAGCCAGTCGAGAAGCTTCTGCCTTAGTGCTGGAATGAAGGCAGTGAGGAGCTTTGATCTGGACCCGATTCACGTGGCATGCTGAGAAAGGTTGGCACATCTGATTTGGAGGTATTTACTGCTTTAGTCCATGCCTCGTGCACTTGTGGCTGGGCTGCTCCAGAGCTTGTGTGGAGGGGCTGCTCTCTGCTTCCAGTGCAGCGCAGGGATTCGAGGCCGATGTTTACCAGATGCCGAGTGAACAAAAGTTACCGTAAAACTCATGTTCTGCAGCATTGGAGGCATTGTTTTATGGGGCTGGAGCAGTACCGTGGCTCCCTGAGCACACCACCGGCAGCAGTTTTTATTTCTAGTCAGTAACTAAACCTGAAGCCAGAGGGGAAGGGGAGCCTACGATGCCAACGGGCTCCCACCACCTGGATGAGCAGCCTTGCTCTCCAGTTCTGGGCTGAGTTTACTGACAGGAATGAGGGGACTGTAACATCCCACTTGCCTCTGAGCTATCAAAGCATGTGCCCAGATGAAGTGACTGAAAAGCAGCTGTGGGAATGATCCACCTCCTTGGTGACCATTCCCGCTGTCCCAGTGACAACCCGTCCGGTCTCTGTAGCACTGGTTGTTTCTAGCACCCTTGCTCTACGCTTGAGCTGCCTTCCTCATCCTGTTAAGTACGTCAAGGTTATTTTCATATATATTTGAGCTTCTCAGGTTGTGCCACACTGTTGAAAAATTTTGAAAACAGAGCTGTAAGGCATTAGCTGTGCAGCTGTTCTAACAAGGTCTCCTGGACGTTGCCCATTTAAAAAATTTTACTCAGGAAAATACTGATGCTAATGGGAATTAAAAAACTGAAGGCAGGAGAGTTTGCCTAAATAAGGGCTGAGTTGGAAGGAAGAGCCAAAATTTGCAAGCGAAAATTTTACTTGGCTACAGCAGCGTATAATGGCATCATGTGGGGATGTGGCACCTGGAATCGTGTCCTGAGAGAAAAATACATAACATTGGCTCTCCCAGCCGGGCCTGCAGGATTGCTTTGATAGTGAAAGGCACCACACAGCTCCCAGAGCACGGGAGAGCTGCTGCTCACTTCCAGCTTGGAGTTTTGGAAGTGGATTCACCTTAAGAATGTTTCTATGCTCGAGCCGGGTCACAGGATTTCGCTTTGGTACCGGCTGAGAAGATGAGGTAAATGTTTTTGAGGCAGCTCTGGAACTAGAAAACAAGACAAGGACAAAACTTGCGCTTTAAAAATGCAAGTTAATGGCTGGTTAAAGCTTCTCATGTGTACCCATTTTCAATCTTGTGCCTGTCAGTGAAGATTGTTGATGCTGGAGGCTGTTGGCCGTGGCAGGGTCGGAGCTCCCTGGCTCTATGGGCTGCTCCAAATCACAGGAGGGATTTTGCAGACCAGGCTCTGCACCAGCAGCCTTGTGGGGGGCAGGGGCTGTAAATCTGCACCCTTCTCACTTGCCAGTGGGTAACCTGATGCTACCCTTTGTGGGACACTGCAGGCTGTGGGACACAGACCTGCTACCTGCACGGGCCATGGGCTGGAGGTGGGCTTGGGATCAAGGAGAGACATCCGCTCCACGGCAGGTAGACAGCTGTAGATTCTTTCCCCTTCCAGAAACTCTGGGGCCACTTGCGTCCGCCTGGCAGGAGGGTGAGCGCTGTCTGGTGTCCTTGCTCCTGAAGTTGGAGGCAAAATTCTCGTGGGTGCCGGGATGAATCGCTTGGAGAACGGCTGCAGCCTTCCAGGTTGTCCATACCCGGCACATGACCGGGGAAAAGATCAACTTGGGGAACATCTTGGCAGAACTAGGGGCTGCCTGCTGATCCTTCAGTTTTTGGAACAACAAATTCACCTTCGAAATTTGAAAATGGAGAGTGTGTTTCAACCCAGGGTGTTTCAGTGCTTCTATGGAAAATAATTTTATACTTACGGTATTGATATGTTTGGAGCTCTGTGCAAAGAGTTAAGTTATTGTATATTTTAGTTTTTTAATTGACTCCATATCTGCTGGCAGCGGAATAGACATTGATCTGCTTTTTTCCTCTGCTTTATTTAGGAAAATACAGCACATAGTGTTTACTCTATCTCCATACAGCATTGCTTCGTAGGGTGAAAGTGAGGGCGAGACCACAGTGAAGAATTCCCTCATTGTCAATTTTAAAGGCTTCATAATAAATGGTAGGCTTTTTTGGATGGGAATCAGAAATGTTTTCGTGGCAGTGTTTTGCTTAACTTTTTGTATTCAGATGGGATTTTAGAGACTCTTGAATTTGCTGCTTTAATCATTTAAACATCTCCTTCTGGGCACCGACTACTTGATCCAATGACGGGAGTGACACTGTACCTGACATCTACTGAGAAAGGATTTGAAAGATGAAATCGGTGAGTGGAAACGCAACTTTATCTTCAGTGGCATCATTCCCCTGGCGACAGGCTGCCTTTCAGCGGGAGAGGCGGAGGGACTGGAGCCGTAATTCTGCGTGGTGGGAGGCAAAACAGTCTCTGCACTGGAATTTTACCTGAGAAAGGACCACAGTGTTGAGTCCAACCTCGGAAGGCAATGGAGTGGACGCCCAGAACTGACCTGTTCCACACATACCAGCTGAACCATCTGCTGTGTTGGGCCTGGCCAAAAACATTGATCGGTGGCACTTAGCTCCTTGGGACTTTCTCTTTTGAATTCAACTTCTCTAATGGTGAAGCATTTTTCTTCCAGAATCCTTCACAGGATCTGACAGGTTTCTGTAAAGGAGTGATGTTTTGAGTCGCGTATAGAGTGCTAGCACTACAGGATTAGATTGATACATTTTTTCCTATTGATTATTTTTTTTCCACTGATTATTTTTTTCTCATTGATTATTTTTTCCCATATTCCCCTAAACTTGAGACAATATCGGCTCATCGATCTCTTGATAACTCCAGATTTGCCAGCGCTCATGCAGTCCTTTTAAGGGTTACTTTTGATTTCCTCTGAAAACCAGCCAGGCCCTTTGTTTGTTTTTCCTCTTGCTTTTTTTATTATTATTTTCTGTAGCACTTTGTTCTTAGAGGTCTTCATGCCTTTTGCAGCCTTCCCTGTGAACATTGTATTCCAACAACTCCCGCAGCATTGCTCGTAAACTGTGCTTTGGCGCGGGTCTGTCTCGCTCCACGTGGTACCGCTGCTCGGGACTTGCCTGCTGAAGAATGTCGTGAGGAGTGAAAAGCTTTGAGTAGAGGAACCTCTTTGGAAGGCATTTGTATTTTCCTCCACTGTAACAGCACAAAGCAAGAGCGTGTGATCTCGGTGATTGATGAGCAGCCGAGGTATTGATGCCTTTTTCCGTAAAGTCAGTACCGAGTTCGCGCGTCTCCAAGAATGACCGCTTGTTGTAATGTGAATTTCTTTCACTTCTCTTTAAATGGCAAAACCTCCTTTGAAAAAAGAAACCTCCTTACCCTTAGCGCTCCGCAAGCCACCCACGGAGCCTCTTGGTATAATCGGAGGGTTGCTGGGGTCCGTGTGTTTATTTTCACCGGGATCACGAACAGTCGCAGCGCTGTTTTGCTTGCGCCGCTGAAAGGCGTCCTGGAGATCTGTTTTATCATCTTAACACCATCAGCTGCTTTCATTCTTTCAGTCCTCTTGCAGAATATCCCTTGAGTGGCAGGACGTGTCCTGCATAAGGGAATATTTATGAGGCAGAACTTTACTCGGGAGGTTTGATGTACTCCCGGCGTTACTGAGCGAGTAGCACCGTCCTGCTCCCAGGTCTGTGCGCTCATTTACTGCATTTGATCGTTAGCCTGGACTACGGCTTTGTGAAGCCCATTTTGGCAATTTCTCCGTGTACCTGGTGGTTTGGAAGTTCTCCTTCACTGGTGCCTTTTCAGTTTAAACCCTGTGGCCTGGTGCAGGCAAATCTTTAGTTGTCAAAAACCTTACGAGGTCCACTTCGGGGAACTTCCCTCATCATCGCAATCTGTTTGCGTCAACCCGCTGATAATCATCCTCCCAAATCCTTATGATTTTGTGGTGGAAGAATCCCGTGGGGTTATCCAGCTCCTTCAGAAACTGGGATATATATTAAGCCTATAGGTTTAATAATACAAATGCTTCAGCCTCTCTCCTCCCTCTTCCCCTTCCTCGTGGCTCTGGGTTTGGGGTTTCCTTTCTTTCTCAAGACGCTTTGGGACAGAGGGTGGTCAAATTTTGTGGTGTTTATGCTTCCTTTGCTATTAGATAGGATTCTTTGCTCTGTAGCTTTTCCTCACCCCATGAGATATGTTTTTCTCTTCTCAGTGAACGAGAGTTTTCCCTTCCTTGGCATAGAAATAATATACTCCAACGTGCTTCAGTACAGGAAATCCTATATCCAGCGTGGGGAGGAAAGGCCTTAATCAGTAAAAATTCCATTGTGTTTATATCAATCCTGACCCTCGGTGTCGTTCGGACAAAGCCTTTTAGCCTGGGCCCCAGGCAGCAATTGGTGCTGCCAGTTCACAGCTATGTCACCGCAGGTCCCCAGACCCGTATACGCCTGAGCTCTGCTCCGTAAATTATTCTTTACGGAGATTGCCCGGCCTTTCTATGGGAGGGGCTGAGATAAGGGGCAAGTATGCGGCAGCTCCTCTTAATTGCAAGCTTTTCCCTTCTTTGGAGAGGAGGTTAATCTCCCAGTATTTCCTGAGCATGGAAAGCTTTCTTAAGAGAAAAGAGGAGAAATGAGGAGAATTTGTGATGTATTTCACAATCCCTATCCCTATTTTCTAGCCCGTGCTCCAAGCTGCCTGCGTCATCATCTTACAGTGACGGTCTGGTCTAGAGGGAAAGAGCCTGGTGAGATACTGGTCCTCTCTGAGGTCTCAAAGGGAGGATGAGGTTCTGCAAAGGTCTGTGGTGTGGCCCAGAGCATTTAAATCAGGAGGAAAAATTCCACCCTGCCTGGCCCATTAGTGCAAGGTTTAACTAGAGAATCGACTCTCCGTAGAAAGAGCCCTGCGCAAATAAACATTCCAGCGGCACCCTTCTCTTTGGCTTTCAATGTGTTTTTTATCAGGCTTTGAATTAAACCACTGTCCAATTATTTGGAGGCATGATTTTCAGGAGTCATCCAAAATATAATTAATGACAACTCAACGCGTTCTCCGGGAGTGGAAGGAGGGAGTCTTGCTGCTTTATCTTAAAGAGGCAGCTCCGTGTGACCGGCTCGTGGGCGTCCGAGCAGCACACGTGGAAAGAGCAGCGCTGGAGGGAAGGCCAGGTTGGGATTGTCCCATTGCTCACCCGGGGAGCTGCCAGTAGCATTTATTTGGGAGACAACTTGGTCCTTTTCCTGCACCTTCCCACCCACGACATCTGAGGAGGCTCTTTCTTTGTTTCACATTTTCATCTTGTAGGTAACAAATGAAAAGAAGTCACCTCACCAGCGCTTTTCGGCGCATTTAATTAAAGCTCTGCATTTGTGACGGGAAAGGAGAACCGATATTTGACCTCTGAAATGTTTATGCTATTGATATGTAGCTTTTTCTTACCTCATCTCGTGTTTGTGCGTAAGATGCTATGTCAGGACGTTCCCAACACGATTCAAGGCTTCGTTACACGATAGGCATTTAAAATAACAAACTGTTTTTTTAATAGTCAGGGGTATCTGCTGTAATTCTTGGACTGGGAAATGGGCTGGCCAGAATATTTTAGATGCAGATGGCAAGAGTTCAGGTACTAGTATTATTGTTATTTTTTGCCAAATAACCAAATTAACATTGAGTAGTTTGGCTTGATGCTGAAAAATTCACTTTTGGAAGTGAGTTAGGTTTTTTTGTTGGGTTTTGTTGTTTTTTTTTTCCTTCCAAGTCCTGGCACTAGTTGCAAGGGCCTCAACATTGGAAGAAATAGATTTGGATGGTCTTCAAAGAACACTGCTGTGGTTCTGCCGTTTTTAACTTTTTACCTTGCTGTTCTTTCTCCCCACCTCTTCCCTGGGGAACTGAAGGTAAATGATTGATACTCTGTCTCTCCCGCTCGCTTTCTTTTTTTAAATCTCTTTTGGCTAGACTTCTCCAATGGAGAAATATTTACCAAAAGGAAAATCACAAGGGTGGAGGAATGGAGAGAAAGAAAAAAAAAGGCGGGGGGAGGGAATTGAGAAATAAAACATAAACATTCAGCGGTCCAGGATGGTGACTTTGTTGGGGAAAGAGGCCGAATTGTTTGTAGAACCTAATGAGATTTAGGATTAGATTTCCTGTATCAGTGGGCAGCCGCTGGGGAAAAGTAAATTCACTGCACTTAACGTACTTTGCAAGAGAGGCATTTATCTTGGGTTGTTTGCATATGGCTGTACCTAAAGGGTCCCAGCCTCAGTAGGTGCCTGCCCCCAAAGAAATTCCAACTCTAAGACAGACAAAGAAGAAAAGAGACTGCTCAAGGAAATAAGAGCACGGAGAACGGCGGGACGCTCGCCCAGACCTGCCCGTGAGGTAGTGGGAAACGGAGCTGCGACGGCCACGCTCCTCTTGCAAGGAAGGCAAAATGATCAGCGGGCCACTGAAGTGGCGTCGTCCAAAGTACAGCTCCAGCTGTTTGCTGGGAAGCGCTGAGAGGTGGGGTGCAAGAGATGGGGGGAAACTTCTAGCAGTTTAGTGCTCATTTTTCTATCCAAGAACCAAATGTTTTGTCTGGTTTGCAGTTGTACGGGACCAGTTTTATGGGCCAAAGAGACTGAATGTCATAGGGGTTTTTTTCAGTCCCTAGAAGGTGACTTTGCAAGTACATCGTAAAATTTTGGGGTTTGGTTGTTTTGTTTTATTTGACAGGTGTCCGTTTTCCAGCTCAGATAAAATATGCAGGTTTATAGCCGTTCTCCTAGAGCTTTCTTGTAAGAACTAAAGCATTTGGGTCCAGGAAGCAACAGGACATCTCACCTAGTCCAGTTTTCACTTGAAATTGTACCACATCCTGACTCCAGATAGAGTCAATCCCCAAGAAAAAGTCTTTTCCTAGCCAAAAAACTTCAATCTGGGGTGAGCTTTGGGTGAAAATTTTCACATTGTTTCCTGCTTTTGTGTTTTGTGGCAATTGTTAAGTTCAGAGAATCTCCTAGAAAATAATACACAGGCTAGAACACAGACAGTGGGCAGGGCATTGTTAATTCTTTGGAAGCTGTAGGTCTGGGAAACCACTGAGGGTTGTGACCCATCATCTGCCTGATGCTGCTGCTGGGACCCTGCCTGAGAGGTACTGCTGAAACCAGGTAGCTGTGAATTCTGATTCCCTCGCCGGCTCCTTGAAAGACTGCAGGCAAATCACGAGTCACTCTAACTTGTGATTGTTTTAAAGTTACACCAATATATGTATTTTTTCCTTTTCTCCTTCTGAGCCACATATCACACTCTTGCGCCTTGGCGTCAACGAAGGTTCTGTTTTTCACATCAGCTTATGAAAAAAATATCTTGCCAGATCAACTCTGGCAGCTGTCAGCAGCCTAAGGTGCAGGAAATTCTTCCTTCGGGAGACCTGGCTCAATGAAATGTCATCTCTGACGTCGAGATAGATGCGCAGAAGATCCAGTAAAAGGGGGGGAAGAGCAGATCTTGTAAGACTGTTTATTCTTCGTCATCAGCTGAAGGTATGACCCGGCGCCGAGCACGTCGCGGAAGCGTTTAGACCTCTGGCTGGGGAAGGAGGATGGGAGGGTGACTGATGGTTCATTCTTAGGGTGAAAGTTTCTTCCTCTCGACCTCTGCCTGGACTTTTTGGTCAGCCTCTATCAGAGGGAACTCCTCTGCTTTCACTTGGAAGAGTAAGTGGAGCCACGGCTCTTTTTTCTGTAGACAACAACTAGAGTCAGCTGCTTTGGAAAAGGCTCTTCCTTGCGTTAGCCAACGGGCTAAGGAGGCCTGTATTTATCCTCCATCCCCTGAGGTAAAAGGAGCTTTGAGAGCAGCAAGATGCATCTAAGGCACAGCTTTTTTCTAGGTTCAAGGAACAACACCCCACACTCAGCACAGGCCTTGCTAAGAACATGCACCTATTTTAATCCTTCGCAAAGTTGTACCAGGCCACTGTAATTCCATTGTACTAAATATCTTGTTGTTGTTTTTTTTTTTAAGCTAACCTCTGTTTCCCTTTGTGATACAGATCCCTTTCCAAACAATCCTCTCCCCACCGCCAAAATAAAATTCTCCCTGAGACTTAATAACATTTTTTTAATATATACGCATAAAACAAATTTCCTTCCCCATCCATTCGTGCGGTTTTTCAAATCATTAAGGGAGTTTCCTCATTCTGTGATGTCAAGAGTCACCCAGATCAAAGCCTTTACTGATATTACAATTAAGGACTCTGCACCATTAAATTCACTTTCCACACTGTAATTTTTATAATAGGTCGGGAAGGAGCTTCATGGTTTGATTTCATTCCAGCCATGGCGCCAGATTCTGATTTCTCATTAGCTCTTACACCACGGTTTGTGAAATACTCAAGTTAACAAGGAGCCTGGATGAATATTGGGCTGGCATCTGTCCAGCTGAGTTGTGCTCAGTGGACTTGCAAGCACATGAGATGACAGGGAAATGACACGCTCTGGTCAAGAGAAAGGAACGGCTTCGAGATAAGAACCAGGTAACCCCTCTTGCTTCCCCCAGGATACATTCCTGGGTATCCAAGGTTGTGCGTAGCAGCTTCAGGCAGTTCTTCATCTTTGCATTAAAAGTATAACGTGGAGAAAGTCAACTTGAGGGAAGAGAAAGGCCAAACTGAGAATGGATCTTGCAGCAAAGACAAAGAGGAAAGGCGGACGTCTTTCTTCATTGAGTCATAATGGGATCGTTTTAATTGCCTTCCTTGCAGGCGTCTGGAGGGAATGCAAAGCGCTCTCAGCGTGGAAAGCTCACTGGACCAACTTAGATCAGAAAAAAAATTACCTAAGCATTTGTTCTTCTCTCCACCTGGGGAGAAGTGAAAGGGAAAAGGCCTACAAGAGCGCAGGGATGCACTCCCCGTTCCCCTTCCTGTTAATGGCAGTTCCGTGAGCTCGAGCATCTGGATTCTGAGTTCACGGATGCTGGTGTGGACCTGCAAGGATGCGGAGTTTTGAGGACAGTCGATCCCAGCCGTGCTGAGAATCGGCGTCCGGCCCTCCCAAAGGAGAATACCTTGCCGGAGAGGTTGCAATCTGGCCCGTTAGCCTGAGTGATTTTCTCTGTGTAGCGCAATAGCTAACACTGGGTGGGTGTTTCTTGAAAAGTATTCAAGCAAATGTCAGAAAAACTGATCCAAAGAGAGCGTTTTCAGGCAAATATTTGGAGATACATAAGCTCCACTTCTGCCTCGAGCCATAGTGCCGGAGTGCGGCGGCCTTGCCAGCTCTGAGGCTCCCGGGTGGGAGTCGTGCTGGGTAATTCGCAACAGATGACGTTTATTACCTGAGTTTCTGCAGAGAGGCAGATTTGGGAGGAAAAGGGGGGGGAAATACTTGTCCAAATTGGGAGGCAGTGATAAGTGAATGCAAACTCATCCTCGACCTGCATGCAGCACATGCCACCACCTTATCTAATCCCTTCTGCTGAGCCAGGACACGGACTTGGTCCTGCACCAACCAGATTTACTGTCTGACCATTTTGGGTTATAGCTGCACACTTTGCGCTGAGCTATGAATCCCGCCTGTATTTTTTTTTTTTTAAAAAAAGCATTGTCTAACTTGATTTTCCTGGAAGATCCCTCCATGAGCATCCCCCTTCCAGATGCAATTTCAAACTGCTGCCAAACAGCTTTAAGGTCAGCTACCGAGTTGGGGTCGTGAGAGATGATCGCCGTGACAGAACGTCGCTCCATTACATCGTGTCTTTATCCACCTTGGTTCTGACAGGTCTGTCTCTGAGTAGGCAGTGGATAAAAGGGCTGGGCTGGGCTGCAGGTGTAGCTGCAGCGCCTGGAATTCATCATACCAGCAGCTCACTGACGGGCACTTTGTGTTGCCACAAAGGGGACAGAACGGTCATCTACCAGTTTTGCAGATTTTTTGGACTAGGGTGAGGATTCAGGAGCCTTCGTAAGGAAAACACAGTGACACCATTCAAAGACTCAGACTTTTGGGAAATATCTGTCTTCCCTCTGTGGGCCAAGTCTGGCCTCTGCACACCTGGTCCATAAGACCGTGATCTGGGGGCTCGGCTCAAAACTGAGGTTCGTTTTCATGGTGGGCAGAGCCAGGCCCCAGATTTACACACGTCTACTGTGGCATTGGAAATCTGCTCCCTGCTTTGAAAGAATTGGAAACCACCTCTGCTGCTAGGAGCTTCAGGGACTCAAATTAGCGATATTGCAAATAAAACCAGGTTTCTTTTTACACGCCCCGAGTTCATAAACCAAAAAAGGAGATATAGCCATACTTGAGATGAGTTACCTTTGGCAAACTTAGTTCAGTTTTGGTGATACTCTTGAAGACTTAATAATCCACACCTAATTTAGGATGAGCAGCTACTGAGCGCAAGACACAGCTTGTCAGTGGATCCAGGTCATGCTGACCGGCTGCATCGGGCACGTAGGATCCGGGTGTGAGTAACAACTACTGCTCTGCCCCAGGAGGGCCCAACCTCCCGGTGCTGTGGTGGGGGAATGTAAGGCAGGGGGCAAGAGAAGACGTCTCATGGAGGATACACAGGCCTGTACATGTGGCTACTTTTACTGCTTTCCTTTACTGCCCTCTCTCTTTGCAAGTAAATCTCGTTGGAGGGAGGAGAAACCGTTGAGTACCCGTACGGCATTGTGAACTCCACGGGAAACCCGCGGTGCTTCTGGAACACGTCTCCTTGCAGCACTTTCTCAGGGGTTACTCAAACAGGGCTTCCTGCCTCCTCCCTCGATTACCTTGTCCCTAAAGCGTGGGGCTCCTCCCAGCACGTGCTGGGGCTCTCCCTTACTTCTTGAGCAAAGAGCAAGTCTTCAAAGCAAGAGCCCGGCAGTAAAATTTCCCTCTAGTGTCCAAATTTCTGTTTGGCCGGAGACCAAGTGCCAAGGTGTGGCATCACTAGTTTTGCATCAGCAGGAAAACTTTCTCAAACACTACCGAGAAATTTCAGCAGGTTCCTTCTGACATAATCTTCCTGGAGCAGAAGGCAGCGATGGTTCCTTAAGCTGTCTTGGAAGAAGAAGGTTTTCTTGGAATACCTGCGTCAGACTTTGCTGCTGCTCTTTGCTTTTCCTTGGGGCTCATTTGGCATCTGGCTTAAATTAGAGGTGTCTCAGCTGCAAATGGGGACCGGAGATGCAGGAGGCACAGGACAGAGCCTGTCATTGAGCCACCTCTATCCACCCGTTCCTGATCGCTCTCGGTGCTGCAGCCGCCCCTGGGATCAGTCCTGGGTCGTACTTTTGGAGGGGGGGGTGTGATGTTGGGAAGGGATGTGGCTCCGTTTCCCCTACCGAGTTTCAGGTTAAAGTCTGAGCCTTTTGGACTGGGGTGTTGTGCCTCAGGAATGAGCTGGAGAAGATGAAGCAAGGGTGGTTCAGGCTGATAAATTTGTGGTCCCTATCAGGAAGTTTAATGTTACGGGCTTGATGGCAGCTCACTAGCACTTTCAAACAAAACCCTCTGTTTTTTTCCTATTCTTTAACAGAAATCCCCTGGAAACTGCAGAATTGCTTTCTATCTTTTTTTATTCCTCCCCCCCCTGCCCTGCACATTCCTGCAAAAAGTAGGATGAAACTCCCTCTCTTTTAGGCAAAATGTTTTGCAATTTTCCAATGACCTTGCCAATAAGAAAATGATTACCCATATATCATGGGAAATGCCTGCTTTCTCACAAGGCTGTAATGTTAAACTATCACCAGTAAAAAGACTGTGCTGGCTGCAAGTTTGGCAGGAACACGAAGATCTTCTGGTATGGTACATGACATGAACTATCGACTTGAGAGTGCCAAAAACTTCACCCCGTTTTGAAACGAGCTCCATTTAAAAAAAAAAAAAAAAATAACTCGGCGTATGAATTGAATGTGTTTATTCCAGAAAGGAAGAGCATCAGCCTCTGTACCCAGTTTACATCATTGCCATTTTGCTAAGAGGAATCGATCCTGAGTTAATGGGCGAGTTGCTTCATCGCCTCAGCAGAGTTTTGTTGAATTCTGCAGTCCAAGGGTGACCGTTTTGCAAGGAAGTGTTAATATTGTCTTGCTTAAAAGTGTGCCTTTCCCTGGCTGGTTAATGGTATGTGCAGGCCAGGAGCTATTCATTAGGGATGAAGTATGGCTTTGTGGTTAAAATACTGGGCTGTGTTGTGGGAGATCCGAGTCCAATCCCAGATTCTTCTTCAGAAGATTTCCCTGTGTGACTATGAGCGAGTCGTTTCATCTTTCAGTGCCTCCGTTCTTTTTTTTTTTTTTTTTTGATAAAATGAGAATAATCCTATTTCTTTTTCCTCCACCCTTCACTTTTATTTTCGCTCAGATGCTCATCACATCTGTAGGACACAGAAAACATGTTAAAACAAATATAAAAAGATAAATAAGGATTCAGTGCTTCACTTAAATTTTCCTATTCCCCCTTTAAATTGAGGAAGATAACAAAAACTTGATGGCCGTGCTGTCTGTTTATAGGCAGTGACCTACTTGTCCCAGAAAGCAGCGTGGCCAAGAAATTGAAACAAGAGCTTGTGAAGTGCCATTGCAAATAAATCTGCTCAACTTCCCCTCTCTGTCAAGGCATCTCACGCTAGGGAAGGCCGCTGGGAGTCATTAATTGTATAATGGATATACTTGATTCTTTAAAAGGGCTGTTTTCCCAAAGATTAAAGCAATTATGAGCAAAGTGGTTGGAAAAGAAAAAAAAACAACCCAACAAAAAAACACCACCACAAAAAAAAAAAAAGCAAAAGCCAACAAAAAAACCCCAAACAAACAAATAAAAAAAACCCCACCACCCTAAACCAAACGGTGAGTGATAATTGGGAATGATTTCAGAAGACTTGAGCAGACACTGTAAAAGTCACAGTTGTGCAATTGTGGAAGAGGACTTTGTGAATGTGAGGCAAACCCCCCTTCCCCTTCTTCAGCCCCGAGGCAAAGGGAAATAAGAGCTACTACACAAACATGTGTGAGAAGGTGCACTTGCATTTAGATGAATGAAAAGAAAAGGAAAATAGGGGACTGATAATGAGGCTGGAAATTACTGGTATTTATAAACCAATGATTGCTGATGAAATAAAATTGGGAAAATCATTAAAAGTTCTTGATGAGGGGCCATAGAACTGGCCACGGCAACACAGAAAAGACAGGAGGATTCCCTAATAAGCTGTTTCTATACTTAAAAAAAAAAAAAAAAAGTTACATGATATGTTTAGAAGTTGCAAGGGTAGCAAAGTGATTGATATTCCTACACCCAAGATGTTGACCAGCAACTGCTTCAGCTCCAGCCCTTATATCCGGATGCTCTGCAAGGTTCTCGTGAACTTTGCAAACTCTGGAGCCAATATTGACAATTCAATAACCTTCAAGTGTCGGGTGAGTCCCAGGCACTCAAGAGGTAACACAAATGTTGGATCAGCGTTTACAAAGGGTGAGTAGGATGAGATCAGCAGCAGCACCCTGTTTAGTTGAGTATTAACTCACTATAAAATCATGGGAACTTTTAAGTGACTTATTCATTAGATGTTACAGGGCAGAAGCAGAATTAGTGTTGATCAACGGAGTTTTTAAGAAAGTTGATGCTGTCAAAGAAGTTTTATATTGCTTTTCAATAGTTTGTTAAAAGTAATTTTTCCAAAATGTGATTTCTCAAAGATGTAATTTGTCATATCAAGTTGTGTTTTATGAATATGAGCCAGCATGTATCCAGGTGGCCAAGAAGGCCATCAGCATCCTGGCTTGGACCAGCACTAGTACTGCCAGCAGGATGAGGACAGGGATTGTCCACCAGGACTGGGCACTGGGGAGGCTGCCCCTCAAATCCCAGGATCAGTTTTGGGCCCTTCCCTCCCAGAAGGAGCTGGAGGGGCTGGAGCGTGGCCAGAGAAGGGCAACGGAGCTGGAGAAGGGTCTGGAGCAGGAGTGTGGGGAGGAGCGGCTGAGGGAGCTGGGCTTGTTCAGCCTGGAGCAAAGGAGGCTCAGGGGAGACCTTCTGGCTCTCCACAACTCCCTGACATTCAGGAGCTTGGAGCCAGGAGGGGTCGGGCTCTGCTCCCAAGGAACAAGCACCAGGACAAGAGGAAGTGGCCTCAAGTTTCCCCAGGGGAGGTTTAGGTTGGAGCTGAGGAACAATTTCTTGCCCTTTGGGGTTGTCCAGGCCTGTGCCAGGCTGCCCAGGGCAGGGCTGGAGTCCCCCTGATCCCTGGAGGGGTTTCCAAGTGGTGGAGATGTGGTGCTGAGGGACAGGGCTCAGTGGTGCCCTGGCAGAGATGGGGCAACAGTTGGACTCAGTCATCTTAATTCTAAGGTTGGAATCAGGCTCAGGGGGGTATTTCTTACTTTTTCCCATGATTCTCTCCCCATCTGAAAGCTGAGGGAGGTGTGTGGGTCATACCCTCTGTTCAGTGAGTCCCTCCAGACATCCATCAGCACTGATCTTCCCCGGGCTGACTGGACAAGACCGTCCCTCACTCGTCGGCTCGGCAGCCGGTTCTCTCCGGCGCGGGTGGCTCAACGCTCACGCCTGGTCAGGTGTTTGTAAGTCGAAGGATTACTTGGCAACAGCTCTTCCAAGTGAAGAGTGACACAGGCAAGCAAATTTCAAGCAAAAATATTTCAAGCTAAGAGCTTAACTTTTAAGGACCAGTTCTTCTTTGCCCCTAATCCAGTCTCCAGAAATATCAAGAGAATGAGGGAATTGTGACTTGTGAGCTTGCACCATCTCCTTGAGAAGGTAATTGGCATTTTAATGAAGGTGCTGACACTTGAAAGATGCTCTTAACCCATCTAAAATTGTAACTTGACTTCACTTCTTGTGAAGTACCAGCTAAGCTTCAGTTATTGCCGGAGCAGATGTAGCTCTTGTCTGGAAAATGAATTAAAATCAAAAGAACATCGTCATCATCTCAGTTCAAGGAAAAAAATTAGCACGGAAGCACAGTAACAGACAGCTCCCGGGGCTGTCATCTGCTCACCTGGACATCAGTCCCGTTGGATGGTTGGGTTTGCAGAAATGATTTCTTAACATTCATTCTTCTTAACCTCGTATCTGAGAATGGCAGAACCTGGGTTCCTGCCCTAAACAAGTGGGTACTCCCTTCGGAAGCGTCACAGCAATTTCTTGTCCCCTGATAGTGTCGGGGTATAAACCGACTCTTAAGCTGAAGAACCTCTGCCTCTGCACGTGGTCTTGTTAGCTCTTTTTCGAAAGACAGCTGAAGAACCTCTGCCTCTGCGCGTGGTCTTGTTAGCTCTTTTTCGAAAGACAGCACGGAGGTTCTAATTAGCTTTTTGCAAAATATTCTGAACCAGCAAAGTCTTTCATCCTGTCCTGAATGTCTTGATGAAACTGAGGGACCCGTGATGGACCGGCAAAGCAGATCTGAGTGTCCGTGTCTGAAGGATCTCCTGACAGCACCTTGGAGTGATGGAGCAACTCTTCAGCTCTATTTATATGCTTCCTTTAATCTGACTTATTGCTGAAAAGGGTGGTTCTGTCCTCCCAGCCGCTGCCTGCTGTTGCTCTTCATCCCCCTTCCTCTCTCTTGTGCTGACATTACCCTTTTTATCAGGTCAGTTCTTTTTCAGCTGGATCAATTCCCTGATCTGGATCCGCGCACAGGCACAGAACCCGTCGTGCTGGCACAGGACAGAGAGCGAGAGCGAGGAGTCCTGCAGGAGGACCTGGTGCCAGCAGGGACTTACGCCGGATTTGAGTAATGAGTGTCTTCTACAGCTCTTCTCCACCCCTTTGTAAAAGTTGAAAATAGGATGGAAGACAGACGTTAGAGAGCAAAAAGGTTGTCTACGGCATTTAGCCTGGGTGCTATATTTACAGGAACCAGTGAGATATAACGTTTGATGCACAGAGAGTAGGAGCCGCACTACGGGCAGCTTAGGGTTGGGGCAGCCCAAATCACGCTCCAAGGAGTTTGCTCCCTTTCATTCTGTTGTTGAAAAAGCAATAATTGACATGAAATTTTTATCTGGAGGGCTGTTCATAACCCTCCAAACCCTGTTCTTGTAACCTAGCTTCAGGCAGCCTTTCAGAGGTGGGCAACTACCCATCCCACCAGAGCTGTGGTCACCCTTCTGCGCTGGCGTCGGCTCCTGCTGCACCCTCTGCCGTTGGAGGACTCCCAGAGTAGAGGATTTTTATCTCGCTTCCATATACAGAGAGTCCACATCACATACATTAAAAAAAGAAAGAAAGAAAGAAAAGAAAAAGCAGCTCTGTGCTCTGGTGTGTGAAAATTCTGTGTTTGCATTTTGGTGGATTCAATTTATTTTTGTATCAATTACCAGTGGGTGTGAGGGTGTGCAAACCACTGCTTCAGCACGTAGGCACATGCTTATTTTTTTTTTCATGCAAACATGAGCTACTTTAATAGGACCTTAGGGTGATTTTTTTTTTTTTCTGCAAAGTCAAGTGCTTGGATGTTCAGCAATGTCACAGTTAACCTACAGCTGACCCCTTGGCACATGTATTGCGTTATCTGTCTTCAGTGACAGGTCGCAGGGGGTTTTCTTCCTTTGTTTTAACCCTTTTCCCCTGAAGCTGCTGAACCATTTGGTTAGGGAAAAAAAAAGAAAGTAAATCAGTACGTAGCACGGAAAGCTTCAGCAGAAATGGTTAAAGGTTGGCAGGGTTGCAGGCGATAGCAGAAAGGGTTTCTTGTTGGCAAACTTGGACAATCTTGATAAAAAGAAGGGTTGCAACCTGTTTGTGAGCTAATAGCTCCTACACGATTTTTCATATCCAAATAAAAGCAGGGCTGGGACCACTATTTCTTCAATAAACAGGATACATTTGATTAACCAGAGAAACAATTTGGCAGTGCCATGATTTATGTAAAAAGCTATTGAAGGTACGAGGGAATTTCAATTGAAAAGAACACATCATCACCGCGTCGAATATTTTTTCTGTAGCCTCGTTTTGAAAACCATTAGTAGTAATAAACTTTCCTCCCATAAAAGTTCTGCCATTTTAATTTCCAATTAGAACTCGCAAAAGATATATACGTGGCAGTAAAAGTAAAGAAATTAAGTCTCAGACCACGCTGCAGCCTGACACAATGATGCCCCAATGCTCATAAATCAGGTTCTGTTTGTTGTGAACCTCTTAAATCCACACTGGTAAGAGGTGTAGAGGTATTTGTCTCCCATGAAAACATTCTCCCACACCCTTTGTAATTAAAAGTAATCTTAAATTTCATCTAGTTCCATGAGAAAGAGCTTTCATACAGTAATTTGAGTTGGACTCCAGAACGATGGAATGTGAGTTGAAAGCTTAATGAATTTACTCTATAAATCTTTTTCTCT
This sequence comes from Baryphthengus martii, assembly GCA_013396935.1. NCBI lineage: Eukaryota > Metazoa > Chordata > Aves > Coraciiformes > Momotidae > Baryphthengus > Baryphthengus martii. Next base: position 160,537 of record VWZK01000327.1, read on the forward strand.
GTTTTTCTTGTCAGTTATATCAGGGCATTACACATATTTTTCCTTGCATTGCGAGCTGGGGAATTTTTTTTAAGGGAACCTCAGTGCGTGCGTTTCGGTGGAACTGCCTCTGCTGAAGTTGATTTTATGAGCGCCGTAGCACGAGCGCTGCTTTTTTGGGATCCGAGCGGAATGCCGTTCTTCTCCTGAAACAAGACTGGGAAAGCTCCTCCCGGTGAAGTGGTTTCATGAGTGTTGGGTTAGTTTATTGGCTCTGTAGCGTGATAGCACAACAGAGCTTTGGTTGTGCTTTCGGCGGTGTTATTTACGCGGGGGGATTTACTGAACGCAGGCCTTGAGCTTCTAGAAAAAGCTTCAGAATGGAAACCTGCTCAGAAGGCGTTGCCGTACATCCTTCTTTTTTTTGTAGTGCCACCATTCCTGGAAATCAAGCTCTGAACTCCTTTGTGCTACTGGGTGAGAAAAAGGTCTTCTGCTCGGGACAAATTGCGCAGACTTCTCTTGAAGGGCTTCGTTATTGCCATTTCAAGTTTGCCGTCGCACGTCTTTCCTTCCCCGACATCCGAAAACGGCGACAGAGCGGAGTGGGGAAGGGGAGCAGAGGGGAAGGAGAAGGTGGGAAGGATTGCCAAAGGAGTTTGGCAATTAGGACTTGAGAGTGACCTCACCGTTCTCCCACACAGAACAATTTGCTGAAACTAGACAGATTTATAAGGATTATGGGAAAGTTTATTTTGCGCTACCTACTGCATTTTGTTATATATGTGGAGAGAGATAAACACAACAGAGGTTTCCTTAAACGGTTTTACCGAACATAATTCAGCCGTGTCCAGAAAGATTAAAAAAAAAAAATCATGAGGAATCTGTGTAAATAGAAGAGAGTGTTAAAAGCAAGGGAGGTGAGCAGGGAAAGCTGAGGCAGTTACTGATTTGGAAAGGGAAGGAGGGAGAGCTCTTCCCACTTACCCCAGCAATGAACACGTGCAAGGTCAGATCCTCTCTGTGGGAGAAGAGCAAAGTGAACGAAGGACAGATCGGAGCTGTTCTGTTACCAGAGCCTGTCCCAGTTCTGGTGGTCTCTGCAGGAGTGAGTGAGGTGAGGGTAAAAATCCACCATTCTGAGCTGGCAGCAGCATCAACCACTTGTACCAGCGCAGGTACCCGATAAGAAGTTGAAGAGACAAACTGAGGTGGAGCTCTCCAGAACCTCAGCTGTTTCTTCTTCTTTTTCAGTTCAATATATGAAAACATGAACTAATAATACATTCAATTCCTACATGCTGCTGGCTAAAGCAGCTAGAAACGCTTCCTTCCCATTGACAGCTTATGGGACTGACTCGCAGCTTTGCGTTTTTGAATAAGAAGAAGTGATGGTGAATGTTCAAAAAGAAACCTCAGAAGACACCAATCATAAAGGGCAATTGTGTGTTTGAACAGAGCGCCTCCCTGTTTTCGCGTCGGCCTTTTGTGCGAACGCTCTTGCGCCTTCGGCTTCGGCGCTCGGAAGGAGATGCGGCCCCGGATTGACATCATTATTGTCTTCCTTCGTCTGTCAGTAGGGAAGACTGCGGCCTGGCACCTGTCAACGCCGTCTTTATTATTTTGGAGAAGCCCAGGGGGGAAAAAAAGTGCCTCGGGGTGTTTCGCTATCGGTGGATGTTGCAGTGTGGTCTCCGTAGCCAAAAAAAATGTTGAACTATCACCGGTTTTTCTTCCCGCTACTTTCCGTGTTTCGTCTAGAGCAACCCGGCAGAGCGGGACAGGGCTGCTTTTTCTTTCTTAGCGGGCGCCGGTGAGGATGAGCTCCCTGTGCTGCAGATCTTGGCCGTGCCTCTGCCTGACCTCAGAGGCTCAGTCTAGGGCTTGTGATAGCGCTGTTGTCTTGGTGACGGCTTTTCTTCAGCGTTAGACTTTTGCAGAGCTGCCCCACACAGGCAGACTGGTAGAAACCCCAGCACCTGTGCTAGGCAGGTACTAGACAGTGGGCTCTTGGGAACAGACCTGCTTTGGCAGAAACGTCTTCAAGAAAGTTCTTCTCTGCTCTGGGGAGACCCCCCCTGCAGAGCTGGGTCCAGCTCGGGAGTCCTCAGCCCAGCAGAGACAGGGAGCTGTTGGAGCGGGGCCAGAGGAGCCCCAGCGATGCTGGGAGGGCTGGAACCCTCTGCTGGGAGGCCAGGCTGGGACAGTTGGGCTTGTGCAGCCTGGAGAAGAGAAGGCTCCAGGGAGACCTTCTGGGGGCCTGTCAGGGCTTCCGGGGGCCTGTCAGAAAGATGGGGACAGACTTTGGAGCAGGGCCTGGTGGGACAGGACAAATGGTGAGGGTTTGAAACTAAAAGAGGGAGATTCAGACTGGAGAGAAGGAGAAACTGTTGGTGCTGAGGGTGGTGAGAGCCTGGCCCAGGTTGCCCCAAGAGGTGGTGGCTGCCCCATCCCTGGCCCCATTGCAGGGGAGGTTGGATGGGGCTCTGAGCAACCTGCTCCAGTTGCAGATGTCCTGTTGGATATTGGACAGGATGACCTTGCAGGGTCCCTTCCAACTCAAACCATTCTGTGATTCTGTTTTTTCCCCATGTCTATTCTGTCAGTGTCAACTGAATCTGGTCATGTGGTAGCCCAGCTTGCTCCTGGGATGTACTTTCGGTTTGTAGGCAGAAACTTTAGCAAATAACTTGTTCTTTGTAACCTTAAGATTCCCCTGCCCCAAACCTACAAAGATGGAACAGAGATAAAATACATCCATTGAGATCAGCAGCCAGGGGAGCTCCTTCTCCACGCAGAAGTGACTGTCACAAATACTCTGTTGCTTTTCACAGGCAAATTGTGTGTCAAGCCCTGTCAAGCTAAATTCTCCTCCATTTTCATCCAAAAAAAGGTACCAAACTTCCTTAACATACTGGTGAGACTGGCCAACCTATTTTGCAGATTACAATAAATTCCACTGAGATATCCAGCAGTTTGGGTGTCAAGGCACCATAAATAACTTCACCTGAGTCCAAACTCAGTATTTAAGTTGCTTTGTGGGGGGAGATAGGGAAAAAAAAAGGCGGATTGTGCTGATTAATGTGGACATCACATGGACAGCAATGGGTATAAAGGCCTCTTCATTTTTGACAGGTGCATTGTGCATTCTGGGCTCCCAGCCAAAGCTCATTGTCATCAAATGTTAATCAAATCTGCAAATAATATACAAAGTATTAAATTGTGCTTATTCTTCGAGTAATTTGAGATGTAAATTTATCAACCCGTGCTATACATTAAGGTTCTGTAGAATGAAGAAAATCAGAACTATGAAGCAGATAGAAAGCTGGTGACAACAAAAGGCGTTCAGCAACCCATCATCCTTGTGGAGGAGAATTAAGCATTTAAAACCTCTTTGTGTTTTTGCTCAGAGGTTGCTCTAATGCAAATAATTAAATCCATAAGGAGAGGGAAGCAGGCTGGGATGAGAACCTAAGAAATTTCCCTGTAGCTTAAGAAAATACTTATTTTTCAGTCTTCTGCGTGTTGCTGTGCCCTTGCTCGTATGGACTAAGGCTACAGGCACCTACCCTCTGACCATTTACGTCTCTCACAATTCTGTGCCCCCAGCAACACCCGCCCCTGCCCAGCTCTGCGCTGCTCTTCCCAAGCCTCCCAGCATAAGGATTTTCAACTGTATTTTCTTTCCCTGGCAGAGTCCTTCCCAGTTCTTTAAGACTACCTAGAAAGGATTTTCCTTGAGATCCCTTTCTGGAGCAAGTTTCTTTCCTCCTTGTGCCAGTGGGGTGAGTGGATGGGGAGGTGGATGCATAGGTGGATGGATGGATGGATGGATGGATGGGTGGATGGATGGATGAGTGGATGGATGGATGGATGGATGGATGGATGGGTGGGTGGATACTAGAGAAGAGTGCAGCTGTGTGCAAATGCAGGTGAGAACAAAACCTTCATGGCAAAGCTCTGCAGCGACGCTAACGAAGCTCTCTAATGAGTCACCTATTTTCTCTAGAGCGTTTTGGAGACTGTAGTTGTTGCCCTGTTTATATCAAGCAAGGAAATTAAGAGGGGCTGGCAAAGAGCTGAGCCTGGATCCCACACCTCTGCTGGCCGCAGCCGTTGTCCACCCTTCCACCTTCTGCTGGCATCTCCTGCCACTTTAAACACAGGGCAGCTCCCTCCGGGCCTTGTCTGTACATCTCAAGAATGTAACTGCTTTACTGTCTATCCCTTTAGCGAAGCAGAAATACAGCAACCAAAGCTCTTCCTCCTCAAGAATGTGCCTTGCCAATGGCCTTTGTCAGGGCCAGGTTGTTATCAGTATAATGCCTGATGTTTACTTTTCAGTGCCAGTAAATAAATCTCCGTCCCGCTTGACCCTTCGCTCTCCAGCCTCCCCCAAGTTGAAAACAAAAATGCTGTTCTGGATACAATCAACCGGTTTGGTTCAAGTCCTGCTTTTCAGGATCTGAGTCTGCAAGTGGTGGTCTCTGAGTCTCTTAATGCCATTAAAGCTCAGATTTCAAAGATGTGTGCCTTGGAGCTTTTGGGTTTGATTTAAAGATAAGCCACTCAAGCTATGTTGATCAAGGGAGTGTCTTTATGTGAATTTTCCTTTTCAAATAAATCCAGGCCAAGATTTATCGGATCTTTCTAAAGGCATGTGTTACTGGAAGACATTCCTGCCTGCTTCCAGCTCTTCTTTTTTCTTCCTTTAAGGAAGGATCCTGAACTGGCCCTTTCCTTTCTCACAACCTCAGAAGCTAAACTGGATTGCAGGCTGTTGGTAAAATGATGACGTACCCCCATATGTTAGGGGGGTTGTGTGATTTGTGACCATTCCTCCCTTCCTTACTTTTTTTTCTTCATGAAAATTCATGAGAGTCTTTCTACATCCAGCAAAGCAGGGAAAATAGCCAGGAAAGTGAGAAGTGGTGGTAATTAAGTGCTTCTCACTTACCAGCTTAATGGGAATTAGTGGAGCTGGCTCAGTAAACTGCTTTTCATCCACCTGCAGGTATAAAGGTGTCACCTCTGAGCACCTCTGAGCCACCACCGACTGAACTGGTTTGAGCAGCACCAAGGTTGAAAAATTTCTCAGGAATGATCTGATTGTGTTCAATGTTTCAGATAATTATTATTTATTTTTTTTTTGTATGTGTGTATGATATCTACTGTCCATACTTCCTCGTTATTTTGACCCTTCTCCACAAATTTCTACAAAATCAAATTCAGGCCTTGCAGAAGAAGAGCAGATTCTGTTCTTTTGGTAGAAATGGTGCTTAACTGTAAATGTTTTGGAGGTTCTCTTCATATCCTGGGTACAGGGGTAACAAGAGGTGCTGGAAGGAGCTCTGCCTGCCTGCTAGATCTCAGGGTAGAGATGTTGTTGCCGGGCAGTTGTCATCTGGACAGGCCCACATCCATTTCCTTTTTTTCATTATCCATCCTGGATTTTTTTTCTTCTTTTTCCTTGTTTTTCTGCTTGGTTAGTTCTATGCTGCTGGTTTGCATTCTTTCATATTTCAAACACTTCATAAATCCCTGTATAAGGGTAATATTTCCTTTGCAGAGATTTCTGAGTGTTTTAAATATTTTGTATGTAGTTAATAGTTACAAATTGAATAAAAACAAAACAAAAAAATCGAACCCCAACAAACCACCACACCACCTTATGCTTTTTTCCCCTCACTTTGCATGTTGGCTGAAGGATCTGATCCAAACCTCAGTCACTGGTGGTTTGGGCTGAATTGTGGGGCTTTGTGGGAGGGTGCTTGGTGTCCACACCGATGTCCCGCGGCCCCTCTGCAGGGCAGGGACTTCTGGAAGGGGCAGAGGAGTGAGGGCCAGGTCTTGCCAGGTGGAGTTACCCCTTTTCCAGCTGAATTCCCAGCTGGTTCTCTTGACAGTTCTCCACACATCCCTGATCTCTTATAGGAGGGGGGAGTGTGTGAGACAAATCTTACATTAAAAAACCCAAAGAGCGAAAGCAGCAGCACCTGTCTAGGGCAAACTAAACCATCAGGGCCTCTTTTCGTCACAAATACCTTCTGAAGCAGAAAAGCAAGTACCATTTCTTTCCCTGTGTCACTACGTTTTGTATGTTAAATCTGTTGATTAAAACTGTCCTGTTTGTTTTTTATCCCTTCCTGCCTTTTACACTCAGCATTGGTTTAGCTCTGCCCCTGCAGAAGTCCTGTTGATAGGAATCTCACCTAAAATCATTCCATTAGCTGACAAAAAAAAACAATCCATCCAAGAAAAAAAGAAAAAGCTTAAAAGAAATCTAATTTAATATTTTAAATATTTGAAAGGTGTGTAAATTCCTAAAGCCAGATGGATATGTGGGGAGGGAGAAGCAGCATCTCCATTCAGGAGGGAAAAGCAGGAGGCCAGGATCTGGGGGGAGTGGGGCGATGTGAAGGCAGCCTGGAGAGCTCAGGTAACCTGAGCCTGGGCCATTTTGGTGGGTTAATTCAGCACTGCTTTTGGGGAACTGCTAAAATAAGTCCAGCCCATGGGATGTGTACCCTGGGCTACCGACTGCCTCCGGAAGGAAACGTGTTCCCTGGTGGATAATACAAAAGCTGCGATTCCTGAGCGTATTTTGAAAAGAATAACGCGTTCCTGATCATCAGGGATATTTTTACCCCCTATTTTGAATCCTTCCTGCCACTAACATATATAGATGTACAGACGTACACGGGAGCCTGTAGATTAGTGACCCAGGACCATTGCTGGCCCTGCCTGTCCGTGTGGCGGGTGCCCCTTGGGTGGCGCTGATGTGGGCCAGGGGCTACGTGGTGCCCCCCTGAGCCCGGCCCATCCCTTCTCCTCTGCCTCGAGCAGGTTGGTTGCTGTTCTTCCCCACTCCCCACTTATCAGGGGTGAGGTGAGGTGGTTCCAGACAGCCTGTGCAACACCTTCCTCTACATCTGGGTGACATTTGCATATGGAGGAGGCAGAGTAAGATGAATGTTTCTGCGCTGACATAATCTGTCGTCGTCGGTGTTTCCAGCAGGAGCTCAGGGAACGAGCAAACACCTTCTGATCCTCCATCCCTGCTTGAGTGGAGCACAGCCCTTCTCTCCCAGGCACCGTGCACTGGTAACTGCCGATGACTTACCAACCAGTGCTCCTGGACCCTGAGAAGGCAGCAAGGAGGGTTCTGTCTTCTCTGAGCATTCCTGCTGGCCCTCGGCCGACACACAAGGTCCTGCTTCAAAATTAGAGTTGTTGTGTCATCCCTGACTCCAGGCAAGGAGGTGTCTTCCCTGCAAGGATTGTCCAGGCCTGTGCCAGGCTGCCCAGGGCAGGGCTGGAGTCCCCCTGATCCCTGGAGGGGTTTCCAAGGCGTGGAGCTGTGGTGCTGAGGGACAGGGCTCAGTGGTGCCCTGGCAGGGATGGGGCAGCGCTTGGACTCAATGATCTGAAAGGTCTTTTCCAGCCTAAATGATTCTGTTTCTTCGCTGGAAACTCAGCCCTATCTCTTTCCTGAGCAGCAGGCCACAGGATCTCTGGGTGGCCCTTAGGAGCAGGCTCAGGCTAGAGGACGGGTGGTTGCTGGTGGCTGCTGTGTTCATTGGATACTCTCAACACAGGAAATGCTCATTTTTCTTCTGCCTGTGTGAAGCAAATATGGTCCTACAGGAAGGTATCCGACTTGCTGGGCATGTACAGATCAGAGGGAACAGGACTGCACATCTGGTCATGGGGACGCTTCCAAGGGAAACCAGCGTCCCCAGGAACACCTGAGGAGGCCTTCGCTGCAGACGCAGAGCAGCTGCATTGGCAGGACAGCTAAAGGAGAAACACAAAAGGGCTTCTGCCTTTAGAAGTCTCAGGAGATTTCAACTACAACAAGGCAGTAAGGGGCACTCGGGTTAGGTGTGCTCAGGACTCCCCCCTCCCTGAGGGGAGAAGAAATCGGAGGACATGCTGTTTTCTGCCTCTTGCCGAAGCGGCGGGAGCACGGGATGGGGTTGCAGAGCACGGAGAGCAACGTGGGCAGTCGTCTTCTCCTGGGGGTCAGGGAAGGACAGCGATACGCGGGATGATAGAGACTTTCCCAGCCCTGAACCCCAGATAAACATCCAGGTTGATCTCATCCCCTTTCCCTTCCGTCTTCTTCCAGCCCCTAGACCTTCACCCAGACCCAAATTAGATGCTGTTTTCTAGACTGATATCTGATTTCAGTATAACATTTCTGAGAAATAGTGAGGCTACCTTTCATGAGAAATCGTTCCAGTATGTCATTACCCTCACAGCGAGAAGATTACATCTTCATTTAAGGTTGAATATATCTAGTTGCAAGTTCCAGTCATTAGATCTCATTAAGCAAGGTTGAAAAGTCCCCCACTATCAGATCCCTTTTTGAAGTTCCTCGCTGTAGTAATAAAATTGTCTCTTAATTTTTGGGAGACAGTCTTTGGAGAGGGGCCTAAACATAGTACTGAGCATAATAAAATGAAGTTTAAATTGGCAGAGAAACTAAAAAAGAGAGAAAAAAAACAAAAGAGCACAACACAACCACCCAACCCCAAAGCCCATCCCTTCCCTTCCCTCCAAGAACTTTAAGGAACTGAATTAAAAATGAAAGCTGGGAAATTTCAGGTTTGTGGTTACATCCACCCACCTCGGCTGTCTGTGCTGCAGCTGCAGGAGATACCGAGAGGTCGCCCAAGAGGTGGTTTTTAAACGTACCAAATAAAAAGTGCAGCATTCTTATCATCTCACATGCAACGTGCACGGAGTTCTGGTGGGGGAGAGCAGCTTTGGGGCGTTTCCTTGGCTTTGTGGCTTTAAGCTCGGTCGCTAATGTTCAGTTAAAATAGACCTCTGCGGTCGAATCGTTCTCCGTTTGCGGTGTGATTATCTGGAGAACACAAGTCTGTCTCTTCAGGAAGACAGAGAAGGGGAAAACAAAGACTGCTCTGAAAATACTGTGCAGAAGGAGCTGCTGCCTTCTCAAAGAGCTTCTGCCTTCAAAGGTCTCTTCCAACTTCCCAGACAACACGTGCAGCTCGAGACCTGCTCCGCCGTGGCTTTAAACCCTCCCGTGATCCCTCTCAGCCAGAGTAGGGATTCTTTTCTCCAGCCCCTTGGTTGGATTCCAGCTCAGATAATTACCCTCTGCCCACTTCAGTCTCTTCCTGAAGTTTCAACTGGATGTTATTTTTCGCTTCCACCTTTTGAGAAGGAACCGAGAATCGGCACAGAGGTGGCAGCAGTGGTAGAGAAAGGGATCTGGGTATCTATTGGAAGGTATTATTTAATATAATTAACTGGAGCATGGGTCTGCTGCTGAGCTCCCAGCTCAGACCCAGGCTCGCTGGCTGCTCCTCATTTTAAAGCTGGTTCTTCAGGTACTGAAGCAGTTTTCAACTCTACAGGTCTGATCCTGTATTCTGCAAAGCAGCCTCCACTCCTGTTGAAATGAATGAGAGCTGAGATAGTTCAGCATCTCCCAGAAGGAGGGATTTGAATGTGAAACAAGTTGAGGAGACAGTTTGGGGATCAACATTTGATCCTTAAGGGCTTAAAATAATTCTGCTATGAACAGGCTTTGAGTTTAGCTACCTTAGAGCTAAACACCCAAAAACATGCCTTAAAATACCTGAAAACGTGCCTTACAGCAGGAAGCTAAACCTTCATCAAAATCTGTCTGTCCAAGAGGTTGACCACAAGTGGAAGTTGTCTGAAATAACCTCTCAGTAGCGGTTCTAGCACGGACGGTGACTCCCAAACGAGTCAGGCTGGGCCAGCAGCAGCACTTCTATTCTCATCGTGCTTATTTCCAGAATAAGGCCCCATTTTGCTGATTAGTCCCTTTGGTTTTCCTTTCTCTTTCCCAACTCTTTGCTGATGCGCCAGGGCCCCTGCGGCCGCGTTTCACCTGCAGGTAGCAACAGAAGGACCAGAGCCACCGAGTCCTGCGAGGATTTATACAGGTGATGCTAAATCTTCAGAGAGACGAGTTGAATTTCCATAATTTCCTCTTGAGAACTTAGACTGTGAAGTTAGTTAAAACCCCTACATGGTGCTGAGGAACATGGTTTAGCAGTGTCCTGGCAGCACTGGACTCAATGATCTAAAGGTCTCTTCCAACCAGAATGATTTTATGATTCTCTGATCTACCAAAAGCTGAGAGTGGCTGTTTCGAAGATGATTTCTCTATCTGGAGGAACATTATTGCTAAACCAGTGGAATGTTCCTCCTGACGACCAGAGTCAATGAGCAACATCAATATTCTGACTGGAATGACGAGCTGGAAGATTTGAGCCCGGCGTCGGCAGCGTTGCAGGCAGGACCTGCGGAGAACCAGCATCAGGAGATGCCACCCACAGATCTGCACAGGGTGAGCAAACCCCAGAGGGGGAGGAGGTTCTGGTTTTGATTTCCATCCAAGAGTTGCTCTAGAAACCGGGCTAATAACAGTCTTCTGGGGATGGGCTTTTACTTGTGATGTCTTTGGTTCTCGCTGGCGTTTCACGCAGAACCAGGAAATGGAGAAATGGGCACCAAACATCAAAAAGCTTTCAACAAGGCATTTTTGCCTAATATCCTAAGGAAATGAGTCTTGTATGATCACACTGCCTCTGGGGGTGTATGTGTGTGTCTAATAGCTTTTGAATTCGCCGGCCAATTTCAACCAAATTTAGCAAAAGGGTGAAGATCTCAAAGAGGGATCTGTTCCTACAAGTCTGGGGAAAACAGGTGGCAGGGGAAGGAATGGGAGAGCCCCTCTTAGCACTGTGCTGAAGGAGGAGGCCAAGCGGCTCACCTTGTATTAAACAGCAGGAAAAGGGCGTGGAGAAAGAAAGACTGGGAGTCAGACAAGTGGAAAATGAGCCTTTGTTAGTTTTGCTTATCATGGATGTGCTTGCTGAAGGGATCGATCTCTTCTCCCAAGGAACAAGTGATAGGACAAGAGGAAATGGACTCAAGAGATTTAGGCTGGACCTGAGGAACAATGTCTTCCCCTCCAGGGTTGTGCAGGCCTGTCCCAGGCTGCCCAGGGCAGGGCTGGAGTCCCCCTGATCCCTGGAGGGATTTCCAAGGTGTGGAGATGTGGTGCTGAGGGACAGGGGTTAGTGGGGCCCTGGCAGGGATGGGGGAACACTTGGACTCGATGGTCTGAAAGGTCTTTTCCAATCAAAATGATTCTGTGAAAGAGATAAAATCTAACCCCGTGCCCTCACTAAACATCAGTGCCCAGCGCTGCACTCTTTCTTCTGCTGTTCCAAGCAGCAGTTGTGTCCTGCCTCACATCCCGACCTGAGGAAGAGCTGTGAAGAGTCGAGGGCTCACTCGAGCCAGCTTTGCTGAGGCAGCACACAGCCAAGCGCCCATCAGACCACCAGGGCTGGCTTGGAGGCTGTGTTTGGAATGGTCAGGACCGGGTAGGAAATCCTGGTTTTAGCCGTACCTGTCCAAGGGTATTTCTTGGTTGGCTCCTTATCCTCTTAGAGCAGAGATCTTTCGCACAGGCTCAGCGTAAAATAAAATCATGCAATTCTAACAGATCCCCATTCCCAGTCTGCGTGGTGGTGTTGGGCAGAGCAGTTTCAGTCAGGTGCAACGCTTCGCTTCAAGGGCTTTGGGCACCAAAGTGTAAAGCCCTGGGTTAAAAATCAAATAGTGCTGCAAAATGACTGGCAAACAGTTTGCATTTTACTGGCTTGACTAATCCAGCCGTTCTCCCGAGAGCTGCTTTAATGAGCTTCTCAGTTCTGTAACAGGTTGATTCCAGAACCTGCCATTTCCTTACAGGAAAAAAATATTTGTCGCAGAATGTTAAATTGGTCCATTTTGATTCAGCTCTTCGCTAAGTCCCGTGCCGAAATCACGGACGTGCTTCCGCCGTTGGACTCACTTCCTAGAGGTGCTGCGGCTACAGCCGGGGACACACTGGGCTCCATTCAGTTCTGGGGCAGCCACTTGCTTTTTTTTGTTTGGTTGGTTCCGGTTTTTTGTTTGTTGTTTTTTTTGGTTGTTGTTGGTTTTGTTTTTTTTTTTATTAAATGAGAAGTGAAATACTGAAAATGATGGTCAGGCCATAGTAGGTGGGATTCCCTGAGGGAAAATGGAGTAGGCAGGTCGGATTTCTTCTCTGAGTCCTAACAGATAGGGCATTCACACTTGTCAGTGTTTGAAAATTAGTAATGAATAATGTTAATGTGGCTGAACAATCCCCTGTCAGTGGTGTTGGCCACATGCAAGGCAGGACTTCTGAAAAGCAGGGGTGGCTCCCAGCCTGCTCCCTCCAACCTTCAAGCTGCAAAACAGTTTGGCCTTGATATGCAAAACACTTAGCTGTATAATTAATGCTAATTATCTTGTGTAGTCGCGTTTCTATCAATGAAACTACTCAGTAGCTTAAAGTTAAGTGTGTACTTAAATCCTTCCCTGCATTAAGCAGCCGCTGGTGCCCAAGACCCTGGCGCTGATGCCTCCTTGCTTTTCGTAGCTCGTTCTGCCAGACCCCACCACATTTTATAAGTACTTAATTCACACCAGTGTGGTTAAGTTCTTGTTCCACTCCGGTCAGAATCCAGGGTTTTACGTCACTCTGAAAAAAAAAAGATAACCAGGGAAAGAGTAGTTAACAGGCTTTGCTTTTCTGGAAGATACCTGGAGAAATAAACCAGCAAACCTCAAAGGGAAAACATTCCAAAGTTGTCCCTATTGTGCTCTCCACAGTTGTAAAAAAAAATATTCCTGTCTCTTTTCTGTTGAAACCAGCGAATGGCTATGGAAAGGTTTGTGGGCAATTTCTATCTGGTGGCCTCTTTTTTTCTGTTTTCAACAATCAGATAATTCTAGCGAGGGAGACAATTGCCAAAAAAAAAAAAAAGCAGGAGAAAAAAAAAGAAAACTGGTCCTAGGAAGTGATGGAGCTGGCAGTTAGGTGTAATAGAAACTATATAATTTTATTTTTTTAATGCTTTTTCACTAAGAAAACTCTGTTTTGGGGGTGTTTCAGTGATCTACAACAGGCCAGAGTAATCTCTCACCAGACAGACTCATTTGAAACAAATTCCTACCTCTGTATAAACCGGTTTCTTCCCTCTGATCCAAGGGCGGAGCGTACAGAAAAAGTACATCTATAAATCACATCTGTGATGCCTGATTCATGAGGTAGAAGTTCCGAATCATGGCTTAGGATGAGCAGCCTCTGACTTCCACCATCACAACTGACCCATACCTGTTTGCATTAACTACTCTCATCCCATTCACACATTTGAAATGAAAATACCTCTCTCTGAGGGCTGGTTTTTTTTGCAATACCTGTTAGAACAGGCACTTGAGGAAGAACCGAAAGGCTCCGGAGGTTTCTCCTGCGTCCCTTTTTGTGTGAAGGGCTTGAGGTGACTCGATTCTGTTGGGGTCTAGAGTATTTCTTGGTTGAGGAGAAGCGGTTGAGGGAAGGGTAAAGCGAGTAAATATTTCATCTCTTTCATTTTTCATCCAGGCATGCTTGGAATCCCTCCTCATCAATAGAGGTTTTGCTGGATGTTGGCAATGTCCCTCAGGCAATGCGCAAGATTAATACTACTCCCTATCTAATTACAGGTTTACTGACGGATATTACTAAGGCCCCAGCAATGTGAGTTTCTTACGTTGCACTTTTCCCCCTCTGGAGAGAAAAAGAAGGGGAAAAGTAAGCGTAGGAAGGTAGAAAGGCACGTCTCAAATTCTGTTTCTGCAGGAATAGATGGGAGCGAATATTTTGCTCCTAAAGCAGCACGGGTTTAGAGGTAACTCGGTTGGAAACAAAACATCTACATTTATGTCAGAACGAGGTGTTTTGAGGTCTGGAGATAATATTAGTGAGTAATAAAAGGAGTTTTCTTTGGCAGTTTGGGCTTAGTGGCAAAATGCTTATAGGTAGAATTTTAGCCCTTGCTCTGGCTGGACCTTTTCTTGTTTTGCTTAAGAACCAGGTAAAGAATTCAGGAATTAAACTTACCCAGAAACAAAACTAAATCGCCCCTTCCCCCGTTTAAATATCAAAATTAGGAGCAGGAAAATATCACCTCCGTTCCACTTTGTAGCCGTGGAAGATTCTAGTGATGAAAGCACGAGCTTTCATGCGATTTTGAGCCATGTAACTCCCTGACTCCAAAGGGTGACCAGCCCACAGCAAATAACCGGAATGTACAGCTTCATTATGATTTGACTTTTCCATCCTTAATTCTTGTCATCACTCTGGCTTTCTGCTCTATTATCTCCTCTCTTTCAAAGAGTCTGTACAGCCCCTCGTGCAGGCACCATTGTTGTGGTGCCTTGTGAGTTCTGTCCCTCCTAGGTGCACGTCGGTTGGGAATTTAAATAACCTTCATTCGACTATCAGGTCTCCAGAGGTGGTTTTCTTTCTAGGAAACAGCTTTTTTTTATTCAGACAACATGATAGAAAACCGTGACTCAGGACTCCTTCCCACATGAAAAGGGTCCTAGAGGAACTTCTAATTGTTGCGGAAATGCCGATTTAAGGTTCCAGGATAATTTCCACGGGCTGGTTTCATGGAATTCATTTTCGTTTTACATATTTTCTTGCATAATTAATTGGGCTGAGGCAATTAGCGGAGTTCACTGCTGCCTTTAATAAGTAGTGCTACGGTAACAGAAGTTTCAGCTTAGGACAGCGGTTTGTTGGCTGTGGCTGCGCTTTGTGCAGGGCTGCACCAAGAAATGGCGTTTGTGTGTTCGGGATGGGCTGTTGCGTTCGAGGGTTTCCTTGTCCTCAAGAGCTTTCCACCGCCTGTTCTGCCGGGGAGGGTCCCCACGAAGCCCTGTGCTCCTGCTGTGACGGGGACCCTGCCCAAGGATCCTTCCATCTCCGAGCCGTACGTGGCTCTCCCATCCCCGAGGAGAGCGCAGCACAGCCTTCTCTGCTGGATGTCTCACTTTTTTTCCCTCCCCTTTCTGCGTCTTGTCTTATAATAACACCTTCTCTACGAATTCATCGCCTCCAGCGCAGACATTAGATAAATAAAGCGAAGGTGGGCCCCGAGCCAGCCTGGATTGCATAAATACACCCAAATCTCCAGTAGTTAGGCTTTCCTTGCCGAGACGGTTTAAGTACCTCCTGTTACCGGCGCGGGGTCTCCTGACAACCGGAGGAGACCCGAACGGGAGGGCTGGGAGAGTGATGGATGGTGCGGTGCCGCTCAGGGGTGTTCCTCTTTGACTCGGTGTCGGTCTTTTCAACAGCTACGCGCTACGTTTCCTTCTCCCCGCTCACATCTGCGCTTCACCGAGACGGATGCCGAGTGACGTGGAATTTTCGGTTTCTAAAGAACTAGAGTTGGAAGGTAACAGGAGGTGATCCACGGGCAGAAAGCTGTGCCCTCTCCTTCTCACGGGTAGTCAGGATAGGGTTTTTAGAGGCACATCGTCAGCCGTAGGATTTAAACAGGGGCTAGAGATGAAAGAGTGTGAAGGGAAGAATTAAACTGCCTGACACCACAGCCTGTAGCTGTCTGGGCTGACAACGGGGAAACCTGTTTGTCTGGCTCTGGCTGCGTGAGGAGGAAGGTGAGGAGGTTCAGAGGTGCCTCTTCTTGCAGGAGAACACACGGACATCACGGGAGGGGAGAGCGCTGCTCGCTGCAGTGCACGTTCTTCCCCTCCCGCCAAGGACCGCAGCTCCATTCTCCCTTTTTCTTTCCAGTCACTTCACCAACTTGTGCATGACTGGGAAAGAGAAAAGACGTTGCTCCAGTTTTTCCTGGGCTTTCCCCACGTTAGTGCCACGAGTGGGTTTGTCATTTCATTGCCACCCTTGAAGTGACTGCGTTCTCAGGTGTTAGGATGCTAATACCTCATCCAGGCTCCTAGGCTTTTGATGATCTATATACGAGGTATTTGTGTCTGACTTCAGAAAACATCGGTCACCAACACCTCACCAGTTCAGACCAGCGCCAGGTGGGCTCAGTTTCTGTTGGTGTAAGCTGGCAAAGCTCCTTTGCGAGGCGATGGGGTGTTTTGTGCCGGGTGAGGATGCGACCCTCACAGTCCTGTGTGCTCTAAAACATCAGAACCTGCTCCAAAAGAAAACAACCCAAGCCAGCTCTCTTGCAGCCTGAAACCATTAGCCCAGCAGGCAGGGTTTGCTGGGGCCGGTGCTGGTCTGGGCAGCTCGTCTGTGTGCCTTGCAACTCGTGGATGAAACGCCTGTCGAGGAACTCGGATCTGACTCGGATCTGACTGGGCTCACTTGGCTTCAGGCTCCTTTTCACCCTGTTTTCAACTCCGATACGTTTGGGCAGAAAGTTTTCGAAGCCTTTGGATTGTGCTGAGTGCAATTATCCTCCCCCCAAAAAAAGTATATTGATGAGCTGGCACCTTTATAAAGAGCTTTCTGCTGGGTTCCTTTGCTCTCCTCTGACTCCCTGCGTTTCTGTAACAAGGTCTTTGCTGCCAGTGGACCGTGGTTCTGTGAAACCTTTGGAAATGCCGATAAATTCAGAGACACGATTTGGAAGCTGTCGGCTGGAATTTGCCCGTTGAGTTTAAACAAGCTGGGCATATCTGCTTACTCCTGTTCTATTTGCCTGGGTGCAGTGAGAGCAGCACAGTTAACAGGGCTGGGGAGGTTGTTGGGAAAGTTTAGGGAAGATGAATCTCTAAGGAACTCTGCTAAATTTATCTCCCCACCCTGACTGCAAACACATTTGGGTCAGTTTATGCCATGTGCAAGTAGATTGCAGGTGACCCTAAGGACACTTCCATGTTGTCTGTTGGAAATACCGCTCTTCAGATTCACACAAAAGTGGCTATTTCAGTCTTTTCGGTCGTTGATCGGCTTCCAGCTGAAACATAAACCCCAGCTTGGGAGCTCCAGAGGGCACTGAGGATCTCCAGCAGCTTTTTGCAAATGTAAGGGTATTAAACCCAAAGACTTGGATAAATTCCAGGTGAAGGAGTCTCATGCTGAAACTTTTTGTGTAACTCAAGGGAGTTTCAGATATTTTGTGCTTCTTAGATCTCACGTGATTGTAAGTGACTTGCCCAGGTCACACAGGAAATCTACTGGGGAAAAGATTTGCCTCTCAGTTTTCTTGACTTCCCGGAGAGCTTCTCGCCAGATTGAGGGATGTGCTGTGTGGGAATGGACTGAGATTCCTAACAGATAGTTCCCAGAGCACCTCTGAGATCTGGGGTGCTCAGGGGAGCACCTGTGAGAGTCTCCAGTGGTGGAAGAGGTGTGAGCCCACACTCAGCCTCCCTTTCTTCCTAAGGGGAAACAAAAACCCCTGTCTTCTTTATCTGGCAGTTGCTTCTCATGGAACTTGAAGAATTTGATGTCTCTGAGGCTGCTGAGATTGGTCATTATGGAGTGTGAGCCTGGGAATGCAACCAGGTTAACTGGAAAACCCTGGTGCAGTGGGTACAGTGGCAGAGGTGACCGGCTCCTGCCTCCACCCAGCTGAGTGAGAGTTGGGTCAGTGACCCAGCCAACCAAGGTGGTTCCCAGCAACGGAGCTGGGGAAGGGTCTGGAGCAGGAGTCTGGTGAGGAACAGGTGAGGGAGCTGGGCTTGTTCACCCTGGAGAAAGGGAGGCTCAGGGTAGACCTTCTGGCTCTCCACAACTCCCTGACAGGAGGCTGGAACCAGGGGGAGTCGGGCTCTGCTCCCAAGCAATAAGCGGCAGGACAAGTGGAAATGGTCTCAAGTTGAGGTTGGAGCTGAGGAACAATGTCTTCCCCTGCAGGGTTGTCCAGGCCTGTCCCAGGCTGCCCAGGGCAGGGCTGGAGTCCCCCTGCTCCCTGGAGGGGTTTCCAAGGCGTGGAGCTGTGATGCTGAGGGACAGGGCTCAGTGGTGCCCTGGCAGGGATGGGGGAATGGTTGGACTCCAGGATCTTAAATGTCTCTTCCAACCAGGACGATTCTATGATTCTGTGATTCTACGAAAGCTCCCCGTGCTGTGGGAGTCCACGTGCGATGCCAGAGAGCATCCGTGGGTATGACGGTGTCTGTGAGCTTCATACCTTTGCGAGCATTGTGAGCTTTGATTTGTAAAGGGAGGAGCTCAGTAAAGCACCTCGCAGGAGAAGAAATGTAGATGAAAACCAGACCTTGATGAAGTGTCTCATTAACTAAAAAGGCAGCAATTTCTGGCATTAACCCCCCCACACACACATAGAAGGGCTGGATATAATGTCTTGTGTATGTGCAATAAACAGACAATCAGAACACACCTCAGCGAGGATTCAGGGTTGTGCTGCCTGTGCTTTCTAGGGGTGTAATTCCACAGACGTCAAGCTGGGCCAGTGCGGCAGGGATCAGGGCTCTGACTCCCCTCCCCTGCCCCTCTGAGGGTTGTGACTTTTTCTTTTCATACATGGAGCTCACAGTGAAGAAAATAAAAATAGGATCAACTTGAACCAGTGAAAGAAAGTAGTAGATCCATGGGTAGCGGAGCTCAGGGAGGCAGGATCGATCACCATGCAGGCAACGAGCGTTGCCACAGAAATCTTTTCTTCCAGCTTCACTTTTTTGGTAGAACAAAGTCAACGTGAGCAAAACTGACCTGTTTGGCAGTGGGAAGGGTGGCTGGAGCTGACACCTCGTGAAAGACACTGGGATTCTCTTTGGCTTTGCTAAGAGAAAGGAAAACAGAACAGTTACATATCATCCATCTGAAAAAAAAAAAAAAAAAAAAAAAGGCTGTAATTACCACTCCCAGAAATTATTTCTTATTTAATGAAACATCTCAGGGCTGAACAAAGGAGTTTTCAGAGAGGAGAGGACTGAAGGGCGGGCCGGAGAACACAGGCAAGAACACAGTTCAATTACAGGGAGTACAATCCTCTTGACATCATGACGCAGTTTGTGGGAGATCTTGTTGGGAGCCTCGCCGGGCCAGAGCAGAGTGGGCTTTTTTATATAGATATTCTTTATCTATTTATACTGACCCTCCCTGCTGAGAACCACTGTCTGTAACTCACTCAGAGGCATGAGGGACACGCAGCTCATTCCTACATGCACGGTTCAAAAGGGATCTCCTTTCTTTCCTACCGGCAAAGTGCCGCATAAACTCCGGAAGCAGGGATGCTGCCAAGTCTGGGAACACCCACAGTTGCATCCGAAGGGAAAATGTCTATGGATGAGTCGCCCTGGCAGTGGGGAGGAGGGTGCAAGTAGGGAGCAGTCAGTGCTTTGGAGCTGTCATAGAGGCATAGAATCTGAGACTGAGTTGGGTGGGAAGGGACCTTGCAAAGTCATCTGGTCCAACCCCCCTGCAGGGAGCAGGGACATCTGCAACTGGAGCAGGTTGCTCAGAGCCCCATCCAACCTCCCCTGCAATGGGGCCAGGGATGGGGCAGCCACCACCTCTCGGGGCAACCTGGGCCAGGCTCTCACCACCCTCAGCACCAACAATTTCTCCCTTCTCTCCAGTCTAAGTCTCCCTCTTTTAGTTTCAAACCATCCCTCCTTGTCCTGTCACTACATTCTCTGGTAAAAAGCCCCCTCCCCATCTTTCTGACAGGCTCTGGAGCCTTCTCTTCTCCAGGCTGCACAAGCCCAAGTGTCCCAGCCTGGCCTCCCAGCAGAGGGTTCCAGCCCTCCCAGCATTGCTGGGGCTCCTCTGGCCCCGCTCCACCAGCTCCCTGTCTCTCCTGGGCTGAGGACTCCCGAGCTGGAGCCAGCCCTGCAGGGGGGGTCTCCCCAGAGCCCTGGGAGCAGAGGGGCAGGATCCCCCCCTGGCCCTGCTGCCCACGCTGCTGGGGATGAGCCCAGGGGGCAGTTGTCCTTCCTGCCCCTGGCACCCTCTGCCTGCTGGGCTGGGGTCCTGTCAGCCCAAGAGGAGACACCGCAGGGGTCAGATGGAGGGAACAGAGATTGCTGGTCTCTGCAGCTGGTGCCCAAAGGAGCTGGCACAATCCACAGGGCACTGCCAGCTCCAGGGGTAGTGGGGTGCTCAGAGGATCCTTGGTCAGAGTTTACCTCGGTTGAACAGGATGATTATTAACTTTAGAGCAATGCCCCAAATCAGCAGGATGATATTTTTAGTAGTTTACGTAATGTTTTTCTACCGATTGCCTTTTGAGAATTGTGGCAAATGTTGTGATTTTCCTTCCAGGGACAGACTTAAAAATATATATATATTTATTTTTTTTACCATTTTCTTGCTTTGCTTTTTTTTTTTTTAAATTGTTTTTATTTAAGTTCCTGTTTTGGAACACAGTGCTGCTGGTGTATCCTTTTATTGCTTGGATTAAATGAATACTATGCACTGTAACGTACAGTAAAGTCAGGCCACGTAGGAAATAACAGTGGATTTAACCTCTAGCACTGCTGTAAAAGCAGCCTTAGTAAAATCTGAGGTAAATAATGCAACTGTGAAAATTACCTTTCTCCAGTGGTGGTGGAAAAAAAAAAAATCTCCAGTAATTAAGTGAGACCCTCTAGTCTTTGGGCTTAAGTTTCACGGGCAGGTTGAGGGATGAACGTGGGATGGTTCTAAACGCCTAACAGATGGGGCTTGAGAGCCCAACAGGCAGCAAAACCAAACCTGGGACAAATCTGGAAGTCAGTTCCAAGGCACGGTAAGACAGCAGAGCCCAAGTCCTGGTGACCTACAGGCGGGCAGCAGTGCGTGCGTGCCGCATCCTTTGAGGAGGGGAATGCTGTGGAAGTGTGGCGTTTGGAGACTGAACATCTCCTGGTGTTCCTGCAGGGTCAGGGGGCTCCTGGAGAGCTCCCTTTCCGGTTGGTTTGCTCTTCAGAGCTTCACTTTGGGCACCAGGTCTTGAAGTAGGACAGGGTGGTGGGCCTTGGGTTTGCACCAGTATTCCGTGGTGCTTTGGGGATTGTTGCTAATACCGAGCGGTGGGTTGAGATGAGACGCTGTGTTAAACTCTGACAGTCGAGAGGAAGAAAAGCCCTTTTAGAGCTACCATAGCAGAAATGGCAGCTCTGGGCCCATATCATCCAAGCTCATCAATGTGGGCAGGAAAACCCATCTATGGGTTGGAAAATCATCTATTTAATGAGGTTCTGGAGCCTTCTGAAATGTTTGGTTAGAAGTGCAGATGCTAAACTGCCACTACCCTGGGGCCATTTTGAGAAGCTCTGTGGATTGTTGCAGGCTGGCAACCACCCTAACATAATTAAGGAGTTTATTCTATCGTGTTTTGATAAATTCCAACCTTTGCTTGCTGGCTTACTCCGTGAAGGCTTGGTCCGTACGCCGTCTAATGTTTGCGGTATACAGGGATTTGTTTCTGCTGTTCATTAATTCTTTCAAATTAAATGTACTCGGGAAGGAAAAATATTGATGGAAAAATAAATAGCAGCTTTCTCACAGAGGGCTGCAGCGCGTTCTGCCTCCAATCCCGATTCAGGCTAAGCCAGCTTTTTTCTGGTCTCGTGAAATCATAGCTTTTCCTGCTCCAAACTGATAAAACATACCTGCTTGCAGTTTAAAACTGAGATCCAGGTGCAGCACGTTGCTGTGGAAAAAAACGTGTAGCGTGACCTCAGCAGGATTCAGCTTTGGCTTCGGTAATGTCTCTTTGGCGTTTGTTAGCCAAAGCAAATGCAAATAACATGCTGGAATGATTAAAGGATTCGGTCTTTGCCTTAGCAAATGTTTTGCCTCTGCAAAGTAGGTACAACTTGCACTTGATTCTCGGTCAAGAAGAGTTTCTGGCAGCGGTTCCGGCTAGAAGAGCACCACAAATGAGTGGGGACTGAACATCCCGTTGCTCCCAGGTTGCAGTTAGTGGGAGCCAGGCTTTGGGGTGCCATCCTGGACGTGACCAAAGGGGATATTTACTCAATTGTAATTAACTTAATCAGCCACTGGGTATCAGTATTGTCTCACATCAATATATCAAAAAAAAAGAGTATTTTTATGGAGCTGAACTACTTGTCTCTTAAAGAGGACTCAAGCTGGACCTGCTTCAGAGGTGTGTGAGCGGGATAGTCAGAGGGGACATCACCTTCACCTTTTAGATACCTCCAAAATGAACAGCTCCACCAAGCCTGGTGTCCGTGCAGCCGAAGCAGAGACGAGCGGTAGCGCAGGGATGGGGCAAGCGGCATTTCCCACCGACCTGCCACCCAGGGAAACGCTCTGTGCACCCTGGGAAGCTGGGATGGGCTCCACCTCTCGGGAGGAGAGCTGCAAAGCGTTCATGGATGTCAACTCTGTCATCAGTGTCAAATGGGATCTGGAGATGTTAAGCCAAGGAGGTGTGAGGGAGCTTATGTAGGTGCCGTGTGATGTTGCAGTGACCTTAGTGCTACCTCCTGGCGTGAGCAGCTAGAAGAGAGAGGTGTGACCATTTACCCACAATAATTCCTTTTGTGTGGTGCCACTCTCCTTGCCTGATGGCCAAAACAGGAGGAGAGAAAATTGAGAAGGGATCTGATCAATGCTGAGCAAGAGCTCAAGGGGCCCCAGGGGGCAAGAGGCTGGGGCCAGACTCTGCTCAGGGGTGCCCAGCGCCAGGACAAGGGGCACTGGGCACCAACTGGAACCCAGGAGGTTCCCTGGGAGCAGGAGGAGAAATTTCTTTGGTGGGAGGGTGTTGGAGCCTGGCCCAGGCTGCCCAGAGAGCTTGGGGAGTCTCCTTCTCTGGAGAGATTCCAAAGGCGCCTGGACCCTGCGCTGCTGGGCCCCCTGCTCTGGGTGACCCTGCTGGAGCAGGGGGGTGGCACCAGAGGAGCTCCAGAGGGCCCTTCCCACCCTCACCGTGCTGGGATTCTTTCTGTGATTCAAAA
Organism: Baryphthengus martii; assembly: GCA_013396935.1. Taxonomy (NCBI): domain Eukaryota; kingdom Metazoa; phylum Chordata; class Aves; order Coraciiformes; family Momotidae; genus Baryphthengus; species Baryphthengus martii. The sequence continues at coordinate 183,253 of VWZK01000327.1, forward strand.
CAGGCTCTTAGGGTTGCATTTAATGGGGTGCTCCAGCCTGGCTGCATAAAAGGCAACAGGTGCTGCCTCGTTGTTCCTTGAGCACAGCTGGGACCGCCCTGTCACGGAATCACAGAATCACAGAATGTTTGGGATTGGAAGGGACCTCGAAAGATCATCTAGTCCAATCCCCCTGCCAGAGCAGGAACCTAAATGACATCACACAGAAAGGCATCCAGGTGGGTCTTGAATGTCTCCAGAGAAGGAGCCTCCACAACCTCCCTGGGCAGCCTGTTTGCAGGTTTAGCTCTCAGCCCGCTATGAGGTGGGCTCAAAGGCCCCAACTTGCTCCGTGATGAGCACACAGAGCAAGAGCTGCTGCCCTGCATAGGAGAAGCTCTCCCAAGTGAGGTGCATCGGCAGGTCCCTGTGTACAAGGGCGGTCCCGCCTCCTGGGCTTCATCACTGAGGCTGCTGCCAAAGGCTTGTGCAGCCTTTTCTCTTGGCCCCCTTGGCTTCTTCACTAGGGATGGGACTCCAAGGCTGGTGGGATTTCTGCCTGAGTTTCCATTCAGTTTTGGCTCCAGGTAGCGCTTGCTTCCCTTTCTGCTGCCTTGCGGGCTTCCCTCCCTTGCCAAAATGCTAATTTAGCCCTTCAGCTATGTTTAAAAATGCAAAAAAAAAATCCTCTGCTTCTCAGGGTAATAAAAGGCCAAAAGGAATATAAAAAGTTCACCAGACTGGTCAGTTCACTCCCCGCTGTGTCTTCCCGGGGCGTTGCAGCAAAAACACAAGCGCAAAATCCAAAGCAAACAGCTTCCTCCTCGGGCTCCCCTGGAGCCGCGGGCTCCCAGCAGCAGCCCAGGCCGAGGTGCCCGGCTCCCTCCTCCACCTCCTGCTTCTCCACTTGGCCTTGGACAGCACCAGTGGCTTTCCAGGTATCTTCTCTACCTCTTCAGCTGGACTTCGAGGCTGCTTTTCCGACACCCGAATCATTCCTATTCTTGTTTTCTCCCATCCCGAAATTTTCCCCACCAATTTTCCGGGCTGTTTGGGCACGATCCCAACAAAAAGCCCCAGTGACAAGGATTTTTCCCCTCTAGTCCCTTCTGGAGGGAGATAATATATCGACATCTACCCTTCTGTTCCTGCCATTCCCAGGCCACACCGCAACGAGGCCCTGCGAGGCGGCAGGGCTCAAGTCCTCTGCTTGGCTTTGTTTCTGGTTTGGGACCAGATGTAGCATCATTTAAAGCTGTAGAGGGACTTATTTAAAAATACAAACAGGATTAGGGCAATGCATTGGATTTTGTAGAAACTCTGTGAGGTCAGTAAAACCTGAAGGATCACAAGATTTGTATTTATTCCTCCTTCAATCTTATGTTGTAATACAGGAAACTCTGATAACTAGAGCAGGGGAAAAAAAAAAAAAAAAGGTTATTTGAATGGTTGGAAGTTTCAGCGTTTGTTGATCTGCAGTGAGGTTAAGGTCTCATTTCAAGCCCATCTAGGAAAAATAAGGAGCGCTCACTGCAAAACTTCCCTGATTTCTTTCAATCTGTGCTGAGAACAGCTGGCAAGGGACAGAGATCTCCCCTCCGCGGCGCTCTCTTTTTTCGTTGTGCATTTTGAGAGTAGGGAAGAAAACCTCCTACCATTAGAAACGAAAGAACATCCTGAGCGGTCATCCTGGAGCCTGAGGAACCTCCCAGGAACACATCACTTACGGCTCCAAAACGTTAACCGAGGGCAGGGGTACTTTTGTAACCGTGAAGTCTCCGAGTTTCGTCCTGAAAACGTTGAAAATGGCACAGCTCCGTTGGTGGTTTCCCAGCGCCGCGTCCTGGCTCCCCGAGTGACTCCGGATCCGCAGGGCTTGGCAGTGTGGCAGCCTATGGCAATAGGCTGTTTGATGGCCCCTTTGGAAGTGTTTTAAATGTACAGGATACTTTTGGAGAGGGAGATTACAGAAAAGCTTTTCTTCTATTATCGTGATCATGTCTGTGGGTTTCTTTCCTGACTTCAGTACCGGCCGTGACCTCGAGTACAGGGGATGCTCTGCTCTAAATTGTGCTGTGGATAGGGATGGGAGTTCTGGAGTGAGATCCTTTCCTTCCTCAGGTTTTCCATTTTTCCTCAACTGCAGCTCTTTCTCTCCTGAAAAGGTAAAGAGATTCCCCTTCGAAGCAGCCGTGGAGAAAGAGAGGTCTTGTTTGGATTACTTTCGATGTTCGAAGTGGTGCCTGTTTAATTTTTGAGCTGTTCGCTCTATGGAGAGAGAGACCATTTGTTGTCTTCAAAATTAAATGTCGTTTCACAGAACCGATTCATCCCTATGCGGTGCTCCTATTGATGCGCAGCTTCAAAAGGCTGAGTCAGCAAAATCCAGTCCCCGTCCCGTTCCCGGGCTCGCCCCGTGTCTCCGGTTTAAGCCCGAGCTGTCAGCTCGCTGCTGGCCGTAGGAATTCAGCAAAAGCCATTTTATTGACTCGGGAGCGGGGAGGATCAAAAGCAGACCCAGCACCACCCAGATGTCGAGGAGCCTGCCGGCTGGCGCTCCGTGCTTCGGCAGCACGAACCCAACGACACGATAGGAAGTAAAACTGGAATGGAATGAAATGCCGTGGGGACGTGGAAATGAGAAAGGGGAAATGGGACTCCAACACTTGAGCAAGCAGCGTGCAACTAAGTGAAGTAAAATCCCCAGCATAACATGCTCAGTGACCATTATTCTTCAAAGAGGTATTTTTAAATGTCACTAATGTAGAGGCGTTGGGTTCAACCATTTTTCACAGCAAAACACACCTTTTCTCCCATAGTCCTTACCCTATTCACATCACTTTTGCTATTTTTTTTCCTCGCTGTCTTTTTTGTGTTTTTTTCTTGAACAAGAAAGACCTTAATCATTTCAGGGTGCTTGCCACCTACTATCAGTGGTTATTTTGGGGATAGTTCAGCAAAGCTTTAAAATGTCTGAACTGCATTAAAATGAATTGTTGGCATTCCAACCCAAACCTCAGGAGGCAGGAATCTGCCATGAGAGCGTGGAGGGAAGCACTGCTATAATCAAGCGTACATGTAATGAGGTTTGATGTGCTCGAAATTCAAAGTCTGGTCCACATTACGAACCATTCACTGGTTTAACTAAATCAGTTTGGAATTGATCTAATTAAACTCCTAGACGGCCTCAGTGTAGACATCTTCATATTGGTTTTAGCCAGTCTTGAACCAGTTGAACTGAGATGAGTTAGGGGAAAAAAATGCTCAGGAAATCCTCGGAGGGGTTGGCCATTTCAGATTTGTTCTCACGTATCTTCTGTAGCTTCTTGCAAATCTCACCTTTATTCTTCTCAAACTCTGAACTCTTGTTGAATTTGGGCACCATTAACTGGCCCGGAATCAGCGTGGGCTGCTCGAGGGAGGAGAAGGAGGAGTATGGTCATGCCAGTAACGGAACGTGCGAGTGCCGGCAAACCAGGAGTGCCAGTGAAACCCCTGTAGATTTTGATCTCTTTTTATAAATGTGAGACTCAAAATTTCCCTCAAGGCTGGACATTGAGTGTCCCGAGTTCAGGTATGTGCTTCTGGTGGGCTTTCCAGGCTGGGATCCATCGTATCGTAGAATCATAGAATCATAAAATGTTAGGGGTTGGGGGGGACCTCCAGAGATCATCTAGTCCAGAGCAGGATCACCCAGGGCAGGCCACACAGGAACAGATCCAGGGGCGGTTGGAAAGTCTCCAGAGAAGGAGACTCCACCACCTCTCTGGGCAGCCTGGGCCAGGCTCTGTCACCCTCACGGGGAAGAAGTTTTTCCTCGTGTTGAGGTGGAACCTCCTATGTTCCAGCTTGTACCTGTTATTTCTCGTCCTATTCCTGGGCACCGCAAAAAAGAGCCTGGCCCCTTCCACTTGACCCCTGCCCCTTGGATGTTCATAGACATGAATCAGATCCCCTCTCAGCCTTCTCTTCTCCAGACTGAACAGCCCCAGGGCTCTCAGCCTTTCCTCACAGGATATTCAAGTTCCTTCATCATCCTCACAGCCTCCATTGGATTCTCTCCAGTAGATCCCTGTCTCTCTTGAACTGGGGAGCCCAAAACTGGGCATAGTATTCCAGGTGTGGTCTCACCAGGGCAGCGTAGAGGAGGAGGAGAACCTCCCTAGACCTGCTGGACAGAACATGTGAAGATCTGCAGGTCCACGAGCAGCACCGCACTGGTAAAAAGTACATACAGGAGCCGTTGTCTTCTGCGCCGCTCTGCAAAGAACATCAGGATCTCACTGGTCCAGCCTCTCACTTGGCAGAACACGGCGGGAGCCTTCCAATTGCCACTGAGGTGCAGGATTGTACCGAGGGATGCGACTGAAAGAATCCCTTCTAGTGGGGAAAGAGAGGCTCAGTGTTGAGCTCGCTTGGTTTTGCTTTGCCGGAGAAGGGGCGATGATGCCAATTCTCAAGTGAAGCGTGGACTTTGCAGAGGTTAATGTACCCCTGGAGACCGTGGAACAAAACTGTCTGTCAAACAAAACCGGGGTTAGGGGCAGGGAGGTGGAGCGCATAGAAGTCCATCATATTCTGTTGACCGTTAATTGTATAAATAAAACGCCGCTGAGAATGTGTTTCTATGCCACTCTGTTTTCTTATAAAATACAGAGATTCCTGAAGCCGCGTAGAAATTCCATAGTAAACGCAAAATCTGGCAAATCCGATCCATCCCGTGGAACACGGACAGATATTCGCAGCTCTCTGTGGAATGAGAGCACCGTGGCAGCGGGAGAGGCTGCGGGAGAGGCTGCAGGTCCTTCCAGAAACGGCAGCAGAATAGAAAACTCCTGCACCTCCAAGCCCACGTGCCCTTCCTGGGAAAAGGAGCTGCCGTTCCCCGGAGGCTAAGGAATCCCTCCTCCTTTTCAGAGACAGCGCGAGCGATACTTTGTGAGGATTAGTGATTTGAACACGATGTTCTGGTGTGAAAACCCTTCCGGAGGGCGGGAGCGGTTGCAGTTGTCCCTGCATATTTAGGATGGAGAAACCAGCGTTTGTTTCCCGCTCGCGGTCTCCAGCGTTGCCTGGTGCCCAGCGACTAGGAGACATCGATACGTTTTTTTTGGAAAACTTTTAGAGCACGTCTGAGTGATTCTGACAGCGACTGCCTGCCTGTGGCTAATGAAGGGTTTTCACATTCCTTTCCATATGCTTTGAAATGCCAGAGGAAATGTCCCAGTGACTCAAATTATAGGTGTTACTTGGGACTAAGTGCTGCATTACTGTTGAACACCTGGAACTGGCAGCAGGCAGGTTGCCTGCTGGAAATAAAGAAGGATTTGGAGGCTCTTAGCTGCTGGTTCTACCTCCAACAACAGGTCGTCGGGCAGCCCTGCCCCTGGGCTTTGTTCAGCTGAAATAGGTACGGAGGGGCTGCAAATGGTTGTTCAGATGAACCTTGTCCCATTGCCACCTTCTGGTCTGGTTCTGTCTCTCAAATCTTCCTGTTCCCTCCTAAAGCACAAGAGAATTCGGTTTCAGTGGCGACTCACGTGAAGTTAAGCCGCGGGAGGATTTGGGTAGGTACCTTCACAGATATTACTGCAGGTTCACAGAGGACAAAGTGTATCTGAGTTCTGTGGAGAGAGGTGGCTGGGGATGTTCTGCAGTCCCCCTGCTATTGATTTAATTCATTTAGCGTCTTGACAGCAAAACCTTTGGAACCAAGTTTGCCAAAGAGAGTTCGTTTTCTTCCAGCTTATCTCCTCTCGACCTGTCTAAGAAAAGCGTTCTTGGCATAGCAGAGGCAGAGCCCTTTATCCCACTGCTTTGCCTTTGAAGTTGGGTTCTCCGACACCATTGGTACACGGCCAGGAAAAGGAAAAACAAAATCTGGTACTGCCAGTTGGCTGCACGTTTGTCTCGCAAAGGTGGTATTGAAGGGAAAGCTTCCATTTCACGGCAGAGATAGTGGGAGGGCAGTATTGTTGTTTCTGTTTACATTACCCGACGCAACACGGAAGCTGCATTCGAGGTGAAGGCCCAGGTGTGCTCCGTGCAAACTCCTGTTGGCAGCCAACTCCTGCTCTGATGGATTTAATACAACAAACAAGTCCATACCACAGCCAGGCTTCTGTGTTTCGTACCACAAGGCGAGATCTACCGTGAACGTACCCCAAGAGCGTTGGCTTCATCGTAGAAACCACCTGCGTCTTGCTTCCTGTCTTAGGCAACCTGCTGAAAAAAAGCCCCTGATGGTGAGAACGTAGTTTGTACGTCTCAACTTGAAAAGCAACGTGCAGGTTGGAGCTGTTTGCTAATATTTAGATACCTATAATTGCCTTGTCTACGTTGGTTTACTGAGGGTGAATTGACATCTGGTCAAAATAGGGATTGAAATGGAACATCACAAGTGCCAGTGTGGTCATTCAGAAGTATAGAAAAGTACTGGTGAGCTGGGATCCAGAACCACTTGCCCAGGTGAGAGCTTTGAAACATCATCCTGTGGTGCCACTATTGATCCATCTTGACCATGGGGTAGACATAACACTGGGTGAAATCCAAGCAGAGACACCTGAGGAGAACCGTAGGCAGGAAACAGAGGAATGGCTGAAAAAAATGGAAATGAAAATAAAGCAGATCTTTTATGTAGAACATCTTTGAGCTATTGATGGCACCGGCGTAGCCTTGTCATTGCAAGGAAATCGTGGAGATTTAACTTTGATGGTGTCCTGCTGCTTGGTGAGTGTGTTAAGGAGGAGGGACTGGGGGATATTCTCTTTCCATGAGGTGGTGCTGGAAGGATTTCAGAGAATCATAGAATGTTAGAGGTTGGAAGGGACTGTCTTAAGTGCCTTCTAATGAGCAAGGTCACATCTGCTGCTTGGAAACCGCTGTTTAAGTGACCTAAGGAGGCTAGTACAAATCTCTTTTCTAGATAAGACTGAAAATTCCCAATGTTCAGATGATTCTAAACCACTCCTCTAGTTGGGGTTCAGCCACAGGGTTCAAACACGAACAGGATCAAATGGCGTCTTTTTTGTAATGATGGCAGCCTTTTTGTGCCTTCTCCTGATTTATGACAGTGATTCCCATGGACTTCCACAGTTTGATCCTGAAAAGCCTGAAGTAGTATGTAAGCCAGCGTGGAGTTAAGCTTTGCTCAGTTCTTGGCTGGAATTATCAGAATTTTACTTAACCTCTGTTTTCTAAATGTTATTTTTACTCACCGCTGCGCCAAAGTGCTTTAGTTGCAATATTAACGGGCTGTGAATCCGTGGTGTCCTAAAGCTACCACTGAAAATTTGTATTTTGGGGCTTATGATAAAGCCTCTGGAGGTTTCTGGGATTTTTTTTATGGTCTTGATGGCCTTTGTTATTTCTCTCCAGCTCAAGTTCCAACGTGATTAACCCAGCAGTACCTTTACTAAGGTGCGTCTGCCACGTGAGATGTTTCAGCTGTTTGTTTTGTGCAAAGACACCGTGTAAATCAGCGGAAATATTCTATCTAAACTACAGGCCTTGAGGTCCTGTCTGTTGTCCTTCGTTATTTAGGGAACGGTTCATATTAGGGATGGTCCTTCAATTGGTAGAGCCAAGTTTAACGGAACGATGACTTACTCTTCTGGGAGTGAAAAGGATTGCGCCCGTTCACATTCAGCTTGTAATCTAAACAAGTCTTTTTCCATCAGTATGAAAGCGAGCACTCGAAAAATAGGGAAAAACTTGTCAAAAGCAGTTACCGTGGGTTTGCCAGCCACGGAAATCTGGAGCTAAAATGGACTTCAGCCTGGCAGAGCTAGGGAGCTAGAAGGTGGCATACGGGGATACATTCTCCCGTTGGCTTTCAGTTCTGGTTGTTGAGCTTGGCTGCTGAACTCCTCCTTCCAGCTATGATTTGTCACCAGGCTCCTGAGAGCTGGGACCCCAAACAGCGTTGTCCTCAAACATTTCGCAACCTCCCCATTGTCCGTGTCGCAACCCACCCATCGGGAAGCCGAGAACCCCTGCTGCTGAGGTTTCTTCTCACCTCCCGACATGGAGCTTTGTTCCTCTGGTGGTGGAGCCCCGTGAGAGCATCAGCCTTGCTCTCAAAGGCTCTGGATGAGGAGTGTGCTGCCAGCATCTTGAGTTTCAACCTTTTGTGTTGCCTTCTTGCACCATCACAGCTGTGCCCTGTGGAAATCAGAGACCCACGCTCGCGAGGTCCACCCACGCGTCCCGTTATTTAAGTGCATGGTAGAGGAAGTTCACAGGCACGGCGATGTTGTGGTGCTTGAAAACCCATCTGGGCTAAAGGCTGCCTTGGATCTGTTGTGGATTCTGACTTCCAGCCCAAAATGAAAAATAAGGCCTCGGGGAGAAGCGTCTGGGTGACATTTTGGATCGTGCTTATGAGCTCGTGGGGGTAGAAAAGCCATAAAAGACCCGAGAGGCTTTAATGGCTTGGATGATGATTTACAGCTGTTCTGTTTGGTGATTTCTAGACTGCTCCTTATCACAGAGGCAGGACACAAATACTGCATTTAATACAAGCACACGATTCTCAGTTCTTTCTCAGAAACTTCAGAGATGGAAAGGACATTCCAGAGTAAACACCAGTCTCTTTCCATCATGTAACCACCCCCTCACACAAAGATTGGAGACTGCAGAGCACAGCCAGCACTGCCTGGCTATATCTCTTCCCATATAATTTCCATAATACAGCCCTTTCCTCCGCCTGTAATGCAGGCTCCCTAAATATCCAGCCCGTTACCATAATGCTACGTTCCCACTCCCCTCTCTGCGATAAGCGCCTCCAAATAACATAGAAAGGCTTCGCTCTCCAGAGTCCCGAAGGAAAGGATCATTGGTTGTTTTGGTTTTTTCTCTGGCAGCGGGTGCTCCAAAATGGGATCATGCTCACGTGGGCTCCAAGAGCGCTGAGGAGCTGGTGTCTAACCAGGGCCGCTCTGCTTCAGAGTCCATGTCCCAAACAGTTAGCAATTGCCTCAACAAACTCGTGATGGGGTCGGAAAGTGAGCTCTTGATCAGAGGAAGGACGTAGCTGAGGTCACCCTGACCTCGTGCTCTGCCTGCTAGGCCGTGCTGCTTCCTCACAGCTGACCAAAAGCCGCCTTAGAAACCTTCCTCCCTGGGAACCAGAAGAGAAAATCTGAAGTCTCTCACTTTTGGTGACTGGTGACTGTGATGACTCCAAGCACGAGCTCGGTTTCTGTGTACAAGTCCCTCGTCGTATCTCCGCTGGTGTTGGTGATGAGCTCAGGCGCGAGTCGTGCAGGCTTCAGCACCATCTGCTAATAGACCCCAAAAAAATTGCTTTTCCACGTGGTACCTCTCTGCTAGGAAGCCTAAAACAGTGTGTAAACAGGAATTAAGCTTGTATCATCCCAGTGTCATGACTCATTTTGATTAACTCTGTTTTCAGACAAATACACTTGGCTTCAGAGGAGCTAGATGGTTTCTCCAAACAAAACCATGACAGTGGCAGGAAGAGACCCCCAGGATCTGGGGACCAGCAGGTCGAGGGAAGTGATTCTGCCCCTCTACTCTGCTCTTGTGAGACCCCACCTGGAGCACTGTGTCCAGCTCTGGAGCCAACACAAGAAGGACAGGGATTTGTTGGAGGTGGTCCAGAGGAGGCCACAAAGATGATTAGAGGGTTGGAGGACAGGCTGAGGGAGTTGGATGTGTTCAGCCTGGAGATGATGGCCTCCAGGACCTGAAGGGGACCTACAGGAAAGCTGGAGGGGAACTTCTTATAAGGGCCTGTGGGGATAGGACAAGGGGCAATGGTTTGAAACTAGAGCAGGGGAGATTCAGATTGGACATTAGGGAGAAGTTCTTCCCTCTGAGGGTGGGGAGACGCTGGCACAGGGTGCCCAGAGAAGTTGTGGAGCCTCATCCCTGGAAGTGTTGAAGCCCAGGCTGGATGGGGCTCTGAGCAACCTGCTCTGGTGGGAGGTGTCCCTGCCCATGGCAGGGGGTTGGAATTAGGTGATTTTTAAGGTCCCTTCCAACTCAAACCAAATGTTTTTTCTATGATTCTACCATCTTGGTGCTCCCATCCCTACTAGAAGATGTCGCTGCCTCGGTCCCTGCCCCTAGAGAAGGCGAAGGGATGACTCTTTTCCTTTCCTAAGTATCGTCCTCACTAAGTATTTCTCAAGTGCTCTGATCTTTCCGGCTAGATTGCGATTCTTTGATTTTTCCTCCTGTCCTCAGTAATTGTTTTTGGGGTTTGATTTTTTTTGTTTTGTAAGTAGAAATAGCCTGAGGCAGAACTGGAAGCAAACGAGATCACGCTGAATAAATCCATCTTTGCAGGTCTTTATTTTTTTTTTTTTAGTGTACGCCTTTGTATCAATTAGGTTCAAAGTAAGTATCTCCTTACTCCAGCTGGCCTGTTTAGCATTTTTTATTAACAAAGTCCTCTTTTAGGCTGGAGCCCATTGAGGTTCATTAATCAACAATTGCCGTGAAGTGAAAAATTCTCAAACTTCCAAAAATCTTTTTCTTGGAGTGAGTTAATACTAACAATGAAGTTTTCCTTGGCTAACTGTCCCCTGCTTTGATGTGTCTGGGTGAGAAACTAAAAGCCACGAAGGTGTTATAAACTGGGCACCGATCACAGATTTAGACAGGCTGGTATGTGCTTTTAACCAATAAATATATGTAGTACCGCAAGAATTAGGGTTTGTTTGGAGTGAGAGAGAAGTTTTTGGCGCTTCGATGCTTTTCTTATCAGTTTTTCATTAGTTGAACTTTTTTTTTTTTTTTTTTTTAAAGAACAGCAAGTTCCCCTCAATGTCCTGAAAATGGCACCGAAAATGGTCACCCAAACCCCATTCCTCGAGTAACACCGGGTTACGTTATTTCTGGCAGGAACCATAATACAGCTCTTCTTAATTTTGGGAGCGGGCTGTTATTCCAACGTGTGCCTCGGCAGTTCTGAAAGCTTTCGAGTACCTCTGGAAGCCCTGGCACGCTCAGCAGGCTTGGCAACCGGCAGCCGTGACCCTGTTCAAAGGTCCATTCCCGGGGCCGGAGCTGGCAGGAGAATCTGTCGCTGCCCTTCAGATGGGGGCAGAGCTGCCGCGCAGGGCTTTTTCACGGACCTTACTGCGAGCAGGCAGGTTTTTAATAAAAACACGGGCAGAAAATAAGCTCAGGGCTTACTTTTGAGAGTGTAAAGTCCCTAAACCTGCTGGAGGTTGCCTCCTCGAGTAAAGCCTTGCTCCGGAGGCCGATAAAATAACTGGGAAGACTCCCATGGCTCTCTGTGGGCCAGGGAATGGGGACGAAAGAGCAAAGAGCTCCTGAGAGCAGGCAAGCTGCTCAAGTGCCGTTTCGAGCCGGGCCAGAGCCACGCTCCGAAGGTCAGGAGGCGGCAGAGCATTCCACAAACCCAAGATTGCAGCAGTACGAGCGCTGCCCCTCCAGTGCCTGCAAACTACAGACTCCAGCCATCCTCTGCCCTCTGGCCGGAGAGGGGGAGAAGTTTTTGGCACTTCACCAACGTGTCCCTCGGCTTCGCCTCGACGGCGTGAAATGATCGTTCGCCTCGTCTTGCTGCGGCAATATTGTGATTTTTCAGCCTGCTGGAAAAAACGAGCTGAAATAAGATGCAGGGCTCCGTCCTGCGTACATAAGACGTAGAGGTTCTCGTTGATAGCAGTTACCAGGGCGCTTCTTCTTCCAGTGAGTCTAAAGTGGATAAAATCATCCATCTTTGTTTCTGTTTTTCTTTTTTTTTTCCTGCGCGTCTATTTTCGTTGCTTACATTTCAAGTTACTGTATTTTTCTAACAGTTACAGGCCGCGTTTTGCACGCATAGCACATTCTATAAAACCCTTGGAGAAAAAAAAAAAGATATTGGCAGCGTGAATTCTCTCTCCAGTGGGGTTGGAAGGATTTTAAAGTCTCACGAAGGAAAGAGCATGCCAGCTTGCCGCATACCAATTCTGCAATAAGTAGGGGTGATCAAATAGCTCATGTGCAAGTTTCCTGTGCGCGGGCACGCGCGCGGAGGGAGCAGCAGCCGCCGGAGGAAAGCGAGGCTCGTGAACAAGAGCTCGGTTCTTATCTCACTTCAGCTCCTGTTCAAACAGGGTAAATATTTCACTGCAGGAACAGAGGTCTCAGACTTAGATGGTTCCATGAGTGAGGTCTGTGCACCAGTACAGGTGAGGGGTTGAGCTGTTGGGAAGCAGCTTGGTGGAGAAGGGAGGCCTAGGGGACAACAAGTTGGCCCTGAGCCAGCAATGAGCCCGTGTCTCCGAGAAGGCCGATGGTCTCCTGGGGGACATGAAGAAGAGTGTGGGCAGCAGGTTGAGGGAGGTTCTCCTCCACCTCTACTCTGACCTGGTGAGGCCACCTCTGCAATGTTGGGTCCAGTTCTGGGCTCCTCAGTTCCAGAGAGACAGGGAACTACTGGATAGAGTCCAGGGGAGGCTGGGAAGCTGCTGAAGGGCCTGGAGCATCTGTGTGGGCAGGAAAGGCTGAGAGCCCTGGGGCTGTTCAGCTGGAGAAGAGCAGCCCCAGAGGGGAGCTGAGCAAGGCTGAGCAAGAGCTCAAGGGCCCCCGGGGGGCAAGAGGCTGGGGCCAGACTCTGCTCAGGGGTGCCCAGCGCCAGGACGAGGGGCACCGGGCACCAACTGGAACCCAGGAGGTTCCCTGGGAGCGGGAGGAGAAATTTCTTTGGTGGGAGGGGGTTGGAGCCTGGCCCAGGCTGCCCAGAGAGCTTGGGGAGTCTCCTTGTCTGGAGAGATTCCAAAGGCGCCTGGACCCTGCGCTGCTGGGCCCCCTGCTCTGGGTGACCCTGCTGGAGCAGGGGGGTGGCACCAGAGGAGCTCCAGAGGGACCTTCCAACCCTCACCGTGCTGGGATTCTGTGATCTGTTCAGCATATGACAGGGAGGTGTGTGGGGTGTGTTGGTGGGATGTAGGTTCGCCCTCGAGCTCTGCTGATCCTTTATTGCGTGGAGGTGGGTAAATCTCCATGAGTTTGGTGGTGTCTCCTTGGACATCCATGGAAATCTATCGAGGAAACAGAAGCAGCTTGTTCCTTTGAGAGTTACATGCCTTGTTAAGGCTGGTTTGGGGAAAACCAAGATAAAACGAATGGGAATGCCACCGACATGTCCCATCACTTGAAAACTTTTTGCTAAGATCTAAGTAGCCCGTCAGAGATTTGTGCTGATTTAATAATTTCAGCAATATTTAGTACTAGATGATCTTTAAGATCCCTTCCAACTCAAACCATTCTATGATTCTACATTATTTAAAAGAAATCTAATAGAAAATAGATGGAAATTGTTCCATAACTGGCAGGGTTGCTGCACCGTTGTCCTTATTTTTATATCATTTTCTTAAGGCTGTTTTTCCACCCAGTTTTCACGCTGTTGGTTTGCTCTCCCCGAAGAGAGTAAACAACTCTATGTGGAAAGGTGACCCGAGTTCCACTGGCATTAATTTGGGGCTTGAAGAAGTGAGAAGTGCTGTTTACAAAGAAGAAGAAAAAAAAAAGAAATAGATAAATATAAAAATCAGAAGCTCTGTTTGGATTTGCAAACAAAAGTAGCCCAAAAATAAACAGGCCTACCCAGCAGAAAGGGGACTGTGAGGGGAAGTGGATGCCAACCGTAGAGGCAGATGTAAAGAGCATTTCCTATTTGGTTTAGCAACTGCAGACTTTTGTCTCCAGTCTGGATGCATTTCCTCCAGTGATTCATCAGAAATGTGCATTTATAAATAAACTCCACCTTGGCCTGGCTCGTGAACTGCAGGCTGGTTACTTAGGGAAGAAAGAAAACCACCGAAAAACACACCCCCCAAAAAANGCAAGGCTGAGCAAGAGCTCAAGGGCCCCCGGGGGGCAAGAGGCTGGGGCCAGACTCTGCTCAGGGGTGCCCAGCGCCAGGACGAGGGGCACCGGGCACCAACTGGAACCCAGGAGGTTCCCTGGGAGCGGGAGGAGAAATTTCTTTGGTGGGAGGGGGTTGGAGCCTGGCCCAGGCTGCCCAGAGAGCTTGGGGGAGTCTCCTTCTCTGGAGAGATTCCAAAGGCGCCTGGACCCTGCGCTGCTGGGCCCCCTGCTCTGGGTGACCCTGCTGGAGCAGGGGGGTGGCACCAGAGGAGCTCCAGAGGGCCCTTCCCACCCTCACCGTGCTGGGATTCTGTGATCCGTTCAGCATATGACAGGGAGGTGTGTGGGGTGTGTTGGTGGGATGTAGGTTCTCCCTCGAGCTCTGCTGATCCTTTATTGCGTGGAGGTGGGTAAATCTCCATGAGTTTGGTGGTGTCTCCTTGGACATCCATGGAAATCTATCGAGGAAACAGAAGCAGCTTGTTCCTTTGAGAGTTACATGCCTTGTTAAGGCTGGTTTGGGGAAAACCAAGATAAAACGAATGGGAATGCCACCGACTTGTCCCATCACTTGAAAACTTTTTGCTAAGATCTAAGTAGCCCGTCAGAGATTTGTGCTGATTTAATAATTTCAGCAATATTTAGTACTAGATGATCTTTAAGATCCCTTCCAACTCAAACCATTCTATGATTCTACATTATTTAAAAGAAATCTAATAGAAAATAGATGGAAATTGTTCCATAACTGGCAGGGTTGCTGCACCGTTGTCCTTATTTTTATATCATTTTCTTAAGGCTGTTTTTCCACCCAGTTTTCACGCTGTTGGTTTGCTCTCCCCGAAGAGAGTAAACAACTCTATGTGGAAAGGTGACCCGAGTTCCACTGGCATTAATTTGGGGCTTGAAGAAGTGAGAAGTGCTGTTTACAAAGAAGAAGAAAAAAAAAAGAAATAGATAAATATAAAAATCAGAAGCTCTGTTTGGATTTGCAAACAAAAGTAGCCCAAAAATAAACAGGCCTACCCAGCAGAAAGGGGACTGTGAGGGGAAGTGGATGCCAACCGTAGAGGCAGATGTAAAGAGCATTTCCTATTTGGTTTAGCAACTGCAGACTTTTGTCTCCAGTCTGGATGCATTTCCTCCAGTGATTCATCAGAAATGTGCATTTATAAATAAACTCCACCTTGGCCTGGCTCGTGAACTGCAGGCTGGTTACTTAGGGAAGAAAGAAAACCACCGAAAAACACACCCCCCAAAAAATCGTACTCCCTGTTTTTGACTGACACCTGCGTGGCAATCAGCTTCTCTAGAACGGTTTCCAGGCTCTTTGCTTGATTTATGTGGAGGGATGGTGACTCTGAGAGATGGGACCTGTGGTTTTCTCATTGCATCTGAGCAACCACTCATTAAAGAGCTTCTTTCAGCCGGCCCCGTGTTCTACTCGACCAGGGACTCGGGCTTGGAAGCCGCTCCCGGGCTTTGGGCTGAGATGGCGGGAGCCTGAGAGCGACGAAGCTGGATGTCCTCGGGGGCTGGAGAAAGGTGTCATTTAGAAGAGCGTCTCGTTAGCGGCTTCCCCAGGGGCGGGGGATGCGACAGCGGCCGTCAGAAAGGCTGAGCAAACCCACAGTGTTTGTCCCTCTGCATTTTTTTATACTTGTTCAAAACAGCAGCCCAGGAAGATTCCCATGGTGGTGTCCAAAAGAGACCCCGGTGCAAGGCAGCTTGTACCGAAGCCAAGTGGGAAGCTATTTCTCCCTCCTTTGAACTCTGACCTTGAACCTGGCCTTGCAGCCCTACCCACATGGGAAGCGGCCACGGAATTACCTGGAAAAGTTGCAAAATAAAGGTGTTTCTGTGGTTTGTTAGCACTTTAGAAAGGCCCTGCGATTGCACTTGGGCTGTGCCGGATCCCTGTGCTGGATCCCTGCCAACCCAGCCCAGCTCTCTAGCACAGACCCCTCAGACCCAGCTCCTTACCGTCTTCTGTCCCTCAGAGCTCTGCACAGCTCCTGCCATGGAGATGCTTCTTGCCTTGTCACTGGTCGGGCTGAAACTGGAGTCCTGGGGTCAGGTTTGGGCCCCTCCCTCCCAGAAGGAGCTGGAGGGGCTGGAGTGTGGCCAGAGAAGGGCAACGGAGCTGGGGAAGGGTCTGGAGCAGGAGTGTGGGGAGGAGCGGCTGAGGGAGCTGGGCTTGTTCAGCCTGGAGCAAAGGAGGCTCAGGGGAGACCTTCTGGCTCTCCACAACTCCCTGACAGGAGGGTGGAGCCGGGTGGCATCAGTCTCTTCACCCAAGGAGCCAGCACCAGGACAAGAGGAAGTGGCCTCAAGTTGCCCCAGGGGAGGTTGAGGTTGGAGATGAGGAACAATTTGTTGCCCTGCAGGGTTGTCCAGGACTGTGCCAGGCTGCCCAGGGCAGGGCTGGAGTCCCCCTGATCCCTGGAGGGGTTTCCAAGGCGTGGAGCTGTGGTGCTGAGGGGCAGGGCTCAGTGATGCCCTGGCAGGGATGGGGCAATGCTGGAACTCCATGAGCTGAGAGGTCTCTTTCAACTAGAATGATGCTATGATTCTATGATCTCTGCTGTCTTCCCAGCCCCACATCATGCTGGGAGCCAACCCAGCTTGCTGGCACCAGTCCTGGAGGGCCACCAAGCAAGAGCACAGTTTTCTTTCCCTGCCTTGTTCGTGCAGTACCTATAGTACTCCTTTAGCACTCGTCCTGTGCGAGGAGTTTTGCAGACTCAGTACTTGGGGGGTGTCAGTTTGCACAGAGTAAGTGCAGCTGAAGTGACTTTAAGAGACCACATCAGGTGGCTTAGACTGAGGAGACCCAATCTTACGGTCAGGTCTTCATACAGACACAAACCCTCACGCTCTGTTTTTGTGTGATTGGAGTGAGGTGGTGTTTTTTCCCGAGGAATGCCCCGTTCTTTCACACCAGCCGCTCTGCTGAGTGCTTCTGCATCCAAGTGCATCGTCCCACCAGATGTATGAGGAGCATTCGAGAGCCAGGGAACCCTACAATTCTTCTGACGGTGCTACTGGCGTGGGCATCCTTCACACAAGGCTGTGGCTTTGCCATTGTGCTCTTTGAATCCTCTCTCTGTTGAAATGAAGGCGTTGGAGCGGTTAAATAAATAGAAATATTTGTTAAGAACAAGAGCTAGTTAACAGCAAATGTTCCTAACTTTTTTTTTTTTTTTGAAAGGCCTAATCCTGAGCATGTTCAGAGCGCTCCTGAACTCTTAGTGACTCGTGGAGCCGTGGCAAAATCTGCAAGGCAAAGAGCTGCTTTTCTCTGCAGACAGCGTAAAGGTGCAGCGCCGAGAAAACAAAGGCCAGGCAGCCTCAGACGCTGCACGGCACATGATTCCCTAATAAAAAATGTTTGGCCTCTTCTCAGGAATAACATGGCCGTGCTTGCAGCTCCGAAAGAAGCCCTGAATGATATTAATACATTCATTAGAACAAGTTCAAAGAAAATCATCTTAATTAGCTTGCCTGGCTGAAACCGAGGTTCATTAATCTAAAGTAGATTAACCTGATGGTAATGCCATTAAAGCTGGCTGGGATATTAATGAAATATATGCAGAGAGCCCAAATGTCCTCCCGCCAGTCGCGGCCTGATAAAACTGCCGGCGTTTTCTGCCGTTCCGGCCCTTTTAAGGCAGACCTGCCTCTTTCGCAGCCGCCGCCCTCGCTCCGGAACGGCCACCGCCCGGCTTTGGGGACTCTTTTAAAAGGGGGAGAGCATCCCACAGAGAAAACGGGGAAAACAACTCGACTTTAGCCTTTTGTGTGAAAAAACATGCCGGAGCAGAGCGTGCGGGAGCACGTCCGGAGCAGGCCGGGATTTGCCCGTGCAGGGAGCGTGCGGGTGTTTTATGAGGCAAACCCTGGTGCAGGACGTCGAAAATTTGACCTGCTTTTCAGATCTATTGTTGCTGCACAGCACGCAAGTAAGGATCTAAAAGCTTCCAGAAACCCAGGGAAGACCCAGAGGGCTTAAAATGGCCTTCTCCTTCTCCCCAGGCTCCAGTATTCTTAATCTCAACTCTTTTTAGTCTTTGACACATCATTAAAGTGACAGTTCAAGAACAGCTCCGAGATCAAAGGCCTGCAGAGCTTCTCTCGTGTTGCAACGCTTTCGGCAACTCTTTCTCCAGGCCCGCTTCTTAACTCCCTCCCTCCAGCCAAGAGGTTGAATCTCTCTCGCAGGAGGCCAGCAGCAGCTGGCAGCGCTTCCGACGTCCCTTCCCTGCCCCGTGCTCTTAATTGGGCTCTACCGGGTCACTCGGGCTTTCGTTGGACCGAGGGTCAGCCCAGCTCCTAAATACGGCGTCTTCAGAAATTTCGGTGCGCGCGCGACCCTAACGGCTTCAGGTTTGGGCACGGCCTTATACAAATCTATACAAATCCGAAATGCAAATAAAGAGGGTTTGCAAAATCAGCTCTGATCTGGAGCGCCGTGGCGTGGAGCGTGAGACGGGGAAGTGGGGAGATCGGGGTTCTTCTCCCAACCCTTTGGTGTGTAGAGCTGCTGCAGGGAAACCTGCTCGTCTCCCGGCGAGGCTCCCGGCTTTTGCCACGTGCACCTTCACGGTGCCGACGCCAGTGCGTCGGAACGGCTGATTCCATGGGCCAAGGAAACTCAGGCGTTGCTAATTTTCTGTGATCATACCCCGCACCTACCGAAGTGTTGGATCTGCAGCTCCATTGGTACATAGTTGTGGAAAGCTTTGAGATCCAAACGCGAAAGGAAAGAGATAGATATACGTGCACACGGTATTGTTCTTAGGACAAGATTTAAGGACTTTCCTTCCTCTGCGGGGGCTGGGATGGGAATTTTCAGCGGCAGAGGACTGAGTCCTGCCAACCTCACCGTGTTGCCTCTCCCTACCGCTGGGTGTTCGGTGACTAAGCGTCTCTCTCTTGATGCACCGTAAAACGCTCGCCAGGCTCGCGGCTTATTTACAAGGCAACACGGTGTGATGCATCATAAAGACACTTTTAAAGAATTTCTGTTATTAAAAGCTGCCCGTGGAAAGAATTAGGTCAGGTGTTTACAAGTGAAAGCTTTGGGGATAATTAGGTGGAAGGCAGAAAAAGAGGGTTATTTTCCAGCCCTCCAAGAAGCACGGTAGTAACCTTAGCAGCAACCTCTCATCTGTGAGTTTCCCACCTCCTTGCTGCAGGATCTGTTACAGCCAGTGCTTTTGGGGATGGGGAAGAAAGCAGGGCTTAGAAAAATCTCCAGAAATACAGAACCCCCCCTCTGTGCAAACCTGGTGATGTCCGGGCTTTCTATAAACAGCCGTCAAAAGTCCTCTTAAGGGGGCTTCTTGTAAATACAAGCTCTAGCTTGCTACTGCTGCGTGGGGAGGGCGAATTCTATACTACCTTTGAGGGAAGAAAGTTGTTTTCTTTTTTTTTTCCTTGAAAAAAAAAAAGGCCACTTGTTCCTGGTGGCAGAGCACGTGTGTGGAGAGGAGGGACGGGACAGGGCGCTGGCTGTTTGTGCACTTCAAGCAGAGCGACCTCCTTGAACCCCACCGTGCACAATGATGCTTTCCATGGAAAGTCTGGCTGTATTACCTTTGGCAAGGACTGAGGGAATATTTTTGGAAGCTTTAAAATCCTCTCTGGAACATGCTTCGTTTTTGTTCATATACAGTATCTTTATATTTATTCAACGTGAAAAAAAAACAAAAAAAGGTTTCTGTTTTGCTGCCACTGGCTGCCTGACCCTTCCCCTTCAGCTCTTCTCCGGCAGCGCCCAGGGTGTCGGGAAGGCTGGTCCTCCCGGGACAGGGAAATGATCAGGCCTAAAAGATCAGCCCCTGCCATCTTGTACTGGTTAAAACTCCGTTGCCCCCCTCTCCTAAAAGTTTGTTTAAAGTGGTAAGAATATAACCTGTTCAAAGTGAGACCTCCAAGGGCCTGGTTCCCATTTGCCTTGAAGCCTTTGTACGGTGCTGGAGCTGGGTAAAGGGGCCCTCTGTCCTAAATGGGAATCAGACTCCACAGCTGCATTTTTCAGTGGCCTTCCTTTCTGCAGCCAAAGCCAGGAAACGTCTCTCAAATGGGAAAGGGACAAGTAATAAAAGTGAAAAATAAAAAAATTGCAAATCGACATTCGCAGAGCGGGAGTCACCCGACAATGCATAACTGGCCAGGTGGGTCCCCGGGACCTCACCCTGGACCACTTTGCAAAGAGGGTGGGATGTAAAACGCAGGGGATGTTTAACCCAGTTCTAGCTTCGGGGTCGCATTTGGTGGCTGGAAGGAACAGGGATGTGAGAGGAGTTTTAATAACATTTTATTTTACTAGATTTAGGAAATAAACGCCGTCTGCTGGCGCTTCCTCCCTTGGGTTTGCTGTGATCGCAAAACCAGAGCAATGCCAGGAGGAGAAGGTGCTCAGATGCCACTGGTCTGAGCATCCCGACGCAGGCTGGGAGCGGAGCAGGACAGGCAAGGAGGCCGTACACTGGCCGGGCTCCAACCTGGCTCACGCCGCTCCGCACCGGGCATTTTTTTCCATGTATTTTGCTGACAGCAACTGCAGGCGAAGACAGGACTACTAGCAGCTGCTTTAGAATTAGCTATTCTTTTATGGTTTAAGTATATCTGGCAGCGCTTTAGGATGCAAGGGAAGCATTTGTGTCCCCACAGTACAGAGAGCAACAGTGGGACGAGATGGCCGAGCCGGCTGAGTCACCGTCGGGGCCAGAGGCAGAGCTCGCTGTTCCCGGCTCCCGGGCCGGCAGGCCGCGTGTACCTGCGCGCTTCCCTTTTCCCCGGGGCTGGGAATCGAGCACACCGCACCCCGTGTGACAGCCACGAACCCGCTGAGCTCAGAGGAGGGTCAGGAGGAGGCTCCAGCCTGCTGAGCCTGCGACCCACGCGCTTTCCAGCCACGCTCCTGGCCGAGCCGGGTGCGGAGCTGCCTTTCGCCGAGCCGCGGCACGCTTCACACCGCTCCGCCTCATGCCGCTGTCTAGACGAATAAGTGAGAACTTGGCCTTGTGCGAAGAGTTTACAACCTGGATGATGGGCGAGTCCGGTCTTGACTGTGGCTTGGAGCCGTAGGAGCGAAGGAGCCCGGCTGTCTCTGCTGCAGAGGCCTGTGATCTTCAGCGGGCGCGTAATCGCCCTTTGCAGATGATGGCCCCGATCGGTCTGCGAGCGGCGATCGCCGGCGTGCTGCTGACGTGGCTCTGCCGCTCTCCTCGAGGCAGCATCGCAGGGCAAATGGGCTCAAAGGTACCTTGGAGAGTCCACTCATCCATCCTCATCGCAGGGCGGAATTGTTGGCTAGCAAACGTCTGTCCATCCCTGGAACCGTCCCAGGGGCTCTGAGCAACCTGCTCTAGTTGCTGATGTCCCTGCTCCCTGCAGAGGGGGTTGGACTTGTGGAGCTTTCAAGATCCCTTCCCACCCAAACCAGCCTGTAATTCTAAGGTGTGAGTCTGATATTTTCTTGCAGACATCTCATGATGGAAATTCTACCTTTTAATCCTTTTTATAATTGTCCTGCTATCTATCGTGAGCCTCCCTTGCTCTAGCTTTCTTTGTCCTGCCCGTGCTGGGCACAGAGGAGAGAGTGCCCAAATACGACGAGTAGAAGCACCTACTTTGTTGCGATGCCGCTGTGAAGTTTGCAGGTTAAAATCGCCAAGTTTGGTTCCAATGGCAGAAATCTCTTCCAATTCCCCAAGTCTCAGCCCCAAAAGAATGTGTGAGGATGAGTTAAACCCCAGAGAATTGGGATCTCTAGTAAAAACAAACACGGGCAGCCTCTTAGCTATTGCAACTCCGCTATCAAAACCCCTTTTCAGAAAATGTTTAGTTAAAGATTTCGTTTGGAACAAACATTGTTAAAGCATGACCATCGGGGCTGCTTATTGGAGCCAGATGTTGATTATAAAGCCATTTGGGTCCGTTCGGTGGTGATTTTCCCTGCCCTGATAGGCTGGGCTGAGCAGAAGGGTTTGCAAAGCGGTGACTCAGATCCTCAACTTGCCCAAAAATGCACAACCCCATTGGAAGTGCCTCACCCTGTGCCATTAGCAGGGAGATATTCCGTAACAGCCAGCATCCCTTTTCTCTTTCTTTCTATTTTTTTTAAGATTTATTTATTATTTTTTTTAAGGCATGACTAGCCTCTCTCCAGTTGTCCTTCTTGCCGTTTCGGTTCATCCCACATACTTCTTGAACAGCCTTTCAGGAATACTTCTCCCTCAGGGCTGACTTTCTTAACAATTAAAAAATGAGTATCTGTTGACCTAATCCTGCAAGCTGTCTGGGTGTGACCATCCCACGTTAGCCAGTGGAATGGTGCCCTCAGAAGACGTGTAGAAATCTGACCCATATTTCTAAACCAAAGGCCCTGCAAGTTGTGCGCAGGTTTGGCCCCATCCACGCCCTGAAAAAAACCATCAAAACCAACAAAAGGCTTCTCAAAGCCGATTTTACTTCTTTTTTAGAGCTGCTTCTCCCATTTTTACGTTGATTACTGGCTGCTTGGTGGATGGAAAGCTGGACGGAGAAGCTCAGCGAGAGAAAAACAAAGATGAGAGCGAGCCAAAAGTGTGCTTCATTTCCTCCGGATAGGGCTCGCCTCTGCTTTTCGGGGCTGATCCTTGATGGAAATGGGGTTTGGAGCAGGTCAGGGTGCTGTGGACTTGGCTGAGGTGTGGGCTGGGAAGTAGTCAGTAGATGGCCACGTGGCTACCTGTCCCTCCTTGCTCCTGTGCAGGGCAGGGACGTGCCAGCCCCTCAGCCCCACGCTCGGCAAGCTGAAGGGGCTGCAGGCAGGCTGAAGACCCCCAAGGGTTGTTGGACCTTCCCTGGGAGCAGATCTTCGTCAGGGGGGAGTGCTTGTGTGGAGGGGAGCAGCAGCCCCTGCAGCTGGGGACGTGTGTGACACGTGGGGGACCTTGGTGCTTTCGAGGCTGAATGATCTGCATCCCTGAGGAGTCAGCCTGACTCTGGTAGGGCTGAGATGTCCTGAGCTCCATCGGTGCTCTGCAGGGCGGAGGCAGGGGCCGGCAAGCGATGGAGGTAGGACCGGGCCTCATTGGAGCTGGGTGACGGGACTTAGCTGGGCTTTATTGCAGGAAGGGTTCTCATGCATGGACTTTTTTCCCCTAGAATGGGGGACAAAAATAGAGAATAGCAGGGCAGATCCTCTCAGCCTCTTCTCTGACCCAAGTGATGTGGCAGGGAGGACTTGCGGCCGTTCCCGCTCGGAGCACATCTTCTGCAGCCTGCCCTGAGAGGCACACCAAACGTGGCGATGGGAAAGAACCGGGGGGTTGCTTCAGGAGTGCACTCTGTAAATAAAATAGTGGGGCAGGAGGTTCCTGCTCTTTCTCCTCTCCTGCTTCAGAGGGCCAGGGATGGAGGCCGTTGTGTCCCCAGAGCCCATAGCTGTGCGCCGCAGGCAGATCTTGGGCTTAGCATTGCTGGAAGACACAAAAGCATTTACAGAAAACATCGTGGGGGTGACTAAGGTGAAAAAATAACTCTGTGGTATGAAAAGGGAGTTTACATTGCCAAAACCCCACAAGTTTCCTGCTAGCAGCACACCAGCTGTTGAACTGTTGTGCTCGCTCTTTCCCCCCTCTTCTCCACCTGTGATCAGGAGAGGTTCCCAGAGGTGTGCAGCTCCAGCTCATCCCACGGAGAGTCACCAGCGTCCACCCGACTTGACGCTGTTTCCTGGAAGGTTTGGTTCCTTCGAGCTGAGCTCGACAGCTCAGCGTGCCCAGACGACACGGCAGACTTTGCTCAGTGGGACAATTGTCCAAGACTCGTAAGACTTTCCACCGCCTTCAGATTCTGTGACGTGACTCAGAGAGTTGTAAACATTGGCACCAGGTGCTCTTCTCGCTGAAACCATAAACCCATTAAGGGAAATTTGTTTTCTAAAAATAATCTGATCAATGAAAGGACTCTCTCAACGTCCCCAGCCCCTCTTCGCCGCCTCCCTCCTAATGACTTCCTCGTAAATACGGTCGGTTAGAGGAGCACGA
Source organism: Baryphthengus martii (assembly GCA_013396935.1). NCBI lineage: Eukaryota > Metazoa > Chordata > Aves > Coraciiformes > Momotidae > Baryphthengus > Baryphthengus martii. Next base: position 207,126 of record VWZK01000327.1, read on the forward strand.
TGCCTCTTGCCGGTCCCTCCAGTGACCCAGCTTCAGTCCTCCAAGGGAAGACACTTAAAGGATATTGTAGGGCCTTATTTAAAGATAATTAGCTCTTTGGGGTGTAGCAGGGAAAACAGAAAGGAAAGGCACGGCTGCAGCACAGTCCTTGTAGGGAGAGGCGAACGTGGGCCTGGTGCACTAGAAGATGTATAATTTTTGTGTTGTATTTATAATGTCGATGCCTACAGATGGTCAGCGCTGTGCAGCTGGTGAAGCCAGGCTGGAGGTTTGGAAGATCCTTTTAAATGAATCCTGTGGCATCACATGCCCCGGATTAACTCTGCTTTTCTTTTCCTGTGTCACAAAAGGGAGTCTCAAGTCGTACTTTGTGATTTAAGGGAATGGAAGGATCGTCTCCATCTCGTTTCAGCAGCCAGCACAATCTGGGTGAAGCCACGTTGAGCTGGGAGTCAGGAGGTTCCGTTTGCTGAGCCGGGCTCTTCACCGCCATCAGATATTGCAGCCTTCCAGTGTCTGAAGGGAGCCCACAGGAAAGCTGGGGAGGGTCTTTTTACAAGGGCTTGTAGTGACAGGATGAGGGGTGATGGTTTCAAACTGGAAGAGGGAAGATTTAGATTAGACATTAGGAAGAAGTTCTTCACTCTGAGAGTGGTGAGACACCGGTTGCCCAGGTTGCCCAGGGAAGCTGTGGATGCCCCATCCCTGGATGTGTTCAAGGCCAGGTCAGACGGGGCTTTGAGCAACCTGCTCTAGTGGGAGGTGTCCCTGCCCATGGCAGGGGGGTTGGAACAAGATGATCTTGAAGGTCCCTTCCAACCCAAACCATTCTATAGTTCTGTGATTCTGTGATTCTATGATCTTTGCCTTCCACCTTGCTCCTCTTGATGCCATTTCCTCTCTTAGAATCTGCCCCTAACTGCTTCTGAAGCATCAGTATCCTTTTAAATGAAGGAGAAGGGGTCATCTCGAGCCAGAATCCAAGCAGTCACCTGTTGCTGGCTGCAAAGCAGTGCTGTGCCATCCTTTTCTCCATCGTCAGGGACCGTCCTGCGGAGATCCCTTGGTGCTTTCATTCAGAAAATACCAAATTTCAGTGCTTTTGCTGCTGACCACGTGCTATTTGCAAACTGCAAGTGCGAACCTGTTTCATCGGGCTGCTGAACGGAGATCTGGAAATAACCCTGGACTAAAGCGCTGGCTGAGAGGAGAGGTGCCAGCAGCGTGTTTTGTGACCACAATGGGGAGAAAACCATCACGGGATTAATCCCTGGTGCTGTGGGCTGATCTTTTCAGAGGAAAGCTCCTGAGACGGCTCTGAGACGTCGTTTGGCTTGGCGCGCACGTCTGGTCACTGGACACGGCTTCTCACCTTTTATCTGATCGCGCTGCCCTGTGCTTTGCTTCTTGAGACACTGGGGGTTTATTATTTTAATCAACCTGCTGGGTTTTGCCTGAGGCCGGCTTTGAAGCGAGCCCTGCCCCGGTAATTGGGGTCTGCGGTGCTTCGGGAGGTTTTCGTGCTGGGCTGTCGTTCGACAGCTGCCTGCAGCTCACTCATTCTGAAGACCTCAAGTGAACCGAGGTGCAGTTTTACTCCCCCTGTGCAGGATTAGGTGAGTCTACCTCCAGGCCAGGAAGGTGACCACACCTGGGGTGTCAGTCCCTGCTCCTGTGGGTCCCACCCCAGGTTGGTGGGCAAGCGAGGGAGGTTGTCCGGGATGGGACCGGGTGGGAAGGAAGCGAGCGCGGGTCTCTGCAGCATGGAGGCTCTGCTCCCCGCCCCGGTATCCTGCCCCACAGATAAAGGATTGATCCTTTGGGAAGGGGAACGGTGTCTGCAGCTGAGCAGGAAGGAAGGAAAGAGGGAATATGGAAAGAATAGGGCAGTTTCCAAGAGAATGATGAGAAAGGAAGGGATGTCTTCATCAGGGGAGAGAAGAGCTGGAAGATAGGAGTGTTTGGAGCAGGGATGCCCTTGGGGAAGTGGAGATAACCCAGCCTGGGGGATGAAGGGATGACGGGTGGAGAACAGGGGCCCTGAAGTGGGAAAGTGGGTGGGTGGAGAGACCCTAAAGCAGCACCAGTGAGGTGCCTTCAAATCCCTGTTTATCTTTCTGGCCAAGTCCCTCTGTGCCCCCCTTTTACAGTGGGACAAGCGTGGTGCCAGGGTGACCTTTGCCATTTCTTGGGGGAAGCAGGAGGGCAGGGTGCATCCTGAAGCCAGGCACCCAAGCAGCCGGGAATGTGGGCACGTAAAGGGCTCCTTTCCATAGGAGTTGTAGGGGTGCTGTGGCACTGTCGCTGTCCTCATCCCAAGTCTCGCCAAAGATAATTAGTTTATTTTTAATGAGTGCTGAGATTCTTGCACAATCAAATCAAGGGGACTTTAAGATAAAGGGGAAAAAAGTTACTAAATTAAGAAACTAGAGCTTGTGATCGGTAGGGACCTTTTGGAAGCTGACACAAATGCGTGCTGGGGGTTTAAAAACTGAAGAGAAAGAAAAAATGACTCCGTTTTTAATTTTTTATTCTGCTGCCGCTGTTAGTAACGGTCGAAATCATAACACGAGCCTTTTAACTCCTGCTTTTTCACACATCCCACCATTTGGGAAGGGTGATCTTTAAAACCCTGGGAGCTGGCGGCGCTGCCGTGCTGGGACCGGCGTGGCTCCCGGGGAGGCACGGGCAGGGTGCAGCTCCCAGCCCCTGCCTCTGCCTCTCGTTTGATGCCGCGGCGAGATTTGAGCCGCGCTCCGCCGCGAGCGGCCGCAGCCCTTTCTTTTCTAAACATGTGTGCTTTGAAAGGGAAAAGGTTGTTGCCAGCGTGTCTGACTCCTTCGTCCTGACAACATCCGACCATCCATGTTATCAAGCCTTACTGGGACCTATCAAGAGACATAGTTAAACAAGCTGGTGTTTATCTGAGGGAAGCCGTATTAATTGCGCAGTGGGATAAAGAACTGGCCGGCACCAGGCAAATCTCTCGCTGGCATGGGAAAGGGACAGCGGGGCCTCTGCCGAACAATGGGCCGCAGCGAAAGAAAGACGCTTAGCGCCGGGGCCTTTTTTTGCTTTGCAGACTTCGTTGGTTTTTTTTAATACCCTTTACTCCTATGTTTTGTTTGCCCATTTGAAAAAGAAGAAAACAGTAATGGCTCCGCCGGCTCCGGGCCGAGCGGCTCCCTTA